>CM038796.1:68627235-68836797 GCA_021764765.1 Vicia sativa | reverse complement strand
AAACGAGTTCGGGCTTTATCTTCAAATCCGGTCGATCATGGAAAAAGAGTGTAAGTTTGTTGAAAAGTTTTGAAAAGATCTTGAAAGTGTTTTTGAAAGATGAAATATATACTTACAAGAAGTTTGAAAGATTCTGAGTTTCAAAAGTTTGAAAGAATTGTCTTTGAAAAGTACTTTGAAACGCACTTTCTAAATGTCTCGCGGCTCGATGAAAATATAATCTCAAAAGAACATTTTTGAATTTTTGACACCATCCTAAAATAGGCATGTTAAATGACAAGGTACAAAAATCACCTCAAAATGAGGGAGTTTTGATCGGTTTTGAAAGTGTTAAAGTTTGAAAAAATGTGAAGAGAAACAAAAAGTTTATAAAATGGTCCCAAGGCTACTCAACCCGGACCATCAAGGCAAGGCAAGTGACTTAAAGGTGAGCTGGCAACCGGGCAATACATCCGCTTATTTATTTTACTCATGTTATTATATTATAAACTAAATATTTGAATTTTGAAAACGAAACACGCCAAGAATGATCTTCTCTTCTTCTTCTCAATCCTTCATTCAAATCTGTGATTCTTCGCTTCTTGATGAAATTGAAAATATAAACATCAAACTTGCCTCGAATTTTAACAAGGAATATGAGATGGTAGATTAATTTCATTTATTTTTAGTTAAACATGATTAATTTTCCCAAAACTAAGAACCCTAATTCCTAAAAATCAAATTGAAATCGTACGGCCATGGATTCGATCAATCGAGGTTAAGTTTCAAATAAGGTGCAGTAAACAAAACGGCCAAGCCATTTTGAACTGAATTTAAAATCAAAGAGTTCAAGTCGAGCAACTTATCTCTTGAAGTCGAGATCGAATTCTTCAAAGGAGTGTTTCTAGTTGATGTTTGAGGATTCATTGAGCACCAAGGAACCTATGGAAGGTGTTTGATCACTATGCACACTGGAATGGTCCGAACTCTCTACCCAAGTCCACCATATGCTTGAAGTAAACTTTGAATTTGTGGTTAGAGGTGTTATAGGTCGTGGATGATGACTTTATCATCATATATGAAGTGTATGGATGATGTTTGGATCATAAAATCACAACCAGTCGAGCCAATTATCGCTTGAAGTTTAAGGCGCTTTTGCAAGCTTTTGGTTTCAATCATGGATTCTGAGTTTTAGAAGATCTTGTGTTGATTTTAAGTTTCAAACAAGTTCTATATTGATTTTAAGACATGTTAGACACCAAATTTCTCCAATTTTTCACAAGATTTGCAAAAGTACAAAATCCCTCACTTTTGAACTATGTAACTTGAAATTTAAGAAAGAAAAGTGAAAGCTTGTTCTTGCATAGCTTTGTGTAGTTTAAATTTGGAAACATGACCTCTATTTATAGGTCAAGAAATCGAATGTGTGAAGAATATTGGCTTGATTTGAACAACTTGCCTTAGAGGGCAAGAAAGTCATTTTTGCCATAAATGCAATGGAATCTTCTTTTAACCATGGTTAAAACTTAACTTGATCTTATCTCCATCATAATTACCTCCTCTCATCTGATTTTATCGCTCTAGCCTATCTCCAATTGGTGACAAGGCATCTAGAAGGAGAAAATGCAAAAATGACTTATAATTTGAAGTGTGAA
This sequence comes from Vicia sativa, assembly GCA_021764765.1. Taxonomy (NCBI): domain Eukaryota; kingdom Viridiplantae; phylum Streptophyta; class Magnoliopsida; order Fabales; family Fabaceae; genus Vicia; species Vicia sativa. The sequence goes on along the minus strand of CM038796.1, from coordinate 68,835,163 downwards.
CTGAAATCCATGGTTTTGGAGCTTATGTTTCAAAAACAAAAGTGTAGCTAGACAAAATGGTTTTGCAAGTTCTTGGAAATTTTGGAAAGCTTGTAACAAGAGCTACAACTTTCATGTTTTAGTTTTTTCTAATTCCAAATGGAACTATGTGAAAATTGCCATGAAAGTAGGAAAAAACATGAAATTTTTAACACTTAAAATTTTTCTCAGTGTTGAAAATTTTGACTTTTTGTTGACATTTCCAAATTTCTTGATTTTTTATGATCATGATGGATCATTTGAAGTATTTTGATGATTGAAAAAGTTTTATCTTGAAAAAGTTGACCAAAAGTCAAAGTTTGACTTTTCAATGCAGATGAAATTTCATCAGATGATCTAGAATCGATCGATGAAAAAATGTGAACTTCTGTGATGTTTTGAATCAAGAAATTAGGTCAAGATGTTGTATTGAAGATATAAAGATCAATATCCAAGCAAAAAAGTCATTCATTGATAAGAAAATCAGTGATTTCCTATCCTCGACAAAAACCCTAATTGGTCGATCCTCGATAGATCATGAGAAAAATTGGCGATCCCAAGATCAATCGTTGATGATTGATTAAGATAGATCAATTTAGTGAGGAAACTCAAACCCCAATTGATTACCCTTGAACAGATGAAAATTTAGGAAACCCCCATTTTGACCGTAGAAGCCACACCCGATTAATTTTGTTCGAATCATAGTGATGCAATGATGCAAATGTAAGGTGGTATATTAGGTCAAAATTGGGGTATGACAGATGCCCTATTTAAGTTTCTTTAACCTCGAGATATGAAGATGAATATCTTCGCCCCGATAGGTGTGAAGAGACTTAAATATCGTAATACTAAATTTTGGACCTAAGATACCAAAATGCGGATAATGCAAAATGATTGCAAAAGTTTACCCAAGAGATGTCAAAGATGATATGATGGGGAAGGTTGTGAGGATGACTCAATCTGTCAAAGGGAGAATCCTCGTCTGGGAAACACAATATTCACTGGGAAAATAGATTCACAATGCATGTGAATATCTGCTTTTGAAATTACCTTCCCGTCACTTTGTGACAATGTTTAAGGTAAATGAAGATGATATTACCAATTATCAGCCTTGTGATAGTTTATGGTAACGACTCAAGATATTACCAATTATCAAGAAAGATAACTATAACAAGGTAATTCTTAAGAAATTAATGGAGTATTCTGCCTTGTGAATAATAAATAATGATGGAAACAGATCTCAAATGAGTTTATATTTTCACGCTACAATCTTGCCGGGGATCTCTCTCTCTGAGGAGATGTGGAATTTTGATTGATAAGACACAGTGTTTCTTTAGACAGAAAGACAAATCGTGGATTTCTTTGAACTTTCATGATTTGAACTTACGAGAAGAACAATATTTTTATGACAAGTTTTTAGATGAAAAGGAAGAAGCAACTCGGATGATCAGGCTATTGCTTATTGTTGCAGTGTAAATTTCTGTGAAATCTGAACCTCGAAAGTCAATAGAGACAAGGTTCTATCCGAATGAACCGAAAGAAACAATCAAGACTTTGTTCCCAATGAGGAATGATCTCACTGGAATAGGAGAGAGAAAATGTATTTTTCATGGGGATAATTCATCGAGAGATGACATACCCATATGAGTACATGTAACCTAAACCTGATATAGAAGCAAACATTTGAGAAATGCGTAAATGCATTAATGATGCTATTATGTATGAATGATGAATGTTATAAATGTCATATGCATGTACTTGACAAGACAACAAAAGTATTTGGGAAAAGGACCACGCCAAGGTCAAACAAATACTCAAAGAAACTGTGAATGGTGTAGACGCATCGATGAATGATCCGGAACAGATGCTTTAAACTTGAAGGCATTGGCAACTTTATTGGAATTATTTTGGATAAGAATATCGTTTGATGATCTTTTCGAGGAGAGGAAGACTTTTCATAGCTTTTATTCTTCGGAGATCTAAACACTCATGGAGAAACTATGAAGTTCTTCCTGTTCATAGTTCAAAGGAAAATTACGCTTTTATTTCAAAATTTTGAAGTAAAATTCATTTAAAACTTTTTTTTTATTTAAAAGATCTTCACAATAAAATGCTTATTTAGAATAAAGCAAGAATTGCAAACAAATGGGCACAAGGCTCAAATTTTATTTGATAGAATGGAACAAAGGCGTGATTCCATGAGCTATTTACAAAAGTTGGAAATGATAATTTATTGGGAAAATTACAATGAAAGCAAAACCATTATTATCCCTAACAACTTTGAATTCCAATTTGCTTGTTTTAAGATTTGATTCAAGATCCATGATGGAAGTTTCTTCGATTGATCAAGTATGGATCGATGTAGTTACTCCGTCATTTTTTTTTTGTATCCTTAATTTTTGCATATAGATTTTTCAAGCTAATTTATTGTCTCTAATTTTGCCTGACCGCTTTTCAAGTTTTCAATCCACCGAGACGCTCTTTTTGCCTAAGCCGCCGGTTTTCACTTAAATGTTTTGTTTTTTAGACAAAGTATTTCTGTGAAGATTCATGGATACGGGAGTTCATCACCGCCTATGGTTGAGAGTCATAGCACCGCCAGAAAAAGCTTTTGACGATGTAATGGGCCTTCGTAATTAGGAGTCCATTTTCCCTGAACTGGTTGAAAAGATGTAATCTTTTAAGCACGAGGTCTCCTTCTCAATTCACGAGGTCAACCTTTTTGTCGTAGCTTTCTTCATCCTTCTTGATATAGTTGTCCATGGCACGTAGCGGTCGACGCTTTTCTTTCTTATTGTTCATTGGTCGATTCGCTTTGACACCATTCGGCCTCAGATAACTTAGTTTCCATAAGAACTCTCATTGACTAATCTCAACTTCTACGGGAGGCACCGCCCATGCCGATACTAGAGAAAGGAGTTTCGCTTGAAGTGCGCATCACAATTTTACCCATGCAGAGCCGATGGCAAGATTTCGATGCCTTTGTGTGATGACCATCTTTTGACGATCTTTTGAGTTGTTGTTGTCAGCTTCAACGCCCGCTCATCTTTTAGGAGACGAAGGCGATGCTCGATCTTGAATTCCTCACACGCTCTTTCATCATTTTGTTGTTCGTTTCGATCCATTTCAGTAATGATCTTACTTGGAACCCATATCGCAAATGAGGTTGTTCTTGATGAACCTCACAACCACTTGTTTTGTGACGTTGGGCATGCCGTCAACCCATTTGGTGTGTAATCAATAGCCATGAAGCGATGTCCGTTGGACGCTTTTGGTTCGATCATCCCAATCATGTCGATGCCCCATGGAGAAAGGCCACGGAGAAGAGAGAACGCTGAGTATATTGTGGCACATGGATTCATCTCGCAGACTGCATTGTGACATCTTTTGACGTGTTTACGCAGAATCGAATTCCATTGTTATCCAATAGTATCCTTTCCTCAAGATTTTTCTCGACATTGCATGCCCATTTGAATGGGTTCCAAAGGACCTTCATCCACTTTGTGAATTATCGTTCTGTCCGTGTTTATCCACGCATCTCAGCAAGAACATGTCGAAGTTTCTTTTGTATAGCACATCTTCATTCAGAAGAAATTTCTAGAAAGCCTCCTTAGAGTTTTCCTATCTTTGTGCGATGCCCCTGTACACTGAGTTTGAAGGAAGCGTTGATGTCGTGGAACCACGGTTTATCATCAAGACCGCTTGTAAATACATACGGTGTCTTTCAAGGCCCGATGAGATCTAGCATATCGTCCAATTGTTGACTTTGAACATGGAAGATAGAGTAGTCAAGGCGCCCGCCATTCGATTCGATCTCGAGGGATATGATGCAACACCTTGTTAAGAAAGTCAACAAACGCCTTGCATAATCTCTCTATGGAATCAAACCAAGATGATGAGTTTCATACTTGTCTTTGATTTGATTGATCACAAGGATGAATCTCCATATATGTCAAGGATCTTGATCCTCAAGTCGATGGCTTCTTCCGATACCTATGATACAAGCTTCTCAGACTGCGCATATTGTCAGCAATCAAATAGCAATGGCGAAAACGGGATATGAGAACCCTGGAGATGATGACTGCCCCAATTCCATTGCCAAAACATTAATCGCTCCATCAAAAATTAAGCCCCATCTAGATTCTAGATCGGGACCTTCTCCAAGTAGCGGTTCGTCACAATCTTTCATCTTTAAGCATACCTCGCCGTGAAGTCGAACTCGAGATGGTATTCGTTGATCGTCGATGTTTCGCGATCGAATACTTCCTTTGACCGCTGAGCATCGGCATTAGATGTCATATTTAGATAACAGCATCCGCCATCGAGCAATTCTTCCCGCTAAGGTGCTTTTCAAAGACGACTGATTGGATCCATTTTGAGATTAACCAAGTCGCGGTGATTGATCATGTAATCAAGGAGACGCTTTAGCCCACACCAAAGCACAACATGTTTTCTCGAGCATGGAGTAACGAGTTTCATACCGTGGAACTTTACTCAAGTAGATGGCATGCTCTTTCACCGGTCATTCATCTGGCCCGTCCACCGCACCCATGGGATCTTCTAGCACCAGAAGGTACATGATTAATGGTCTTCCTTCGAATCGAGGAATCAATATCAAGGTCTTGACAGTATTCCTTGATACTTTCAAATGCTTTTGGCAATCTTCGTCCACACAACCTCTTGATTTTTGCGAGAAGCTTGAATATCGCCCACAGTATAGCTTTGAGAGATAACTGACATGTAATTCAACCGTCAAGAAACTTTTACTTGCTTTTTCTGATGTAGGCATTTCTTGAATAGCCTTGACTTTGTCGTGGTCAACTTCAATACCTTTGACTCGACGATGAAACCTAGGAGTTTTCCGATCTTACCCCAAAGGTGCCTTTGTTAGGATTCAAAGGAGCTGAAATTTCCTTAGTGTTGAAATAATTTCAAGAGATATTCTATATGCTCTTCTTCGAAGGTCGACTTTGCTATCATGTCGTCCACGTGACCTTCGATCTCTTTGTGCATCATGTCATGAAAGAGAGTAGTCATTGCCTTTGATAAGTCTACCGCATTCTTTAATCCAAACGGCATTACTTTGTAGCAAAACGCGTGCCCATGGCGTGATGAAGGATGTCTTCTCCATGTCTTCGGGAGCCATTCGATCCGATTGAACCTGAGAAACCGCCCATGAAGGAAAAGACGTTGAACTTGCAAGACTATCCACTAGCATGTCAATATGTAGTGGGAAATCATCTTTGGGCTTGCTTTGTTCAAGTCCTTAGTCAACACACATTCTCGAATTTTCTCCTTCTTGGAGACAGCACTATGTTGGCTAGCCATTGAGGATATTCGTAGTGACGAGGAAACCCTCGAAATGTTTTTGCACTTCCTTTTGATTTTGTCACCATGTCGTGGTGAACTCTTCGCAGCCTTTTGTTTAATCAAGGACACTGGCCTTAATGGCAAAGATGCTCCACGATATCGTATCTAAACCTGCATGTCTTGGTAAGACCAAGCAAACACATCGACGTATTCTTTGAGAAGATTTATCGCTTGCCTTTAACGCATACTGCAGTAGCTCCGATGTTTACTTTTTGTCTTCCTCGTAACCTAAGTTGATTGTTTCCAAAGGCTTTCATGAGGCTGAATGATTCTTTCCTGCTTAAGTAGTCGAGAAATCTCATCCCGGATCTCTTCTTCAACTTCTTCCCACGACTTCATGGGATTTCAAAGTTGGGAGAGAGCATAGTTATTATGCTCAATGGATTTGTCCATCCTCGATATTTGATTTATGTTTGATTAATTAACTCTTTTTTTTCATTTTTAGAAAAAGTTAATGTGAAAGTGTATGCAGATTATTATTATATTTTTGAAGATTTTGTGTGTTTTTAGGATTACCATTTCCAAGAAAGGGTAAAACGAAAACAACACAAAGTGTGGAATCAAAACAACGCGCTTATTTATGATTCACAATATGAAACAGGTCTAAAATACAAACTCATTTGTCTTCAAGACAAAGAGAAATTATTTAAAAGCTAAACCCTATAAAACATCTCTTCGCCAGTGAGGCGAGAGTTCAAAACAAAAGCAAACTACTATCCCAACTTCAATTAGTGATTCCAATAGTAGCGAACTCCTTGATGTCAAGATACCGTAGTTTTCCACTTGGCTAGTTCTTGAATAGACTTTGGTCGTGAATGCAGCCTCAAGACTCGGATGTTCGACCTTGCCTTGTGTGTCAAGCCGATCTTCTTCGTTGATGGCATCGAGAGCATGGAACACAAAGATATGTACTTTCCATTGGCATTCGTGTTGAATTTCGGGATGTTCTTTCCAATCTTCTGAGTGAAGAGACTCATTGTCCGCAACGCTTTCCAATTCGCATCGTATCCCTCGATCTTCAGAATCACGCTAATGTAGTGATAGTTAAGATCTGCTTTTGACAAACTCCACAGCACGTTAAAGCGCCGATCTTCATTCTAACCTCAATGGTTGATGAGATCGAAGATGTGTATAACTCTTCGGTTGATTAGGATACCTGTGGATCGTCCCATCCAGCTATCGGATGTCTTCAATTCGATTTTGAGCTTGTGTGCAAAGGTATTTCACCATGTAGTCAAACTTTCCACTTGGTTCTCCCAAGGTATCCCAAACTTTAGAAGGAAAGGTGGATTTTCATTCTCATTGTTTTGTAGAGACATGCCTTTGAATTGGCCACTGAGGATAGAAGGGTGCATACAATTCTTCCCGAGACACATATTCGTAGCTAGTAAGATAAGTGCTCACTCTTCGATCCGGAGAGATCGCCTTTGTAACACCCTACCCTACCCCGCATAATTATATAATAAAATCGAGTTTCAAAATTCTGCTAAATAAAATTGAGGCATCACATCTTCGTGATTTCCAACAATTAGCATTATAATGCACATCAAAATCTGATATACCGAATCATACATAATTCATCATACGTATATGAATATTCACAAGATAGCGGATATGTTTACAAAATATACATAACATCATGTTGTCGATAATACATAAGGTTATAACAAAATAAGATAGTATATACAAACTATCCTATCAAAATAATGACGCCGCCCAAATTCGAAAGTGTTACTATGACCGAAAGCGTAATCGACACAAAATAAAGTGACTCGAGCTAATCCTCCTCATCCTGGGATCACCGCGCGCTACCAATATATAGGTAACTCTAAACAAGTAAAGGGTGAGATAATTCCAAAACATATAATTCAAAGCAATGATGGAATATATAGATAGTTGGAATTATAAATGATATAAGTTAAATAAAGTATGTCAACATGTATTTAAACTTACATACTTTAAATTAGCATTTAGTGTGTAAATCAACACATTAACTCCATCACATAATCATTGTACTCGCATCAACACCAAACATCTTTTATCGTCGCAATTCAATTGTCATTCGTCAAATAAGGACTCAATGATAAACAACTCAAACATAAACATAACCGAATCCAAATAAACATAATGGACTCTATGAGACATGACTATGTTATGTATGTGGTACCCATCGCTTTGTCCGTAATTAGGACACTTGGCATAAAGCCCAACTTCGCCAGATAAAAGCCATCATCGTCACATAAAGCCTTCTTCGCTTATGAAATGTATGTGACTCAATAAATAAAGACTACACCACAACATATCATCGCCATCACAATTGACATAAAGTCTACTTTGCCATATTTATTCACATCACATAAACATTTCATCGCATCGCACATCACAATTGACATAAAGTCTACTTCGCCATATTTATTCACATCACATAAACATGTCATCGTCGCATAACCAACAAATATTCATAATTATATACACCATCGCAAATATCATTATCAATTAATCCTTCAATTTCCAAAACGGAAAGATAGTAAAAACATAAATAATCGTCATAAAGCCATTCTTAATTACCTATAAGTTATAAACATTAACGTCGAAATCGGATAATCGGAACACAATCGGGTTTGAAAGGAAGTGCAAAAATCGAAATTTTTATACACACACAAAGAACACGGTGCTCAGGTTTGCAACACCGCCTGTTGTAAAGCTCCTGTGAATGCTTAGCAATGATACAACACGGTCGTGGTCGCACGATTAATCGTAGTGTCGCGCCCGCACTCAAGAAATTTCTATTTTTGTCTTACCATTTCCTTGCAATGTTTTTTCCTATTTCCATTCTCTTTCTATTTCCCTTTCTATTTCTATTTCCAACCCACAACCCAAATACTACAACACTAACAACAATACTCATAATTTCTACACCAAGTTCAAATCTTCTAAACCCAACAATAATCACCTAACACAACTCTACAAACCATCTATCAATTTTTCCCCAAATCAAACTAAATTCCATCAAACCCTAACTAAATGAAATGGAAATCAAACCCTTACCTCTAGTTATTGGATGATCCAAGATGATTCTTACAACTCAACTTCAAGCTTTTGCTCATGATCATCCTCATCTTCTCCTCTTGTTCTCTCCATGCCAAAACCCTTCTTTCCTCTATGTTTCTATTTTTGGTAGTGTAGAAAATGGGAAGAAAACAAAGGAAAAGGGTTTTATAAAGTTGTTTTCTTACTAGCCATCACAATTTCTATGTTTGGTTTTGATATGCAAGAATGGAAGGAAAATGAGGAGAAGGGTTTTATAATGGTATTTTCCTTACTAGTAAACCAAGGGTGAAAAAACCCAATTCTAACAAAATGCTTCTCACACCCCTTTCCAATTATATCATTAATATAATTAATTCAATCAATTAAAATAATTCCGGGAAATTAAAATATCAGATCCGAATAATATTTTTACCGGACCGAACGGAACGTCGCTAGATAAATTAATAGATATATTAATTAATATAAATATTGTCATCGCAAAATAATTATCAATTGGTAATTCGAAAACATTAATATAATATAATAGTAATTAAAATGTATGCTACAACTCTCCCCACTTATAAACTTTTCGCCCCGAAATTCACCAAAACGAACAAAACGTGATATGCCTACGCATTCATCCACACAATCCTCAGGCAATTAAACAACATACAGAATACACCAAACACAAGGGTATCTCCCTAACCACAACGTCTAGACAAGAACAACCATGCCGAGATGCAAAGCCCATACAATGCACTCGACAACCAACCAACACCCAACAACTAAACAAGTCGTAGACACACCGGTTCACTCTAGAATCAACAAACAAGATCGATATTATCCTAACGTCTCAACCATAGAATTAGCCACACACCCGAACCGACACCTCGGAAACGAGTCACCAAAGATAGGAACATAAAGTCCTACAACACAATACCGACACCATCGCCAAAATGAAAACAACAAAATGGTTGTACAAACCAAAACTCAAACAATCAGAAAAGGATATAACCACGCGTGTTACGCAAACACGAAAAAGATGCCTTCATTCACGCATAAGCACAAACTCAAGAATTACACTTGTAGCATCATTTTATTCCAGCCAATCACAAGGTCACCTCATCCTCAGATTACCAACGACAACCCTTGATCACTAACAAGTTACACAAATATAATGAACAACGATACACCACTCATTCAAGGGCTTATATCGACGACTCATACTATAACTCACTAGTCCAAATCCAACAATCTTGCATACTAACAATTCAATGCTCAAACTCCAAACCATGATGGTCACCTTAATGCATAAGATGCCAACCAGAAACAACTTGGTTAAACCTCAACCTCACAATTACTCGAATGAATCGATAACCCATCAAGACACCTCAACATCCATCAATCAAAAAATTACCCTCGCAACATCATCGATCCTTATCAACTACATGACATAGTTGACCTTTTCAAATATTGTCCAAATATCTCACTGGGAAACTCGACGATACACCGACTTCAACGGTTCCCTTGTAACAATTCAATTCCCAAAATATAACAAGTAATCACCATCCTCGCATCAGAACGATCTATACACGTGCTTCTCATTCGAACACCTTCATAACTTTCCATCGTCCCAAGTGATAACTCAATCACAACACTTCTCCAACTCTACTCATCAACGTCATCTCCTACCCCGTAATTACAACACGTTGGACTTAGAACCATAACATAAACCTTATGGAATCAAAACGAACACCACACGACTAACTTCATGTGTAGAACATTCTCCTTTATAAAACATCAATCATCTTAAATTGTGGCTACCAAACCGCTACAAAATTCTTTACCGCCAAGAGTTATCTCAATCGTAATCTATTAATCCACCACGGCTTATTAGTATCCAAAGAAACCATATTATAGATAGTGAATAAATCCTCAATAACCTTCTAAACTTAATCTCAACAAGTTTCCCAAAAACAAACATGCAACATTCTTCAAAATAACAAATCCCAAATCAGATAATCTTGGGTTAACCGCGATATCAACATACTAAACTCAACACCAGACGAAGTCTCTTTATAGCTTGCACTCAAACTTGAATTGTCTTCAACAATCCCAATCTCTTCATTGTTAACATCTGCACTCTAAAATTTCAATGAGCACAACCGCATCAAACTCTAACTCACGTCTCCGACAAATTTACCTTATGAAAACAAAATATCAAATCGTCCCACGGTAGCAATACACTTTTTCCAACTCTATGCCAAAATACATCTTAAGTCCAAAATGAAATATCACAATACGCCCCACAAGGTTCTTCAGTACAAAACAAGACCAGTTCGAAGCATTCGCTAAACTTTCTACTAGCTCAAACAATTTCGCTTACCATCGCTGAAGTCCAAATAAGACTCAACCATCTCGAGTCAAAATACCCACGATTAATACCAACTTGTAAAAAGATCTTCTATCAATGCACAAAGTCAACCATCCCAAAACAAAGGAACTTCTAAGCTCTGAAATAACCCCTTAAAGTCTTCTACAAGATACAAAATAACTCTTCATGGAACTGTCCAAAAATATCACTGTTTAAGTCGCTTACTTAAGGCACTCACGTCCAACAGTTCAAAATTCTATCTTTAGAATACTCGCTATGCACTGATCTAACTTCACTACTGCTAACGCAAAGCTCAAACGCTTGCCACAATTCCTTAACTTGATGTGAACCAAATAATATCCATGAATACGAAATAACTCTTACAGCTACTCATGAGAGTACTGTCTGAACATTCCAAAATCACACCTGACGCAATAGTCACACAAATGACATCAACAAATACTCTCCAGGACCACACGCTATCTTGAAAAGCATTGTCTAAACATCTTCGGCCCCACACTAACCCAGAGATCAGATCTATCTTACTAAACACATAAACTCGATTGATCGATTCATCCAAATATCAATCCCTGAAGTAGATACTTGTCCTCAACATCCACTTCTACTTGCCTACAAACGACACACCAACTCGGACAACTTTTTTCTTCTGATCAACACAACGGTAGCACTACCAGTAACCCGCTCAATAAAAAAATCTACTCAAACCAATCCTCGTTATCCTTTAACTCTAACCTCGTAAATAAACATCTCTAAAGGATACATCGAATCACGACTAGGTCCAAAAACTAAATCCATCAAAACTTCACTTCGCACTACTGCGGTAATTCACTTACATCTTCATAAAAGGCTTCAGAAGAATCACCACAAGAAGCTCGCTTGCCAAAATCTTGTTTCTCATCAAAATCCAAATTCACTCACAACTCAAATAACCATGCACTACCTTGTGCAAACACATCAGCTTCCCACACTATTAAGTTGGCAAGACAGGTCTATCCCAACCAACACAATTCCCGACTACTATCAACAAGAGATTAAGGATGATCAGTCCCTCAATTTGCCAATAGACAGTCGACAATCATGATGGTGACATAAACCATCCCTACCAACTACAGCAGCGTCTTCAAACTTACGCTTCAAGTTACTAAAGTGTAACACCGCCGAGGCTCCAACCCAAGCCCAAGCGCCACCAAGAAGTAAAACTTTCCCCACTTGTTTCAAACTCATCTCTCAGACAAACAATTTGAAACAAACAAGTACCGACAGTGTTTCACACACATGTCGCATACAACAAGATTAAACACACTAATAACTTGGTCGACAGACCGACCTGCTTTGATACCACCAATGTAACACCCCAATTCTACCCCGCATAATTATATAATAAAATCGAGTTTCAAAATTCGTTAAATAAAATTGAGGCATCACATCTTCGATTTCCAACAATTAGCATTATAATGCACATCAAAAATCGGATATACCAATCATACATAATTCATCATACGTATATATGAATATTCACAAGACAAATGGATATGTTTACAAAATATACACAACATCATGTTGTCAATAATACATAAGGTTATAACAAAATAAGATAGTATATACAAACTATCCTATCAAAATAATGACGTCGCTCAAATCCCGAGTGTTACTACAACCGAGAGCGTAACGACACAAAATAAAGTGACTCGAGCTAATCCTCCTCATCCTGGATCACCGTGACGCTACCAATATATAGGTAACGCAAAAACAAGTAAAGGGTGAGATAATCCAAAACATATAATTCAAAGCAATGATGGAATATATAGATAGTTGGAATTATAAATGATATAAGTTAAATAAAGTATGTCAACATGTATTTAAACTTACATACTTTAAATTAGCATTTAGTGTGTAAATCAACACATTAACTCCATCACATAATCATTGTAACTGCATCAACACCAAACATCATTTATCACGAATTCAATTGTCATTCGTCAAATAAGGACTCAATGATAAACAACTCGAACATAAACATAATCAATCCAAATAAACATAATGGACTCCATGAGACACGACTATGTTATGCATGTGGTACCCATCGCTTTGTCCGTATTTGGGACACTTGGCATGAAGCCCAACTTCGCGCGATAAAAGCCATCATCGCTATATAAAAAGCCCGCTTATGAAATGTATGTGACTCAATAAATAAAGACACACAACAACTTATCATCATCGCCATCACAATTGATAAAGTCTACTTTGCCATATTTATTCACATCACATAAACATGTCATCGCATCGCACATCACAATTGACATAAAGTCTACTTCATATTTATTCACATCACATAAACATGTCATCGCATCGCATAAACAACAAATATTCATAATTATATACACCATCGCAAATATCATTATCAATTAATCCTTCAATTTCCAAAACGGAAAGATAGTAAAACATAAATAATCGTCAAAAGCCATTCTTAATTACGTATAAGTTATAAACATCAACGCGAAATCGGATAATCTAACACAATCGGGTTTGAAAGGAAGTGCTAAAATCGAAATTTTAATTATAGACACAGCAACACGGGTGCCGTGGTTGTGCAAATTGCTGTAAAGCTCCTTAATTTAAAATTTGCCCAAGACAAGTTACAACACGGGTGGTCGTGGTCGATTAATCGCAAAGGTGCATGGCCCGCACTAACCAAAATTTATATTTTTGTTTTACCATTTCCTTGCAATGCTTTCTTCCTATTTCCATTCTCTTTCTATTTCCTTTCTATTTCTATTTCCAACCTACAATCCAAATACTACAACACTAACAACAATACTCATAATTTCTACACCAAGTTCAAATCTTCTAAACCCAACAATAATCACCTAACACAACTCTACAAACCATCTATCAATTTTTCCCCAAATCAAACTAAATTCCATCAAACCCTAACTAAATGAAATGGAAATCAAACCCTTACCTCTAGTTATTGGATGATCCAAGATGATTCTTACAACTCAACTTCAAGCTTGCTCATGATCATCCCTCATCCTCCTCTTATTCTTCTCATGCCAAAACCCTCTTCTTTCCTTTATGTTTCTATTTTTGGTAGTAAGGAAAATGGAAGAAAACAAAGGAAAAAGGTTTTATAAAGTTGTTTTCTTACTAGCCATCACAATTTCTATGTTTGGTTTTGATATGCAAGAATGGAAGGAAAATAAGGAGAAGGGTTTTATAATGGTATTTTCTTACTAGTAAACCAAGGGTGAAAAACCCAATTCTAACAAAATGCTTCCACACCCCTTTCTAATTATATCATTAATATAATTAATTCAATCAATTAAAATAATTCGAAAATTAAAATATCGGATCCGAATAATATTTTACCGGACCGAACTTAACGTCGCTAGATAAATTAATAGATATATTAATTAATATAAATATTCTCATCGCAAAATAATTATCGATTGGTAATTCGAAACATTAATATAATATAATATAAATTAAAATAGCTATGCTTCATCACCTTCATTGGTAAGAACGTTAACCTCTTTAAGAACAAAGTGGTTTAAGAAACCCCACTGGAATACTTTAATTGGGCAAGAGCTTCATCCCTTTGATTGTCTTTAGGAAATACTGAGTAAATCCTAGCTCGACCTTTGTCTCGTTGTTGATGTGTTTTATTACTTGTCCCCAACCCGCACATTACCGCTCTTCACTATCTCGCGCTTCTTTATAAGAGGAGATAGACGATCCGCTTTGCTTGTAGATTCATCTTCAAAGAAAGTCCTTGAACTGCGGCTCCTTCAACGCCGCTGGTCGTGATGAAAGAAAAGCGGACAAATGGATTACTTAGTAAAGCTTGTTCACCGATGATGGTTACTAGCTTCCCATTTATCGTGAATTTTAGTTTCGATGGAGTGGATGTCACAACTCCCGCTCATGTATCCATGGTCTTCCTAGAAACAACTGTAGTTACCGGCACATCCATGACCGGAAAGTGATTTGAAGGTATGGCCAATCGTCATGGAAGGTCGACTTTCCCAATAACAGATTTTATTGACCCATCAAAGGCTCTTACCACTATATCATTGAATTACATCATGCCTTTGTAAGATAAACAAGCGAGAGTCGCTTTTGGTATTACATTTAAATTAGTACGTTGGACGAGAGAGTCCGATTGGAAAATCATCGAGATATGTAGAGCCAAGTTGTGATCTTTCCTTCCTCCGGGAGTTCTCATCATCAAGCTTAAATTGTTGCAAGTTATGTTGCCCACAATTCCACCAAATTGATCTCAGAGTCACGTGATCTACGTAAGCTTGATCTAGAACTTTCATCAAAGCTTCCTGTGTCTGAATTCGTAAGCAGAGATAGTATCGAAATTTTGAGGAGTCTCGCATAAATGATCCACAACTCGACTCGCTTCTTGATTAGCTTCAAAATCTCATCGAACTGAAGTCGATGTTGGTTTTATCGACGGACCAACATTTATGTTTGGATTATCTATGAACTCCATGGGACTCTGTGAGGTGTATTAATCTAGATTTTGCCTAACAATAGGAACAACAAGTCGCTTTGGTGGTAATGGAGTATGTACTGTCCACTGCTGCTACTTGCCTTATTTCGCTTATATTAACATCGCTAAAAGAGTTGGCATGGGTTTCTCCTTCCCATCTTCTATCATAGTCGCATTGTATTGATAGGAATCGCTTTGTTAGAACCTGTATGGAACAGACTGTGTGAGATCACCAAAGGAGACTCGAACTTTCGAACCTATATTCAACTTCCGACACTGGGTACATTGAAACAGGGATAATGACGCTACTGGAATTTCCGAGTTGATATCTCGAGACTAAAAGCTCAGCGGAAAATGCCATACCATATTCACTATAGTCGCTTGCTTTCTTCAAGATCTATATATCACCAATGTCTAATAACTGAATGTCTCTTTACTGGACATCCTCGAAAATCCTTGAAGCAGATTCTGCAGTCGGTAGTCGTGTTTAGTGAAAGCGCCCATTGTATCCGTATGTATCATGGAGCTGTACCAAACTTCTCTTATCATATTCACATCGTGACATGATACCGATCCGTATTCCTTAGTATCAAGTTCATCGTATGTCCATTATGACTAGAAGTGGATTTGCTTGCACGCTTGATTTGTGTTCTCAAGGAGAGTAGATTAGACCCACTCGACCTTTGTACTGCTTTAGTGCTATGCAATGCTCGAGATCATGACCCGTGACCCTTGATGAAAAGGGCAAGGCACGCCTACTTTGTACCACCATGGTTTGTCTCCGTACGAGGTGGTAACCTTGTTTGCACAAGATTCCTTTCTATTAATGCAGGATATAGTTCTCGTACGCCATCGAATTGATCAAACCGTGAGACCGCACGGTTCGCTTTGTTAAATTGCCGAGCCCTGTCGAGGCTATTGAGTTTGTGGAACGTGGAGCAATTCTCAATTTGAACTTGTGTTAACAATTGCGCTATGGCAGCTATTGTTGTTGATGACTCGACATTCTTCCTTGGTTTCCTGGATACCATTCCTATGTCATGTTCCTTTTCTTTGGAAAACCGGGTTCCAACCCTCTTAGTTCCACTGAAGATCCTATTTCTTTGACTAGGCGCCTGCTCGAACTCCTTCCTCTAGTCGCATTCCCATGCTTACCATCTCGTGAAATCTCCGGAGCTCAAGGATCATTCGCTCAGTAAATGGGCCAAGAGTGTTTAAGAAAACCTTGGTCATTTCCTTCTCCCTAACGGTGGGTTGAATTGGCAGCAATTTCTCCAATGTCGGGCGATCTTTGAATGTCTTTTCCTTCCGAGACATGGAGCGGAGTTGATCCCGATCCGAGCCATATCCAAGTTGAATTTATATGTTGGACAAAGGCTTCGCTTAGGTTATTGAATGTCCGGATATTTGCACTATCTAGTCCCATGTACCACTTCAAAGGTGAGATCTCTCTTGGAAATAGTGAATGAAATTTGATTGTCATTATATGTAGACATCTTCCTAGCATACATCGTGAGATGACTCGTAAGTGAATTCATACTTTTCAAAGTCGTGACTTTGAACTTAGCGGTATCCTTACGCGAGGAACCGTGCATAGATCGGGGCATTTTTCCCAAACAATTCTTTCCACGGTTGTTTTGATCTCAAGTCGCATCTTATGGAGTTGTTCCCGGAGATTCTCCATTGGGCCACGAGGATTCGTGGTTGTCCTGGCTATGATAGACTTCTTCGCCCGCAGAGTGTGAACCTGTGTCGAGTTGGTCATGATCGGCCGAGAAACCGCTAGTCACTTGGAAAGGTTACTCCATGTCATGAGTAAGCGTTGAGTTCTCAGAATGTAGGAACCTCAAACGTGGTTGTCTCAGCACCGAAGTAGGTGACGAACCGATGCCGAATTGAAAGGCACGCCCATGGATAACCATCCGCATACTAAAGAGTGGACTATCGGCTGCAAGCTTGAAACGGAGTAGTAGTAATCTCTCAAATCGCATGATTTTGACTACTTAATGTTGTTTGCCGACTTTATGAGTTGCCAAACTAACTTACCAAAGAAGGGGTCTTTCCACCTCCTCAAGTGTCGCCACCTGTTACTTAAGCTCAACATTTTCTTGCTCAAACCTCCATTAATTTCCTCTTTTGAACGTATTGTATACGAGTTGGTCGTGACATGGTCGAGAAACTCTAAGACGACAACTTGACGATCTTTCTCTCTCTCCGAAAAATTCCAAAAGATAAGACTCTAAACAATAAACTCGATATGCAAAGATGATGCATGATTATGAATGCAAAGAGAAAATAGTTTCCAAAGAATTTACGCTAAAAGAGAAATTTCGGCAAATATTTGATGGAAAACACTTATTTTATTAATGGAAGAAGATTACAATAATTTTGTTTTGAGCATAGCTCATAATGATAAAATAAATGATAAAACTACAATCTAAACTAATTAATCGCCTCGCCGGATGAAGATCCAAAGGCTTGATGTAGCATCAACTTCAAGATTTCTTTCCCATAATGAGCTTTTAGTTCATTTTCGCTTTTAGTCATTGATGACTTTCTTCCACTCAGAGCAGGATCACGTTGTCATTTCCTCAAGCTTTTCTTCTTTGATGTATCTTTTGATCGCGTTATCTTCTCGATTTAATCTTCTCATCTTTCTCCATGAGCCATTCATCTGGAAGTAGATAGCCTTTTCATGATCTTTGACTTGCTTCTTAAGCTTCTCATTTTCAAGGTCACTTAAAGAATTTGTCTTCCAAAGCTCTTTCTCGAGCCTCATCTTGGCCAAAGCTCGGTATTCTCCCATAGTCTCGACGAAAAATTGTTGATTTGAAGTGTTGAAAACATGGGTTCTTCATAAGCATAAGGCATCGAATTCCTTTTCTTATCTTCACCCAAGAAGTGTAGATTCCATGGCTACACAATTCTTGCATTCCCTTCCTTCCTTCGATGTGATGCCAAGCCTCGATCATTCCGCTTTCAAACCCCGAGAATCTTCCCTTCATGATAGAAGTAGCTTTCGAAACCGAAACGAGAGTTTGATACCCGAGTGACGCCTCGCCAAGAATGGGTTGAGTTGATTCTCCTTTTGTACCGATGAGAGGTACGTTGGCAAATTCTCCACAACTTTCAATGATTTCCATCTCATTGTCTGCCAAGGTATACCAATGGATATCGTCGTTTGTAAGAGACATGAGTCTTCGATACCAATGCCAATCGTCTTTGTTTTCGCGAAGATAGAGATTTAGGCAGTGTGAAACAATCCATTTGAAAAACAAAGGTACACAACACACGATAGTTCCATCTCCTTGACAATTCCTATGATGAATGGAGAAATACGTGTCACCAAGCAAAGTGGGAACGGGATTTCAAATCAGAAAGATCCTTATGGCGTTGATATCAATGAAACTTGGGACGTTGGGAAACAACACCAATCCATAGATGAGCAAAGCTAAAACAGCTTCAAAGGCTACCATACTACTGGCTTTAGAGAATTTAAGAGCCTTCTCCATTAGGAACTTTGAAGTTAGTCCTAAGAGTTTTCCTTTGGTAGTTAGGTTTTGTCTATCTCAGCTTTTATGAGTCATTGTTGCAATGATCGGTGACTTAGGAATGGCTTCCAAACCATTGAAAGGCACTTTATCCGACAGATACCTAGGATGTGCGCATTTTCCAAAGTAGGCATCAACGATAGTCGTGGAATGTGAAACAAATAAGGACTGATCGAAACCGAAAGTTTTGAGAAGTCCTTCATCAACGTTAGTGTTCAAGATGATTAAAAGAGTTCCATAGCTCAAACCGAGGGATCTTCTACCAAGGATGCTAACTCTTTAACTTTCCTACATCAGAACTAAAACTGTATTTCTTGGTGAATCTTCCTCCGACGCCCATCACTTAACCTAAAATATTTACAAAGAAAATCTCTAAATTCTTTGAAACGGGAAGAGAAATGAAGTTTTGAATGAATGCATGAATTCTACAAACATGGTATAGAGTTATACGAATGTTGCTCGTCACGAGGCAAACGATAAGAACCAAACGGGTAAGTTCTAAGGCTTATTCATCCGTGAAACGGGTTCTAATACGAGTTCAACGCTTTCTTTGAAATATTACGGATTTGTTGAATACTGTCCAATAATATTTTTCAAGAAAACTCGCCGATCAGACTGCATGACAATTATTCTAAGCCTACCAATAATTTCGCACTACATCCTAAATGGCTGATGGGTTATGTGTTTCACACCACTCACCGTAAGTTCTCCAAAGCAAAATGTCTTCACAAATACTTGCTAAACACAAATACTCCCAAGACAACCTCCACCGAGAGAGGGATCTCAAATTAACTTAGTAGGCATCAAACTTCCACAAGTTAATAGGACTATACCCCCACCTAGATCTTAGAATGTTTCTTAAATCCGGTTAGATTTTTTCCATCGATGAAATCGCGAAACACACAATAAAGAGAAACAAACATATGCACATATGAAAGCTTAACCCTTTTTTGAAAACAAAAGCTTGGTGCTTTGAGCAGAGTCACATTTTTTGAAAATCAAAGTTTAATGTACTCCCAGAGTCGCCATTTTTTCTCGTCATAAAAGTGACGTGCTAGGGAATCGAATCAATTCGGATTCTCCTCAAACGATTTATTTTGATTTGTTTATAAAGATGCCGCGAGCATTAAGCTTTATTATTTCCAACACAAGAAAAATGATTATGAAAAGGAAAGTGCAATACCTCAATTGATTTGATATGCATTACACTAGCGAACTAGACGTAACGCATCGGGGAGATTCCAGCAAGGGTTTGTTTATATAAAGGAATAGATGGAGCACCCAAATATATATAGTTATCTATAGCTTTATATATGAATATGTTTGATATGTTTGTGTGTTTTAATTGCTATTTCTATGATTGGGAAAGTTTCTCCTTTGGATTTTAAGAAGGGTAGATTATGTGGGATCCTAGGTTTTATTATTATTGTGCTCGCAAAGATCATTGGGATCTTCTGCATACATATCCCTTAATGGGAATCAGAGCATTTGTAGCTCGGATCTAAAGGGATCTATGGTTTGTTTGGTTTGAGGGAGAAAGAAAATTGCTTGGCAAGGATGAGACCTTGTGCCTACGTATTCTCAAAAGGACGTTGAGAAAGTCAGAGCAATCGTAGTTCCCACTTATGCTAGTGGAAGCAACGGGAGTTATTAAGAGACAGAGACAAATGTCATCTTAATGAAAAATGTATCTAATCTATTTCATCACATACATTTTGAAAAGTTGATTGATTGAAATCTTTCATCATAAGTTATAGGTGTTTTGCTTGAGTGTACAAGCGTTACCACTTACGAATTTAAGAAAGATGTTTGAAAAATGATTGAATCCTTTAATTTTAAGCATTGGGTGTTTTTCTTGAGTGTACAAGCGTTACCACTTACGTTTAAGAGATATTTTTGTTTGAAAAAAGTTTGAAGAGTTTTTTGATTGTATGTGATGTGATAGATGAGATACTTCTTCCATAGAGAAGATAAATGTCTAAATCTCGAGGAGAAATTGATTGGATTAGGGGGATGCTTGTAAGAAGCCCGTGGGTCCTTGTAGTGTAAGCCCAAGAGGAGGCATTCCGAGGGTCATCGAGGGTCCTTGTATAAAGCTCAAGAGGAAGCTATAGGGTATGGGCTTTGGCTTTAAGAGTGGTTTCATCGGAAACCATCTCTTAGGATTTCAAGAGCGATTTCACGGAAATCATACTCTCGTGGTTCTATCCTAGCTGGTGATTCTTTGTATTGGAAGCCCAATAGGAGGTTAAGAGATTTCCGGTCTCTTTCTTGTTTGATGCCCAAGAGAAGGCTAAACTCAATGAGGAGTTCTTTTGAACGAAGCCCAAGAGGAGGTCGACTCAGGGAGTGTTGTCTTATATGAAGCCTAAGCGAGGCTAAACTCGATGAATGAGTTTTTTATATGAAGCCCAAGAGGAGGCTGAACTCGATGAAATGAGTTACCTTGTACAAAGCCCAAGAGGAGGCTAACTCTGGGGAACTTAATGGTTAGACTAGTTGTTATGTTATAACTAGACAGTTATATAAACAAGTATATGAAGTCTATTCACAGGAGTTTATGAAGGAAATATAAACAATGTGTAATGTTTATTTACAAGAGTTTATGAAGGAAATATAAACAAGTGTGTAAAACGTGCTTTTAAAACGAGCATAACTTGATTATTTACAAGTTTGAATGTGTACAAGGGAATGAATATGTACACGAATGAGTATTTATGTACAAGGAAATATGTATGTACATAGGAGGGTTATGACTTACACCGTGAGGGAGGCCCATTGGTTTAAAAGGCCACCGGAATAATGCTCCTTTTAATACCAATGGTATTCAGGTATATAAGTTAAATGAAAACAAACGGACTAAGTTTGTCTATACTGCATATTTACAAAAGACGTCTGTATTATGTACAAGGAAAATTAATATGTACATAAAAGAATAGGATATGTACAAGGAAATAGTTATGTACATAAAAGAATTGGGACTTACACCGTGAGGGAGGCCCATGATCGGTTAAGAAATTCGAGGAAAACGAGTTGGCTTTATCTTCAAATCGGTCGATCATGGAAAAGAGTGTAAGTTTGTTGAAAAGTTTTGAAAAGATCTTGAAAGTGTTTTGAAAGATGAAATATACTTACAAGAAGTTTGAAAAGATTCGAGTTTCAAAAGTTCGAAAGAATTGTCTTTGAAAAGTACTTGAAACGTATTTAAATGTCTCGCTTGCCTCGATGAAAATATAATCAAAAGAGAACATTTTGAATTTTTTGACACCATCCTAAAATAGGCATGTTAAATGACAAGTGTACAAAAATCACCTCAAAATGAGGAGTTTTGATCGGGTTTTGAAAGTGTTAAAGTTTGAAAAAAATGTGAAGAGAAACAAAAGTTT
Source organism: Vicia sativa (assembly GCA_021764765.1). Classification (NCBI taxonomy): domain Eukaryota; kingdom Viridiplantae; phylum Streptophyta; class Magnoliopsida; order Fabales; family Fabaceae; genus Vicia; species Vicia sativa. The sequence continues at coordinate 68,812,912 of CM038796.1, read as the reverse complement.
ATAAAATGGTCCCAAGGCTACTCAACCCGGACCATTGGGCAAGGTAAGTGACTTAAAGGTGAGTCGGCAATCTGCAATACATCCGCTTATTTATTTTACTTCATGTTATTATATTATAAACGAAATATTTGAATTTCAAAACGAAAACACGCTACAAGAATGATCTTCTTCTTCCTCAATCCTTCATTCACCATAGATTCTTCGCTTCTTGATGAAATTGAAAACTATAAACATCAAATTGAAATCGTATGGCCGTGGATTTGATCAATTGATCGGTTTAAGTGAAGGTGCAAACATAACGCCAAGCCATTTTTGAACTGTAATTTAAAAATCAAAGAGTTCAAGTTGAGCAACTTACCTCTGAAGTCGAGATCGAATTCTTCAAAGGAGTGTTTCCAGTTGATGTTCGAGGATTGGAGCACCAATGAACCTTATGGAAGGTGTTTGATCACTATGCACACTGAATGGTCCGAACTCTACCCAAGTCCACCTACATATGATTGAAGTAAACATTGAATTTGTGGTTAGAGGTGTTATAGGTCGTGATGATGACTTGTATCATTCATATGAAGTGTATGGATGATGTTTGGATCATAAAATCACAACTAGCTCGAGCCAATTATCGCTTGAAGTTTAAGGCGCTTTTGCAAGCTTTTGGTTTCAATCATGGATTCGAGTTTAGAAGTTCTTGTGTTGATTTTAAGTTTCAAACAAGTTCTATATTGATTTTAAGACATGTTAGACACCAAATTTCTCACAATTTTTCACAAGATTTGCAAAAGTACAAAATCCTCACTTTTGAACTATGTAACTTGAAATTTAAGAAAGAAAAGTGAAAGCTTGTTCTTGCATAGCTTTGGTAGTTTCAATTTGGAAACATGACCTCTATTTATAGGTCAAGAAATCGAATGGTAAGTGAAGAAGATTGGCTTGATTTGAACAACTTGCCTTAGAGGGCAAGAAAGTCATTTTGCCATAAATGCAATGGAATCTTCTTTTAACCATGGTTAAAACTTAACTTGATCTTATCTCCATCATAATTACCTCTCATCTGATTTTTATCAGCTCTAGCCTATCTCCAATTGGTGACAAGGCATCTAGAAGGAGAAAATGCAAAATGACTTATAACTTTGAAGTGTGAACTTGAAATCCATGGCTTTTGGAGCTTTATGTTTCAAAATCAAAAGTGTAGCTAGACAAAATGGTTTTGCAAGTTCTTGACATTTTGGAAAGCTTGTAACAAGGGCTACAACTTTCATGTTTTGAGTTTTTCTAATTCCAAATGGAACTATGTGAAAATTGCCATGAAAGTAGGAAAAACATGAAATTTTAACACTTAAAAATTTTCGAAGTGTTGAAAATTTTGACTTTTGTTGACTTTTCCAAATTTCTTGATTTTTATGATCATGATGGATCATTTGAAGTATTTTGATGATTGAAAAGTTTTATCTTGAAAAGTTGACCAAAAGTCAAAGTTTGACTTTTCAAAGGGATGAAATTTCATCAGATGATCCAGAAATTGACTGATGAAAAATGTGAACTTCTGTGATGTTTTGAATCAAGAAATTAGGTCAAGATGTTGTATTGAAGATATGAAGATCAATCTCCAAGCAAAAAAGTCATTCATTGATCAGAAAATCAGTGATTGCCTATCCTCGACAAAAACCCTAATTGGTCGATCCTTGATAGATCATGAGAAAAAATTGGAGATCTGAAGATCAATTGTTGATGATTGATTAAGATAGATCAACTTGCCTGTAGAAGCCACACCCGACTAATTCTGTTCTGAACTGTTAGTGATGCAATGATGCAAATGTAAGGTGGTATATTAGGTCAAAAATTGGGGTATGACACACATCTCAAAGAAAAAGGTAATATAAAACATAATCCAAATCATATGTGAATGTGTATTTGTTCTTTACCTTAGTAGAGCCTAGTTTAGTATCACTTTGCAAACGCTCTAACATTCGCATTTTAAACAAAGAGTATTAACATATTTAATATATAATCATTTTCCATGATAAATCATAAAAGTTTCTATAAAAAACTTAAATGGATATTATTTAATCGGTTAATTTTGGGATGTTACAATATAAAATATCTACAATTAATTTGAGTATTGTTTAATTTTAACCTTAATAATTTAACATATTGAAATTTAGAACATTTCAATTAAAATAACATGTAATTCAAAAATATAGATCTATCGGCATTAATTTTTATTAATTCACACTAATGGGAATAAATAGTACCAATATGCATTATCCGTTTAAACCACATTTTCATTTATTTGATAATTCTATTAAACTACAGAGAAAATTAAAAAAAATTTAAAGCATTATTTGTAAAAGTAAATGCACATGTTTTTTCTCCTAATGAATAATTATGGATTTCATTTTTAACTTTATATTTATATACATGCTTCACGAAGGATAATGTCACGAATCATAAATTTAAACTCTTTCCATTCGACTATAATTTAGTTTTTGGTGTCCCATATTATTTAGTTATTTTTAATTTATAGAAAATAACAAGAATATCCTAATCAATAACCATAATATATAAGTAGCGACTAACTAGCAAAACGTAGCGGCACACTTACCAATAAGTAGTTTAAAATTGTAAAATTAAAATAAGTAGTAAATAATTTTTATACGCTGAAAATTGTTGTAAATCCGAATATAATTTCCTTTAATTGAAAAAAAATATTATTCGACCTAAAATTGTTTAGAAACAAATATAAGTTATAACGTAAAACAAATTAGCAAGTTCTTAATACTCTACACACCTTTCGCTTAACTACCTCTTTAAATATCCAAACTAAACGAGTTCCATTGAACTAACATTGTATAACAACAAATTGTTGTTTCTATATAAATATTTCTCATATAACAATAACTTCCAATATTCAATTAACTCTATCACATATCCCAATCTCTATTGAAACAAAATGCGTAAATCAAACTCAAATATAGAGATGTTAAGGGTGCAAGCATTATCCTCTCAGACACCTCACACTTTTCATGATTTTTCTTGCTTAGCAACCATTCAAGATAAAGTTGATCCATGTCATGACACAAAGGAAAAATAAGTGACGATGATTATTTTGATTTTGATGGCTTTGCTTTCTCAAGATAATCTTGATCCATATTGTAGCACAAAAATCAAATTAACAACGACACTTTTTAGACTTTGAAGTCTTTTCTCCCGCTCAAGATAAATCAATCATATTGTAGCACCAATAAAAAATTCACAACACGATGGAGATAATATTGAAGAACGGAATTTACTTTGCATGCATTGATGTCCAAGGAATGGAAATGTTTGCCGATGACATATTTGAAAATGGAAAAATGCGAACATTACTCCCTACTTTTAACCAATCTCTTCAATTCTTCCCCACCACAAACAAAAACGCTTCACATCTTCGACCTCCTCTAAAGAACATCTTCATTAAGAATTCTATAAGTCAACAATCAATATCGGGTGGTATTTCTAAAAAATCTCAAAATGAGTTATTGCTAAATATGACAATGAAATCTTCAAGTGAGTGTTATGAAAAAAGCAACTCCACAGGGTCATCAAATCTATGGAGATTTAGACCAAATTTGGATCTTCGAAGTAATAGTGACCATATGGATTCTTTTGTTATATTGAGTCCTTCGGTGCCAAAACGACAATAAATCCCAAGGGAGAAAACATCGTTGTTAAAAAGTGAAAGGGTGATAACCCCGAAAATACATTATCGGCTTATGAGGAGCTTTATGTGAAAAATAAAACGAGAAAAGGGAGCAATAAGCGAAGATCATTCTTGCCATACAAACAACAACTATTTGGATTCTTTACCAACATGCACGGACTGAGTAGGAACCTGCACCCCTTTTTAGATTGAATTATCAACTTTTTTCATTGTTGAGGATTCATCTTATTTTGACAATGTAGATAAATTTAATGTACATAGTCACTAGCCAATTAGCGTTAGAATTTTTATTTGTTTTCTTGATAAAAATCAAGTGCTTATAATTCCCCTTATGATAATGAGGAGAGAATTTTTTATTGTTTCATGATAGAGTTTAAATTTTTTCACGCGTGTCTAATTAAAAGGTAACCCCTGGTGCACATATTTTTTTTCCTATCAAGTTATAATGGATTGTATCATGAAATATGACAAGACATAATAACTTTTGATTTCATCTAACTCCATCGTAACCATATTATAATGGATTTGTTTCTTTTAAGAGTATATTCTGTCTTTTAATAAAGAAGAAATGTAAACTTCAATTTGTCTATATGGAATGACATAATTAACAATATTTTATCTGCTACCTATGACAAATATTTGACCTTAGAACCATGCAACGAATCACAGTAAGTGACTACCTCAAATGATCATTGGTTGAAACGTGTTTTTAACGCTTTTTCCCTATCATTATTTTTTCTCAACCTACAAATGGAATAATATAGGCTCCATTAAAATAGCTTTAGAACTCTTTTGGAATTCTACTTGTTCATTTTTGTATTATTTTTTCATTCAAGTCAATTGAAATTTTTTTTGAAGAGAGTTTTAAGAGGTTCGTAAAAGTGGTCGGGAAAATAAGTATTCCTAAATGAAGCTAAATGGGCAATGTAAATTTATATCGCTAATTTGCATCTAGGAAATATGTATCTTATTATCTTCATGATTTTTACGTATTTAGGAACGTTCTTCTAATGAACATTTCATAACAATGCCACATGATACCTTATTTTTTCTCCCATTAAAATGTGCATTTGTAAAATTATATTTAGAGTTTTGTAAAATTTGAAAATCTTGAAGAAAAAAAAACCAATATGGGCTTATCTCCAAAGCCTCGACTAAATAACATAATAATTTATAATGCTCAAAGTCAAAATACCAAAAATCAAATTAAAAAAAAAAACATATGTTTTAAATAATAAACTTTCATACATAGATAAAAGTCCTTTTTACCCCTTTCTCATTAAAAGGTTTTCTTCCCTTTTTCCTCTTAACTGTCGCTAAAAGGTGACGTGCCTGAGGATGCGAACGTGAATTCGGATCTTCTGCTACGCAACGATTTAAATCTTTTGATTTGTTTATAAAGATGCCGCGAGGATCAAGCTTTATAATTTTCAACACAAGAAAGATGATTTAATGATTATGAAAAGGGAAAGTGAAATACCCTCAATTGATATTGGTATGCGAATGACTAGCCAAACTAGACATAACGCATGGGGAGATTCCGAGTAAGGGGATTGTTATATAAAGGGAATAGATGGAGCACCCTAAATATATGTAGTTATCATGCTTTATATATGAATATGTTTGATATGTTTGTGTGTTTTAATTGCTATTTCTATGATTGGGAAAGTTTCTCCTTTGGGATTTTAAGAAACAGTAGATTATGTGGGATTCTAGTGTTTGTTATTATTGTGCTCGCAAAGATCTGTGGATCTTCTGCATACATATCCCCTAGTGGGAATCAGAGCATTTGTAGCTCGGATCTACAAGGTTCTATGGTTTGTATGGTCTGAGGGAGATAGAAATTTGCTCGGCAAGGATGAGACCTGTGCCTCACGTATTCTTAAAAGGATGTTGAGAAAGTCGAGCAATCGTAGTTCCCACTTATGCTAGTGGAAAGCAACGGATGTTAGTAAGAGATGACAAATGTCATCTTAATGAAAAATGTATCTAATCTATTTCATCACATACATTTTGAAAAGTTTGATTGATTAAAATCTTTCGTCGTAAGTATTAGGTGTTTTGCAAGCGCTACCACTTACAAGTTTAAGAAAGATGTTTTGAAAAGATGATTAAATCTTTTAACTGTAAGTATTGGGTGTTTTGCTTGAGTGTACAAGCGCTACCACTTACAATTAATAGATGTTTTTGTTTGAAAAGAGTTTAAAAGTTTGAAAAGTTTTGAAAAGTTTTTGATCGTATGTGATGTAATGGATGAGATACTTCTTCCATAGAGATGATAGATGTCTAAATCTCAAGGAGAAATTGATTGGATTAAAGGGATGCTTTTAAGAAGCCCGTGGGTCCTTGTATTGTTAGCCCAAGAGGAGGCATCCGAGGGTCATCGAGGGTCCTTGTATGAAGCTCAAGAGGAAGCTATGGTATGGTGGTTTTGGCTTGAAAGGGATTTCACCGAAACCGTCCTTTTCAATAAGAGCAATTTCACCGGAAATTTTACTGGGAATTTGAAAGTGATTTCCGGAAACCATCCTTCGTGGTTCTATCTTAGCTGGTGATTCTTTGTAATAGAAGTCGCCTAGATTTGCCTCTTTCATTGTATGATGCCCAAGAGAAGGCTAAACTCAATGAGGAGTTCTTTTGAACGGCCCAAGAGGAGGCTAACTCAACAGGGTGTTGTCTTATATGAAGCCCACGCGAGGCTAACTCAGGAGAGTTTTTGTACAAAGCCCAAGAGAAGGCTAAACTCGTTGGAGATAAAATATCTTGTATGAAGCCCAAGCGAGGCTAGCCCATGATGGATTGTATAAAGCCCAAGCGAGGCTAAACTCAATTGGGATGAGTTATCTTGTATGAAGCCCAAGGAGGCTATACTGGGAACCTATTGATTAGTCTAATTGTTATGTTATAACAGACAGTTGTATAAACAGTGTGTGTGTGTGTGATATGTATTGACAGGAGTTTATGAAGGAAATATAAACAATGCATGATGTTTATTTACAATTTATGAAATATAAACAAGTGTCGTGAAAAACGCAAGCAACTTGATTATTTAAGTTTGTGTACAAGGAAATGAATATGTACACGGACGAGTTTTTATGTACAAAGAAAATGGATGTACATAGGAGGGTTGGGACTTACACCATAAGGGAGGCCCATTAATTTGAAAGCGCACGGAATAATGCTCCTTTCAATATCAATGGTATTCATAATGAAACAAAAATGATTGATCAAGTAAAGGTATCTGATATTGATAAAAAGTTTGATATGTACAAGGAAAAGATTGTGTATACAAGAATGTGGTGTATACAAGTGTCAAGTATGAGTAAAAAAGTATTATATTATGTATATAAAAGTTTTTGATATGTACAAAGAAATATTATGTACATAAAATAATGTTATGGGACTTACACCATGATGGAGGCCCATTGGTCAAAAAGAAATTTCGCCGTAAGAAACCTTCCTTTAGAACCAATGGATTCAAACAAACGAATGAAAAAAGAAATTTGTTTACGTTTGAATATTTAACAATGATGATTTGAGTATGTACAAGTAAAATTAATATGTACATAAAGGATTGGGACTTACACCGTAAGGGAGGCCCATGATCGATTGAGAATTTTGAGAAGAAACGAATTCTTTATCGCTTAAATCGGATCGATCATGGAAAAGATGTAAGTTTTGATGAAATGTTTTGAAAAATGATTTGGAAATGTTTTCAAATGTTAAGTTCATTTATGAAAAGTTTTGAAAACTTGAAAATTCACCTTTAAGGAGGTTTGAAAAGTGTTCGCTCGATTAAAATTTCATCGATGTTTCGAAAACGACCGATGAATTGTGAACCTCTGATGTTTTGAATCCGTAAATTAGGTCAATATGTTGTATCTAAGATATAATGACCAATCTCTATCCAAAAAGTTATTTCTTGTTCAAAAGTCGAGAATTCTCATGCCCGATCAAAGCCCTAATTGGTCGATCCTCGATTGATCCGTGAGAAAATTTGATATCCGAGGATTGAAGGTTGATGATTTGATCAAGATAGATCAAATAAGATGAGAAAATCTCAAACCCTAATTGGTTAGCTCTTGAATCGATGAAAATGATGAAACCCTAATTTTGACCGAGTGTTATAAATTCGAATCGTTATGCGATGATGCAAATGTAAGGTGGTATATTAGGTCAAAATTTATAAAGATGCCCTATTTAAGTTTCTTTAACTGAAAGATGAAGATGAATATCTTCGCTTTGATAGGTGTAAAGAGACTTAAATATCGAATACGCAAAATTTTGGACCTAAGATACCAAAAGATGCGGATGATGCAAAATGATTAAAAAGTTTTAAAGGATATCAAAGAAATGACACGATGTGGAAAAATTTATGAGGATGACTCAACTGCTTGAGAAAAGAGAATCCTATCTGTTGGGAAACAAGCAATATGTCTCATTGGGAAAGAATGATTCACAAAATGTGAACATCTGCTTCGCTTTGGGAAACAAAAGATTATTGTGACAATGTTTAAGGTAATTAGATATCATGTGATAGTATGGTATGAGTTTTGAAGATATTACCTATCAAGTGATAACTTAACAAGGTTGTTGCGTAATGAATAAAATGTTGTTCTATCCAGAATGAAGGAAAGAAAGAAGTTAATCAAGACATTGTTCCCAACGAGGATAATCTCACGAATGTGATAGAGAAGAAAATGTATCCTCCGGGAAAAGGATGACATATCTTGGGGAAAAAGTATCTTTCTGCTTGGAGATATTCCCCACTTGTACTTGAGTAAGTATGATTTATATGATTTGGAAGCAAACATTTTGAGAGATGCAAAAATGCAATGAATGATGCTATTATGTATGAATGTCATGAATGTTATATGCATGCTAACAATACTTGACAAAGACACTAAAGGGATATTTGGGAAAAGGATCGAACAAATACTTGGTGAAAATTGCAACAAATGGTGCGAGTTCACTAATGAAGAATTTGAGTTGCATGTTTTAAACTTTCCGAGAAAGGTATTTCATTGGCAACTTGGATGATCTTTTGAGAAAGACTGTAGAATCTTTATCCTTCTGAGATCAAAACACTTACGGAGAAAATGAAATTCTTTCCATGTTCATAGTTTCAAAGGAGAATTTTGCTTTTGTTTCAAGATTTTTGAAGTAAAAATTCATTTAAAACATTTTAGTTTCAAAAGTATTTTCACAAATAAAAGCGTTATTTTGCAAAATAGAATAAAGTAGGAATTGCAAACAAAAGGCACAAGGCTCAAATTTATTGATAGAATGGTAATCAGCCAAAGGCGTGATTCCATGGACTATTTACAAAAGTTGGAAATGATAATTTATTAGGAAAAGGCTACATTGAAAGCAAATAACCGCTACCATCCCTAACAACTTTGAATTCCAACTGTGCTTGTTGCTTCAGAAGAATTGATTGAAGATCCGTTGATGGAAGATTCTTCATGTGGACAACATTCAAACCAGCTTTGTCATTTTGTTTCCTTGTTTTTGCCTAGATCGCTTTTCGTGTTTTCGATCTATCGTGATAATTTCGCTTATTGTCTCTAATTTTTGCCTCGATCGCTTTTCGTGTTTTCAATCCACCGAGATGCTCATTTTTGCCTGGTTTCGACTTACCGAAATCTTTTGTTTTTAGACAAAATATTTTTTGATCAGGCAAGATTCAGGATACGGAGTTCATCGTCGTCCATGGTTGTGAGTCATAGCACCGCCAGAGAAGCTTCTCTTGACGATGTATGGGCCTTCGTAATTAGGAGTCCATTTGCCCTAGAATCTGCTTTGAAAAGATGGCACGAGGTCGCCTTCTCGAATTCACGAGGTCGGACCTTTTGTCGAAAGCTTTCTTCATTCTTCTTTGATATAGTTGTCCGTGACACGGCGGAGCGCTTTTCTTCAATTAAGATCTCTTTGATTCACCTCGATAGCTTTGTTTCCATGAGAACTCTCATTGATGGGATCTCAACTTCTACGGGAGCACGCCCATGCCGTATACTAGAGAAAAGGAGTTGCCCTTGAAGTGCGATCAAGCACGATACCCATGCGAGCAAATGGCGCATTTCGTGCCTTTGTAAGTGATGACCATTTCCGGACAATCTTTTGATGTTCTTGTTAGTCGCTTCAACGCTACTGCTCATCTTTGGCCGTTATGAGAGAGTTATGATGCTCAATCTTGAATTCCTCACACGCTTTTTCATTTTGTTGTTCAAGTTAGATCCATTGTCGTAATGATCTTGCTTGGAATTCCATATCGGCAAATGAGGTTGTTCTTGATGAACCTCACAACCACTTGTCTTGTGACGTTGGTGTAAGATGCTGCTTCGACCCATTTGGTGAAGTAATCAATAGCTACTAGAATGAAGCGATGTCCGTTGGACGCTTTTGGTTCAATCATTCCAATCATGTCGATGCCCCACATGGAGAAAGGCCACGGAGAGGAGAGAACATTGAGTAGAGTCGGTGGCACATGGATCTTATCTGCGTAGATCTGGCACTTGTGACATCTTTTGACGTGTTTACAGCAATCAGATTCCATCGTTATCCAATAGTATCCTGCTCTCAAGATTTTTCTAGACATTGCATGCCCATTTGAATGGGTTCCAAAGGACCCTTCATGCACTTCATGGATAATTGTATTCGCTTCTTGTCCGCGACGATCTCGAGCGTAACCATGTCAAGTTTCTTTTGTATAGAACATCTTCATTGAGGAAGAAGTTTCTTGAAAGCCTCCTCGAGTTTTCTTATCCTTGTACGATGCCCCAAGTGGGTACTCGTGTTTTAGCATCTAGAAATCTCGGGATCTCTTCTTCAACTTTTTTCAATTCATGGGATTTCAAAGTGGGAGAGAGCATAGAGTTATTGCTTTCAATGGATTTGTCCATTTGTTAATCTGCATGTTTTGATTTTATGTTTGATTATTTCAAAAAAAAATTTTGTGAAAGTGTATGCGATTAATTTTATTATTTTGAAGAGAGATTTTTTATTATGTTTTTTAGGATTATCATTTTAAAAGGGTAAAATGAAAATAAACACAGTGTGGAAACAAAACAACGCGCTTTTATTTATGTTTCACAATATGAATAGGCCCTAAAATACAAACTCATTTGTCTTGGGCAAGACAAAGAGAAATTATTTAAAAGCTAAAGCCTATAAAACATCTCTTCGCTTTTGGCAGAGTTCAAAACAAAAAGTAAAGATAAACTACTTAGAGCTATGAACATTAGTTCTAACTTCAAGTTTCCAGAGTGACGAACTCGAAGTCGAGGTACTGGTAATTTTCCGCTTGGTTTAACCCTCAAGTAAACTTTGATTGAGCGGTGCTTTGAAGACTCGGACGCCTTTTGCCTTTGGTGTCTAAAGCGATCTTCTTGATTAACGGATCGGAAGTATGAGAGATAGCCTTTGTACTTCTGTTGATCTTTGTGTTGAATATCGGGATGTTCCTTCCGCCGGAGTGAAGAGACTCGTCACGACACTTTCGATCCGAATCATACTTGATCTTCTGATCATGTTGATGTAGTGGTAACCGTGATCCGCTTGGTGAAATCCACACGTGTTGAAATAGAGATCTTCATTTGGGACCTCGATCCGTTGATTAGTTTGAGAAGACGAGTATTCCTCTTCGATTGACTAGGGTAGTCAAAGTCATCACCCCATCCTGTGGGTTAGATATCTTCGATCCGGACGAGCTTCGCGCAGAGTATTTCACCATGTAGTCGTATTTGCCACTTGGTTCTCCCAAGGTATCCCAAATTTCGCAGGACGTGGATTTTCATGTCATAGGACATGTCTTTGAATTGATCACCGGTGCATATGATTCCTCTTGAGACACATACTCAGGGCTATTCAAATAAGTGCTCCACTCTTCAGATTCAGATGGATCATCTTCATCCTCTTCAATGGTTACAACATTGACTTCTTGTAGAACAGGGTTTAAGAAACCCCCACTATGAAATACTTCCTTGATCGACGGTGCTTCAAAATTCTCCATTACTTTTTTCTTTTGATCCGTATCGTACGTTCGAGTTGGCTGTGGACGCGGTCAAGAAACTCTAAGACGCGACAACTTGACAATCTTTCTATCTGTTCGAACTGTTCAAGCTGGAAAAGCTGGAAAAGCTGGAAAGTATCAGACTCTAAACAATAGACTTAAATGCAAAGTATGATGCATGAATATGATTGTAAAGAAAAGGAATTTCCAAAGAATTTATGCTAAAAGAGATATTTCTTGGCAAATATTTGGATGGAAAAACACAAATTTCATTGATTATTGAAAGAAGATTACAACAATTGTTTTTTGTTGGAGCATTGCTCACACGAATGATAAAATAAAATGATAAAATTACAAACTAAATTGAACTAATTAAACGTCTTCGTCGGATGACGATCCAAAGGCTTGATGCAGCTTCAGCTTCAGGATTTCCTTCCCATAGTGAGCTTTTAGTTTGGCTTTCTCGGCTTTTAGCTTACTAATGACTCTCTTCCACTCGTTGGGAGCGGGCTTGTAGTCATTTCTCGAGCTTTTTCCTTTCCTTGACGATTTTGATTGCGTTATCCTTCCGAATCTTCTCATCTTTCTCCATGAGCCATTCATCCCGAAGTAAAGCGCTTTTCATGATCTTTGACTTGCTTTTGAGCTTCTCATTCTCAAGGTTAGTCTTAAGGAATTTGCTTTCCAAAGCTTCTTTCTCAAACCTTATCTTGGTCAAGGCTTCTTGGTATTCTCCCACAACTTTGACGGAAAATTTGTTGATTTGGAAGCGATCGAGAACATGGGATCCTCATAAGCGTAAGGCATTCAAATTCCTTCTTCTTTTACCCAAGAAGTGTAGGTTTCATGGCTACAATTCTTTGCCTTACCTTTCCTTTCCTTCGGATGTGATGCCAAGCTTTGATCATCCTAGCCTTCAATCCTTGGGAATCCTCTCCTTCATGGTAGTAGTTTCACCAGAAACCGGAAGGTTTAATTTGCATATCCGAGCTGACGCTTTGCTAGGAATGGGTTGTAGTTGATTCCTCTCCAATGAGAGGTACGCTGGCAAATTCTCCACTCTCAATGATTTCCATCTCATTGTTTGCCAAGGTATACCAATGGATATCGTCGTTTGTAAGAGACATGAGTCTTCTGGACCAATGCCACTCGTCTTTGTTTTCGCGGAAGATAGGAGTTTTAGGCAGGTGTGAGACAATCCATTTGAAAAACAGAGGTACACAACACACGATAGTTATGTCTCCTTGAAGATTCCTATGATGAATAGAGACGTATGTGTCACCAAGCAGAGTGGGAACGGGATTTCCAATCAGAAAGATCCTTATGGCGTTGATATCAACGAAATTTGGGACGTTGGGAAACAACACCAATCCATAGAGGAGTAAAGCTAAAATAGCTTCAAAGGCTACCATACTACCAGAGAATTTGAGAGCCTTCTCCATTAGGAACTTTGAAGTCATCCTAAGAGTTTTCCTCCGTAGTCGTTTTGTCTATCTCGATTTCTTTAAGTGAGTCATCGCAATGACTTGTGACTTAGGAATGGCTTCCAAACCATTGAAAGGCACTTTGTCCGATACTGAGATTCCTAGGATATGCGCATACTCTTCCAAAGTAGGCATCAACTGATAATCAGGGAAAGTAAAACAGCGATAGATTGGATCGTAGAACTGAACGAAAGTTTTGAGAAGTCCCTCATTGACGTTAGCGTTCAGAAGAGTTAAAAGAGTTCCATAGCGTTTTCTGAAATCCGAGGGATCTTCTACCAAGGATGCTAACTCTTTCAACTTTCCTACATCAGGAATTCTAAAATCGTTTTGGTGAATCTTCCTCTGACGTCCATCACTCTAACCTAAAATATTTTACAAAGAAAAATCTCTAAATTCTTTGGAAATGGAAAGAGAAATGAAGTTTTTTTTTTGTTTTTTGAATGAATGAATGAATGCATGAATGCGGCAAACATGGTTAGTAGTTATACACACTGTCATACCCCAAAATTTGCCCTCCATCTATTCAAGAGATTTCATACATCCCTACTCAAGGATTCCTCAAGAGTTGATCAGACAAACTCTCTCCTAGACAATCAACCCAAATTAGGGTTTGGTATCTCTCAAGTCAAGATGGACTTCAACATCTCCAATGGTCTTCATGCCTCCTCATATGCTCCAAAGATTCTCCATGTCAAGTTTCAAGCTTCATGATCAAGTTTCCTCGCATAATTGCTCGATGGTTGAAAATCAACAGATGGACAAAAGTCAACTGTGGTCAACATACATCAAACTTCATAATTTTTGGTCAACATCCTCATTTTGAAGTTATATTCATCATTTGATCAAGGGTTGATCATGATTCATCAAGAAAACTCAAGATTTGCTCAAAAGTCAAACTTTCTAAATTAGGGTTTAGGTGAAAAGTCAAACGAACTTTGATGATCATAACTTTCTCATACTTTCTAAATTTTTCCACCACCTCTTGTTTTGAAGGAAATTCAATTCTCTACAACTTCATGTCTCACAAGAATGTCCAAAAAATGCTTCAATTGAGAGGTATGGCTCAAAACATTACAGGTCATTTTCAAAGTCAACAAAAAGTCAACATTTTGTTTTGAAGATATATTGAGCATGGAAACTCCAATTGAGATGAGACCAAAAATGTTGGTTAGAGGACTCTTAGAGCTTTCCAAAAAGTCCAAGAACACTCAAAAATGTGGAAAATTGAGCAAGATACACTATTCACAAGTTGGGCAATTTTGAAAGAATGCACAAAGAGAGATACTTCTAAAAATCAGATTTTTTGCAAATGGGCTTACTTTTTCTTCATCCAAACTTATTCCTCATACAATTAGGAATGTCCAAGCCCAATGCCACGAATTTTTGATTTATTTTTCTATTTAATTTGTAATTTATTCATTTAAATGCAAATTAAATTTAAAAATAAAGTTCAAAATTAAAATTAATTGCAAAGATTGATTTTATTCTTTCCTTGAGAGTCAAGTAACTTACAAATGCCAGCAATTTTCGAAAATTGATCAATTTGGCAAGATTGGATTGAGAATTAATCAAATTTTGAAAATTTGATTTTGTACAAAAATCAAAATTGATTTTCATTGAATGTTGATTGATTCTTACCAAAAACAATGCCAAATCCTTCCAATATAAATACATGATGCATACCACACGAATTAGGGTAGAAATTTTGGCTCAAGAACCCTATTCCAAAGCTCAAAACCGTGGCAAGCAAGCAATTGGAGATCACACTTCCCTGTTTTCAATCAATTTTGAGGTGTCTAACACATTCCTTGACATCTCCGTAATCAATCCGACCTTTACATTGCTCAAATCCATCCGAATCGAAAATCCGTGTTTGGTTTGTTCTTGAAAATTCCAAAATCGTGTTTCATTATTCATGCATTATTAACATGTTTTGTTGTTGTTTTGTGTTTAGTAATGTATTTGCAAGCTCGGCAAGCCAATTGAATTTCCATGGCTCGAATCGTGTTACACCATAGCTAGGGTTTTTGAGCTCGATTTAGGGCTTTGCTTAAATGGAAAAATTGGACAATAGGACCTATACCATCGTGTTCGGAACGATCTCAGGAATCGAACCATGCCTTTAGAACTTATTTATATTATGTATGCTGGATTTTTGATGGTAGCCAGGGACATAGCGTCGAGCAAAAGCCGACGAAAATTCAAATATTTGAAAGGTGAAGACGGTAAGCGCCAAGGAGGAAGAATGGAAAGGCAACGCGTATATACCACTCACTCCGCTTCCAAACAGTAGAACATGCCAGCTCAGTTGGTCAAGGCGTTGGTTTTCAAGGTTTGAGGGTCAGGTCCCCTGTTCGAACCATGTTGGGACCATTCTTTTACAAGTTTGCAATTTCTTCATATTTTTCATATTTTTAATATTTGCATGTTATTTTAATTTATTTTCATATTTTATTTCTGCATTAAAAATTCATCAAAAATTAATTTTCTTTTTACATCATTCTCATAAAATCTTTATTTAATTTAATAAATTAAAAAATATATTTTTGCATGCATATTTATTTTTATTTGTAATTTTGCATTTAAATCATTGTAAATTCATTTTAAATTGTTAAATTGCATCTAAAAAATTCCCAAAAATTTATTTTAGCATGTTTACATTATTTCCAGCATGTCATTTTTTTTTCCAATTTAAAATTTGCATTTTTTCTAACATTTTCTCTTATCTCGATTTCATCATATTTTTCGATTTCTCGTTCGTTTCACAGGTTCTTCCAATTCGGACGTTTCTTTACTATTTTCATTTTGTTTTCCAATAATGTAATCAGATATGGATGTAATAGTTTAAAATTAGGTCTTTATTTTCCGTGATTTTAAATTATGTATCCGCCTAAAGCCTTGTAATAGCAGGACATTTACCTTTCCGCATCTTTACATTCCGCATTTTAATTTCCGCACCCTATCAATTGCTAGTAACTAGGCGTGTATGGCAAGATAATAATGAACATAGCCCACTAATTTTCAAGATAACATATTCAAATCAACACACTTTTTCACACATGCACCCTTAATTCTCTCGTTGCCTTTACGAATTCAAATGGTCACCTCGAACGTCTAGTACCCTTCCCAAACAATCATCATAGCGACAAAGATCATGACCCACGATGTCGCGTAATAATGATCTTGAGATTGCTTCCCTCTTACATCCAACGAATGGGGTTACCTACCAACTAATGGTATGGCTAACGCTTTCTAAGTACAAAAATGACCAATTCGAGTGGGTAATAAGTCTTTTTCTCAAAAAACACACCAAAGTTCAAATTTTCAAAAACAAAACATTTTCAACACTTTGTATACACTCCTACATGAGTCATTACAAAGTCAAAGCGAAATGCCTTTTTCAAAATATTTTTGTCAAACACACAGAAAGCAATTTTAAAAGGTGATCTAGAGCAACTAAGAGCCCGTAGATAACTACGGATGGAAAGGGGTGCTAATACCTTCCCTTTTCATAACCATTCTCCGAACTCGTAATCTAAACGAAGGTCTTTTCTCGTACTTTTACCTTCCCTTAATTGGATAAAAATAAAAGTCGGTGGCGACTCTTGCTATCCGCACATTTGGATACAAAAATCCTACAAAGTCAGTTCACCGTATTACACACACGGGCAAGCGTTCGAAGTCACGAGCATGAAGCCAACGATAAGAATCAACGTGGTTAAGTTCTATGGGCTTATTCATCTATGAAACGGGTTCTACTGATAATACAGGCTCAACACTCCCCTTCAAAACATTATTGGATTTGTTGAATACTCGATGGTCCAATAATATTTTCAAGAGAAACTCGTCTGATCGTAGTATCGCATGACAATTACTCTAGGCTTACACCAATAATCTCGCACTACATCCTAATGGCCGGATGGTTTATGTGTTCTACAGTCCACTCACTTCTTAAGTTCCCTCAAAAGCACAGTGTCTTCGCAATTACTTGCTAAACACAATACCCCAAAGACAACCTCCACTGCTCGGGAAATATTAACTTCGAGAGCATTGAATCACATATTAATATCTCCACCTAGATCTTAAAATGTTTCTTAAACCGGTTAGGATTTCTTTCCATCAAGTGAAATCGAAACACACAATAAAGAAAAAAGATATATGCAAAATATGAAAAGCTTATCCCTTTCTTTTCTTTTTGAAAAAAAAGCTTGGTGCTCTCAGAGTAACGCTTTCTTTTTTTTCTTTGAAAATCAAAGTTTCAACAGACTCCCAAGTCGCCATTTTTCCCTGCTCGTTAAAAGGTGACGCTACCGAGGATGCGAACGTGAATTCGGATCTTCGCACGCAACGATTTAAATCTTTTGATTTGTTTATAAAGATGCCGCGAGCATCAAGCTTTATTATTTTCAACACAAGAAAGATGATTTAATGATTATGAAAAGGGAAAGTGAAATACCCTCAATTGATATTGGTATGCGAACGACTAGCGCAAACTAGACATAACGCATGGGGAGATTCTGAGTAAGGGGATTGTTATATAAAGGAATAGATGGAGCACCCTAAATATATGTAGTTATCTACACTTTATATATGAATATGTTTGATATGTTTGTGTGTTTTAATTGCTATTTCTATGATTGGGAAAGTTTCTCCTTTGGGATTTTAAGAAAGAGATTATGTGGGATTCTAGTGTTTGTTATTATTGTGCTCGCAAAGATCCGTGGATCTTCGCATACATATCCCCAGTGGGAATCGAGCATTTGTAGCTCGGATCTACAAGGTTCTATGGTTTGTTTGGTCCGAGGAGATAGAAATTTGCTCGGCAAGGATGAGACCTTGGCTCACGTATTCTCAAAAGGATGTTGAGAAAGTCGAGCAATCGTAGTTCCCACTTATGCTAGTGGAAAGCAACGGATGTTAGTAAGAGATGACAAATGTCATCTTAATGAAAATGTATCTAATCTATTTCATCACATACATTTTGAAAAGTTTGATTGATTAAAATCTTTCGTCGTAAGTATTAGGTGTTTTGCTTGAGTGTACAAGCGCTACCACTTACATGTTTAAGAAAGATGTTTTGAAAAGATGATTATATTTTAACTGTAAGTATTGGGTGTTTTGCTTGAGTGTACAAGCGCTACCACTTACAATTAATAGATGTTTTTGTTTGAAAAGAGTTTAAAAGTTTGAAAAGTTTTGAAAAGTTTTTGATGATGTGATGTAATGGATGAGATACTTCTTCCATAGAGATGATAGATGTCTAAATCTCAAGGAGAAATTGATTGGATTAAAGGGATGCTTTTAAGAAGCCCGTGGGTCCTTGTATTGTTAGCCCAAGAGGAGGCATCCGAGGGTCATCGAGGGTCCTTGTATGAAGCTCAAGAGGAAGCTATAGGGTATGGTGGTTTTGGCTTGAAAGGGATTTCACCGAGAAACCGTCTTTTCTCGAATAAGAGCAATTTCACCGGAAATTTTACTCTGGGAATTTGAAAGTGATTTCACCGGAAACCATCCTTTCGTGGTTCTATCTTAGCTGGTGATTCTTTGTATTGAAGCCCAATAGGAGGTGTTAAGAGATTTCTGTCTCTTTAATTGTATGATGCCCAAGAGAAGGCTAAACTCAATGAGGAGTTCTTTTGAACGAAGCCCAAGAGGAGGCTGACTCAACAGGGGAGTGTTTGTCTTATATGAAGCCTAAGCGGAGGCTAACTCTGTGGGGAGAGTTTCTTTGTACGAAGCCCAAGAGAAGGCTAGACTCTATTGGAGATAAATTATCTTGTATGAAGCCCAAGCGGAGGCTAACCCATGCTGAGGATGGATTGTCTTGTATAAAGCCCAAGCGGAGGCTAAACTCAACTGAGGATGAGTTATCTTGTATGAAGCCCAAGCGGAGGCTATACTGTGGGAACCTATTGATTAGTCTAATTGTTATGTTATAACTAGACAGTTGTATAAACAGGTGTGTGTGTGTGATATGTATTCACAGGAGTTTATGAAGGAAATATAAACAATGCATGATGTTTATTTACAGCAGTTTATGAAATATAAACAAGTGTCTGTGAAACGAACGTTTAAAACGAGCGCAACTTGATTATTTACAAGTTTGTACTGTGTACAAGGAAATGAATATGTACACGGACGAGTTTTTATGTACAAAGAAAAATGGATGTACATAGGAGGGTTGGGACTTACACCATAAGGGAGGCCCATTGATTTGAAAGCAGTTTCACAGGGAATAATGCTCCTTTCAATATCAATGGTATTCAGTGTAAAATATACAGATGAAACGAAATGATTGATTGAAGTTTATCTGTAAAAGGTATCTGTATTATGTACAGATAAAAAGTTTGATATGTACAAGGAAAAGATTGTGTATGTACATAAAGAATGTTTGGTTTGTGTATACACAAGTGAAGTGAAAACAAACGATCAAGTTTGTCTCATTGAGTATAAAAAGTATCAGATTATGTATGATAAAATTTGTATGTGTTTGAAAGTTTTGATATGTACAAAGAAATATTATGTACATAAAAGAATGTTATGGGACTTACACCATGATGGAGGCCCATTGGTCAAAAAGAAATTTCGCTCAGAAGAAACCTTCCTTTAGAACCAATGGATTCAGCGTATAAACAAACGAATGAAAACGAAAGAAATTTGTTTACGTTTGAATATTTAACAATGATGATTTGAGTATGTACAAGTAAAATTAAATATGTACATAAAGGATTGGGACTTACACCGTAAGGGAGGCCCATGATCGATTGAGAATTTCGAGAAGAAACGAATTCGGTTTTATCGTTTAAATCGGATCGATCATGGAAAAAGATGTAAGTTTTGATGAAATGTTTTGAAAAATGATTTGAAAATGTTTTGAAATGTTAAGTTCATTTATGAAAAGTTTTGAAAAATCGAAGTCGAAAACTTGAAAATTCACCTTTAAGGAGGTTTGAAAAGTGTTCGTAACGCGCTTTCCGATTAAAATTTAATCAGATGAAAGTTTTTTTTGAAAATTTTTGCACTATCATAAAATAGCTGTATTTATTGACAAGTGTTTAAAAAATCATCTCAAAATGAGAAGTTTTGATTGGTAAAAAAAAAAGTGAAAGTTTGATGAAAAACATGAAAAAAATGGAAGAGTTGTAAAAAGAATGGTAAAAATGGTCCCACGGGTGTTGAACCCATGACCATTGGACGCGGCAAGAAGACCTTAGGGCAAGCGCACAACCACTAGGCCAAATGCGCTGGAGTGTTAGTGGACCTAACACGCGTTGATATAAGATTGGCTTATTTAAAAATTTGAAAATTGAAGAACACCAAGAACACGCGCACTGGTTTATGGTTTTGATTTTCGATTCTTTGATTCAATCCAAAATCTTCGCTTCTCAACCAAATTCAATGATGTAAACATCAAAGTTGTTTTTTTCATCACGAACATGATGGTGTTTGTTAATTTCATTTATTTTAAGTCTACCATGTTTGATTGAAATCGCGATGAACCCTAAACTTAAGATTTCAAATTAAATGATGCATTTATGATTCTTTGATTTTGTTGAGGGTTAATGATCGTGTTAGGTGCGAAAGAGAATGGCCAAGAGCTTTTTTCAATTGATGCAAGGAATCATGATATCACAGTTCATATGCATACCGAAAAGTGAGGATCGAAATCGATGCTAGAGTGTTTCCAATTGTCGCTTGATCATTGAGCTTCATCGCATGTATGGAAGTCGTGATGATAGCCGCTTGCCTTGAATCCTTTCCAATTACTCCAGCCAAGTCCACCTACAACAATTCAAAGTGAAACTCAAAATGGGGTTAATGGATTTACGTTGTTGTTCTTGTTTGGATCAACTCCATGATGTATATGGATTGTGTTTGGTCGCCGTAAC
Organism: Vicia sativa; assembly: GCA_021764765.1. NCBI lineage: Eukaryota > Viridiplantae > Streptophyta > Magnoliopsida > Fabales > Fabaceae > Vicia > Vicia sativa. Next base: position 68,791,825 of record CM038796.1, on the reverse strand, counting down.
TCAAAGAAATCAAGCCAAGCTTCATTCGATTGTTATTTGAAGCTTATGTGCATAAGATGCAATTTCTGATTTCCAGCCTTGTTCAAGTTAATTTTAAGTTTGGAACAAGTTTAATAATGATCATGAAACATGTTAGACACCAAAATTTATCATGTTTTCATTGAATTTTGAAAATTGCAAGTTTTCTCAAAAATGGTTATGTTACTTGATTTTGAAGAAAGAAGTGAGAAGCATGACTTTGCAATGTTTTTGGTGTTGATTTAGGCTTGAAATGTGACCCTTTTATAGGCAAGAGGTTCTGAAAATGTTAGGCAAGAAGGACAAGCCATTTGGTGATTCATGGATTGCTTAAGGGGTAAGAATGGTATTTCAAAAGCAAAAGGAACCTTCCTTTTTTACCATGTGCTATTTTTTACAATCTTGATCCAATCTTCAATTCTTATCTTCAAGCTGATATTTATCAGTCCATTAGTCAAGTTGGCAAGGTTAGAAAGCTTCTAGATGAAGAAACACAAAAATGACCTATAATTTGATGTTTTGATCTTTGAAAATCAAGTTTCATGGAGCCTTATGTTTCAATTTCAAAAGTGTAGCTAGACTCCATGGATTTGAGAGTTCTTGGACATTTTGGAAAGATTTTTCCATGATCTACAACTTTCATGTTTTGAGTTTTTTCAAATTCAAATTGGAACTAGGTGAAAAAATGGCTTGAAGTTTGAAAAAAGTAAGAAATTTCAACACTTAGAAAAATTTCTAAGTATGAAAACTTTTGACTTTTTGTTGACTTTTTTTCAAATTCTTGATTTTTTATGATCATGATGGATCATTTGAAGTATTTTGATGATGGAAGAAGTAATGTTTTGAAAAATTTGACCAAAAGTCAAAGTTTGACTTTTCTATGCAGATGAAATTTCATCAGATGTTTCTGAAAACGACTGATGAATTATGTGAACCTCTGTGATGTTTTGAATCCAGAAATTAGGTCAATATGTTGTATCTAAGATATAATGACCAATCTCTATCCAAAAAAGTTATTTCTTGTTCAAAAAGTCAGAGAATTCTCATGCCCGATCAAAACCCTAATTGGTCGATCCTCGATTGATCTGTGAGAAAATTTGATTTCTGAGGATTGAAGGTTGATAATTTGATCAAGATAGATCAAATAAGATGAGAAAATCTCAAACCCTAATTGGTTAGCTCTTGAATAAGATGAAAATCTGATGAAACCCAAATTTTGACCTGTGAGTGTTATACCTGATTAATGATGTCTGAACTGTTAGTTATGCGATGATGCAAATGTAAGGTGGTATATTAGGTCAAAATTTGGGGTATGACAACTCCTATGCACATGAAATTTCTTGTAAAATGACAGAAAAGTGTGTCCTCTTTTTCTTTCCATGAAACAAACAAAATCAAAATAAAAACTTACAGAAAACTTTATGAGATAGAGAGATATAGGGAGATCCATGGAATATATTATGGAAAAAGTACACCACATCTCAAAGAAAAAGGTAATATAAAACCTAATCCAAATCATATGTGAATGTGTATTTGATCTTTACCTTAGTAGATCCTAGTTTAGTATCACTTTGCAAACGCTCTAACATCTGCATTTTAAACAAAGAGTATTAACATATTTAATATATAATCATTTTCCATAATAAATCATAAAAGTTTCTATAAAAAAAACTTAAATTGGATATTATTTAACTGGTTAATTTTGGGGATGTTACAACATAAAATATCTACAATTAATTTGAGTATTGTTTAATTTTAACCTTAATAATTTAACATATTGAAATTTAGAACATTTCAATTAAAATAACATGTAATTCAAAAATATAGATCTATCGGCATTAATTATTATTAATTCACACTAATGGGAATAAATAGAACCAATATGCATTATCCGTTTAAACCACATTTCCATTTATTTGATAATTATATAAAACTACAGAGAAAATTAAAAAAATTTAAAGCATTATTTGTAAAAGTAAATGCACATGGTTTATCTCCTAATGAATAATTATTGATTTCACTTTTAACTTTTTATTTATATACGTGCTTCACGTAAGGATAATGTCATGAATCATAAATTTAAACTCTTTCAATTCGACTATAATTTAGTTTTTTGTATCCCATATTATTTAGTTATTTTTAATTTATAGAAACTACCAAGAATATCCTAATCAATAACCATAACATATAATTAGTGACTAACTAGCAAAACTGTAGCGGCACACTTACCAATAAGTAGTTTAAAATTGTAAAATTATAATAACTATTGAATAGTTTTTTATACGAGTGAAAATTGTTGTAAATCCGGATATAATTTCCTTAATGGAAAAAAAACATTATTCAACCTAAAATTGTTTAGAAACAAATATATGTTAATGTAAAACAAATTAGCAAGTTCTTAATACTCTACACACGTTTCGCGTATAACTACCTCTTTAAATATCCAAACTAGACGAGTTCCATTGAACTAACATTGTATAACAACAAATTGTTGTTTCTATATAAATATTTCTCATATTACAATAACTTTCAATATTCAACTAACTCTATCACATATCCCAATCTCTCTATTGAAACAAAATGCAGAAATCAAACTCAAATATAGAGATGTTAAGGGTGCAAGCATTATCAGTTCTCTGTACACCACAAACTTTTCATGATTTTTCTTGCTTAGCAACCATTCAAGATAAAGTTGATCCATGCTGCGACACAAAGGAAAAAATAAGTGACGATGATTATTTTGATTTTGATGGCTTTGCTTTCGTTCAAGATAATCTTGATCCATATTGTAGCACAAAAAATCAAATTAACAACGACACTTTTTTAGACTTTGAAGTCTTTTCTCCCGTTCAAGATAAATATGAATCATATTGTAGAACCAATAAAAAAATTCACAACACTGATGGAGATAATATTGAAGAACGAGAATTTACTTTTGCATGCACTGATGTCCAAGGAATGGATTTGTTTGCCGATGACATATTTGAAAATGGAAAAATGCGAACATTACTCCCTACCTTTAACCAATCTCTTCAATTCTTCCCCACCATAAATAAAAACGCTTCACATCTTCGACCCTCCTCTAAAGAACATCTTCATTAAGAATTCTATAAGTCAACAATCAATATCGGGTGGTATTTCTAAAAAATCTCAAAATGAGTTATTGCTAAATATGACAATGAAATCTTCAAGTGAGTGTTATGAAAAAAGAAACTCCACAGGGTCATCAAATCTATGGAGATTTAGACCAAATTTGGATCTTCGAAGTAATAGTGACCATATGGATTCTTTTGTTATATTGAGTCCTTCGGTGCCAAAACGACAATAAATCCCAAGGGAGAAAACATCGTTGTTAAAAAGTGAAAGGGTGATAACCCCGAAAATACATTATCGGCTTATGAGGAGCTTTATGTGAAAAATAAAACGAGAAAAGGGAGCAATAAGCGAAGATCACTCTTGCCATACAAATAACAACTATTTGGATTCTTTACCAACATGCACGGACTGAGTAGGAACCTGCACCCCTTTTGAGATTGAATTATCAACTTTTTTCATTGTTGAGGATTCATCTTATTTTGACAATGTAGATAAATTTAATGTACATAGTTACTAGCCAATTAGCGTTAGAATTTTTATTTTTTTCTTGATAAAAATCAAGTGCTTATAATTCCACTTATGATAATGAGGAGAGAATTTTTTATTGTTTCATGATAGAGTTTCAATTTTTTCACGCGTGTCTAATTAAAAGGTAACCCCTGGTGCACATATTTTTTTTCCTATCAAGTTATAATGGATCGTATCATGAAATATGACAAGAAATAATAACTTTTGATTTCATCTAACTCCATCGTAACCATATTATAATGGATTTGTTTCTTTTAAGAGTATATTCTGTCTTTTAATAAAGAAGAAATGTAAACTTCAATTTGTCTATATGGAATGACATAATTAACAATAGTTTATCTGCTACCTATGACAAATATTCGACCTTAGAACCATGCAACGAATCACAGTAAGTGACTACCTCAAATGATCATTGGTTGAAACGTGTTTTTAACGCTTTTCCCTATCATTATTTTTTCTCAATCTACAAATGGAATAATATAGGCTCCATTAAAATAGCTTTAGAACTCTTTTGGAATTCTACTTGTTCATTTTTGTATTATTTTTTCATTCAAGTCAATTGAATTTTTATTTTAAGAGAGTTTAAAGAGGTTCGTAAAAGTGGTCGCGAAAATAAGTATTCCTAAATGAAGGTAAATGGACAATGTAAATTTATATCGCTAATTTGCATCTAGGAAATATGTATCTTATTATCTTCATGATTTTTACGTATTTAGGAACGTTCTTCTAATGAACATTTCATAACAATGCCACATGATACCTTATTTTTTCTCCCATTAAAATGTGCATTTGTAAAATTATATTTAGAGTTTTGTAAAATTTGAAAATCTTGAAGAAAAAAAAACCAATATGGGCTTATCTCCAAAGCCTCGACTAAATAACATAATAATTTATAATGCTCAAAGTCAAAATACCAAAATCAAATTAAAAAACATATGTTTTAAATAATAAACTTTCATACATAGATAAAAGTCCTTTACCCTTTCTCATTAAATGGTTTTTTCCCTTTTTGCTCTTAACTCCTATGCACAAGAAATTTCTTGTAAAATGACAAAAGTGTGTCCTCTTTTTCTTTCCATGAAACAAACAAAATCAAAATAAAACTTACAGAAAACTTTATGAGATAGAGAGATATAGGAGATCCTTGGAATATATTATGGAAAAAGTCACACATCTCAAAGAAAAAGGTAATATAAAACATAATCCAAATCATATGTGAATGTGTATTTGATCTTTACCTTAGTAGAGCCTAGTTTAGTATCACTTTGCAAACGCTCTAACATCTGCATTTTAAACAAAGAGTATTAACATATTTAATATATAATCATTTTCCATGATAAATCATAAAAGTTTCTATAAAAAAAACTTAAATTGGATATTATTTAACTGGTTAATTTTGGGGATGTTACAACATAAAGTATCTACAATTAATTTGAGTATTGTTTAAGTTTAACCTTAATAATTTAACATATTGAAATTTAGAACATTTCAATTAAAATAACATGTAATTCAAAAATATAGATCTATCGGCATTAATTATTATTAATTCACACTAATGGGAATAAATAGAACCAATATGCATTATCCGTTTAAACCACATTTTCATTTATTTGATAATTATATTAAACTACAGAGAAAATTAAAAAAATTTAAAGCATTATTTGTAAAAGTAAATGCACATGTTTTATCTCCTAATGAATAATTATGGATTTCACTTTTAACTTTTTATTTATATACATGCTTCACGTAAGGTTAATGTCATGAATCATAAATTTAAACTCTTTCCATTCGACTATAATTGAGTTTTTTGTATCCCATATTATTTAGTTATTTTTAATTTATAGAAACTACCAAGAATATCCTAATCAATAACCATAACATATAATTAGTGACTAACTAGCAAAACTGTAGCGGCACACTTACCAATAAGTAGTTTAAAATTGTAAAATTATAATAACTATTGAATAGTTTTTTATACGAGTGAAAATTGTTGTAAATCCGGATATAATTTCCTTAATGGAAAAAAAACATTATTCAACCTAAAATTGTTTAGAAACAAATATATGTTAATGTAAAACAAATTAGCAAGTTCTTAATACTCTACACACGTTTCGCGTATAACTACCTCTTTAAATATCCAAACTAGACGAGTTCCATTGAACTAACATTGTATAACAACAAATTGTTGTTTCTATATAAATATTTCTCATATAACAATAACTTACAATATTCAATTAACTCTATCACATATCCCAATCACTCTATTGAAACAAAATGCAGAAATCAAACTCAAATATAGAGATGTTAAGGGTGCAAGCATTATCAGTTCTCTGTACACCTCACACTTTTCATGATTTTTTTTGCTTAGCTCCCATTCAAGATAAAGTTGATCCATGCTGCGACACAAAGGAAAAAATAAGTGACGATGATTATTTTGATTTTGATGGCTTTGCTTTCGTTCAAGATAATCTTGATCCATATTGTAGCACAAAAAATCAAATTAACAACGACACTTTTTTAGACTTTGAAGGCTTTTCTCCCGTTCAAGATAAATCTGAATCATATTGTAGCACCAATAAAAAAATTTACAACATTGATGGAGATAATATTGAAGAACGAGAATTTACTTTTGCACGCACTGATTTCCAAGGAATGAAAATGTTTGTCGATGACATATTTGAAAATGGAAAAATGCGAACATTACTCCCTACTTTTAACAAATCTCTTCAATTCTTCCCCACCACAAATAAAAACACTTCACATCTTCGACCTCCTCTAAAGAACATCTTCATTAAGAATTCTATAAGTCAACAATCAATATCGGGTGGTATTTCTAAAAAATCTCAAAATGAGTTATTGCTAAATATGACAATGAAATCTTCACGTGAGTGTTTTGAAAAAAGCAACTCCACGGGGTCATCAAATCTATGGAGATTTAGAAAAAATTTGGATCTTCGGAGTAATAGTGACCATATGGACTCTTTTGTTATATTGAGTCCTTCAGTGCCAAAAACGACAATAAAGCCCAAGGGAGAAAACATCGTTGTTAAAAAGAGAAAGGGTGATAACCCCAAAAATACATTATCGGCTTATGAGGAGCTTTATGTGAAAAATAAAATGAGAAAAGGGAGCAATAAACGAAGATCATTCTTGCCATACAAACAACAACTATTTGGATTCTTTACCAACATGCACGGACTGAGTAGGAACCTGCACCCCTTTTGAGATTGAATTATCAACTTTTTTCATTGTTGAGGATTCATCTTATGTTGACAATGTAGATAAATTTAATGTACATAGTCACTAGCCAATTAGCTTTAGAATTTTTATTTTTTTCTTGATAAAAATCAAGTGCTTATAATTCCCCTTATGATAATGAGGAGAGAATTTTTTATTGTTTCATGATAGAGTTTAAATTTTTTCACGCGTGTCTAATTAAAAGGTAACCCCTGGTGCACATATTTTTTTTTCATATCAAGTTATAATGGATTGTATCCTGAAATATGACAAGAAATAATAACTTTTGATTTCATCTAACTCCATCGTAACCATATTATAATGGATTTGTTTCTTTTAAGAGTATATTTTGTCTTTTAATAAAGAAGAAATGTAAACTTCAATTTGTCTATATGGAATGACATAATTAACAATAGGTTATCTGCTCCCTATGACAAATATTCGACCTTAGAACCATGCAACGAATCACAGTAAGTGACTACCTCAAATGATCATTGGTTGAAACGTGTTTTTAACGCTTTTTCCCTATCATTATTTTTACTCAACCTACAAATGGAATAATATAGGCTCCATTAAAATAGCTTTAGAACTCTTTTGGAATTCTACTTGTTCATTTTTGTATTATTTTTTCATTCAAGTCAATTGAAAATTTTTTTTGAAGAGAGTTTAAAGAGGTTCGTAAAAGTGGTCGCGAAAATAAGTATTCCTAAATGAAGCTAAATGGACATTATAAATTTATATCGCTAATTTGCATCTACGAAATATGTATCTTATTATCTTCATGCTTTTTACGTATTTAGGAACGTTCTTCTAATGAACATTTCATAACAATGCCACATGATACCTTATTTTTTCTCCCATTAAAATGTGCAATTGTAAAATTATATTTAGAGTTTTATAAAATTTAAAAATCTTGAAGAAAAAAAAACCAATATGGGCTTATCTCCAAAGCCTCGACTAAATAACATAATAATTTATAATGCTCAAAGTCAAAATACCAAAAATCAAATTAAAAAAAAAGATATGTTTTAAATAATAAACTTTCATCCCTAGATAAAAGTCCTTTTTACCCCTTTCTCATTAAATGGTTTTCTTTCCCCTTTTTTGCTCTTAACTCCTATGCACAAGAAATTTCTTGTAAAATGACAGAAAAGTTTGTCCTCTTTTTCTTTCCATGAAACAAACAAAATCAAAATAAAAACTTACAGAAAACCTTATGAGATAGAGAGATATAGGGAGATCCTTGGAATATATTATGGAAAAAGTCACACATCTCAAAGAAAAAGTTAATATAAAACATAATCCAAATCATATGTGAATGTGTATTAGATCTTTACCTTAGTAGAGCCTAGTTTAGTATCACTTTGCAAACGCTCTAACATCCGCATTTTAAACAAAAAGTATTAACATATTTAATATATAATCATTTTCCTTGATAAATCATAAAGGTTTCTATAAAAAAAACTTAAATTGGATATTATTTAACTGGTTAATTTTGGGGATGTTACAATATAAAATATCTACAATTAATTTGAGTATTGTTTAAATTTAACATATTGAAATTTAGAACATTTCAATTAAAATAACATTTAATTCAAAAATATAGATCTATCGGCATTAATTATTATTAATTCACACTAATGGGAATAAATAGAACCAATATGCATTATCCGTTTAAACCACATTTTCATTTATTTGATAATTCTATTAAACTACAGAGATAATTAAAAAAATTTAAAGCATTATTTGTAAAAGTAAATGCACATGTTTTATCTCCTAATGAATAATTATGGATTTCACTTTTAACTTTTTATTTATATACATGCTTCACGTAAGGATAATGTCATGAATCATAAATTTAAACTCTTTCCATTCGACTATAATTTAGTTTTCTGTATCCCATATTATTTAGTTATTTTTAATTTATAGAAACTAACAAGAATATCCTAATCAATAACCATAATATATAAGTAGCGACTAACTAGCAAAACTGTAGCGGCACACTTACCAATAAGTAGTTTAAAATTGTAAAATTATAATAACTATTGAATAGTTTTTTATACGAGTGAAAATTGTTGTAAATCCGGATATAATTTCCTTAATGGAAAAAAAACATTATTCAACCTAAAATTGTTTAGAAACAAATATATGTTAATGTAAAACAAATTAGCAAGTTCTTAATACTCTACACACGTTTCGCGTATAACTACCTCTTTAAATATCCAAACTAAAAGAGTTCCATTGAACTAACATTGTATAACAACAAATTGTTGTTTCTATATAAATATTTCTCATATAACAATAACTTCCAATATTCAATTAACTCTATCACATATCCCAATCACTCTATTGTAACAAAATGCAGAAATCAAACTCAAATATAGAGATGTTAAGGGTGCAAGCATTATCGCCTTCAGACACCTCACACTTTTCATGATTTTTCTTGCTTAGCAACCATTCAAGATAAAGTTGATCCATGCTGCTACACAAAGGAAAAAATAAGTGACGATGATTATTTTGATTTTGATGGCTTTACTTTCGTTCAAGATAATATTGATCCATATTGTAGAACAAAAAATCAAATTAACAACGACACTTTTTTAGACTTTGAAGTCTTTTCTCCCGTTCAAGATAAATCTAAATCATATTGTAGCACCAATAAAAAATTCACAACACTGATGGAGATAATATTGAAGAACGAGAATTTACTTTTGCATGCACTGATGTCCAAGGAATGGAAATGATTGCCGATGACATATTTGAAAATGGAAAAATGCGAACATTACTCCCTACTTTTAACCAATCTCTTCAATTCTTCCCCACCACAATAAAAACGCTTCACATCTTCGACCTCTAAAGAACATCTTCATTAAGAATTCTATAAGTCAACAATCAATATCGGGTGGTATTTCTAAAAAATCTCAAAATGAGTTATTGCTAAATATGACAATGAAATCTTCAAGTGAGTGTTATGAAAAAAGCAACTCCACAGGGTCATCAAATCTATGGAGATTTAGACAAAATTTGGATCTTCGAAGTAATAGTGACCATATGGATTCTTTTGCTATATTGAGTCCTTCAGTGCCAAAAACGACAATAAAGCCCAAGGGAGAAAACATCGTTGTTAAAAAGAGAAAGGGTGATAACCCCAAAAATACATTATCGGCTTATGAGGAGCTTTATGTGAAAAATAAAACGAGAAAAGGGAGCAATAAACGAAGATCATTCTTGCCATACAAACAAGAACTATTTGGATTCTTTACCAACATGCACGGACTGAGTAGGAACCTGCACCCCTTTTGAGATTGAATTATCAACTTTTTTCATTGTTGAGGATTCATCTTATTTTGATAATGTAGATAAATTTAATGTACATAGTCACTAGCCAATTAGCGTTAGAATTTTTATTTTTTTCTTGATAAAAATCAAGTGCTTATAATTCCCCTTATGATAATGAGGAGAGAATTTTTTATTGTTTCATGATAGAGTTTAAATTTTTTCACGCGTGTCTAATTAAAAGGTAACCCCTGGTGCACATATTTTGTTTTCATATCAAGTTATAATGGATTGTATCCTGAAATATGACAAGAAATAATAACTTTTGATTTCATCTAACTCCATCGTAACCATATTATAATGGATTTGTTTCTTTTAAGAGTATATTCTGTCTTTTAATAAAGAAGAAATGTAAACTTCAATTTGTCTATATGGAATGACATAATTAACAATAGTTTATCTGCTACCTATGACAAATATTCGACCTTAGAACCATGCAACGAATCACAGTATGTGACTACCTCAAATGATCATTGGTTGAAACGTGTTTTTAACGCTTTTTCCCTATCATTATTTTTTCTCAACCTACAAATGGAATAATATAGGCTCCATTAAAATAGCTTTAGAACTCTTTTGGAATTCTACTTGTTCATTTTTGTATTATTTTTTCATTCAAGTCAATTGAAAATTTTTTTTGAAGAGAGTTTAAAGAGGTTCGTAAAAGTGGTCGCGAAAATAAGTATTCCTAAATGAAGCTAAATGGACAATATAAATTTATATCGCTAATTTGCATCTAGGAAATATGTATCTTATTATCTTCATGCTTTTTACGTATTTAGGAACGTTCTTCTAATGAACATTTCATAACAATCCCACATGATACCTTATTTTTTCTCCCATTAAAATGTGCATCTGAAAAATTATATTTAGAAAGTTTTGTAAAATTTGAAAATCTTGAAGAAAAAAAAACCAATATGGGCTTATCTCCAAAGCCTCGACTAAATAACATAATAATTTATAATGCTCAAAGTCAAAATACCAACAATCAAATTAAAAAAAAAAAACCATATGTTTTAAATAATAAACTTTCATCCATAGATAAAAGTCCTTTTTACCCCTTTCTCATTAAATGGTTTTCTTTCCCCTTTTTTGCTCTTAACTCCTATGCACAAGAAATTTCTTGTAAAATGACAAAAAAGTATGTCCTCTTTTTCTTTCCATGAAACAAACAAAATCAAAATAAAAACATACAAAAAACTTTATGAGATAGAGAGATATAGGGAGATCCCTGGAATATATTATGGAAAAAGTCACACATCTCTAAGAAAAAGGTAATATAAAACATAATCCAAATCATATGTGAATGTGTATTTGATCTTTACCTTAGTAGAGCCTAGTTTAGTATCACTTTGCAAACGCTCTAACATCCGCATTTTAAACAAAGAGTATTAACATATTTAATATATAATCATTTTCCATGATAAATTATAAAAGTTTCTACAAAAAAAACTTAAATTGGATATTATTTAACTGGTTAATTTTGGGGATGTTACAATATAAAATATCTACAATTAATTTGAGTATTGTTTAATTTTAACCTTAACAATTTAACATATTTAAATTTATAACATTTCAATTAAAATAACATGTAATTCAAAAATATAGATCTATCGGCATTAATTTTTATTAATTCACACTAATGGGAATAAATAGAACCAATATGCATTATCCGTTTAAACCACATTTTCATTTATTTGATAATTCTATTAAACTACAGAGAAAATTAAAAAAATTTAAAGCATTGTTTATAAAAGTAAATGCAGATGTTTTATCACCTAATGAATAATTATGGATTTCACTTTTAACTTTTTATTTATATACATGCTTCACGTAAGGACAATGTCATGAATCATAAATTTAAACTCTTTCCATTCGACTATAATTTAGTTTTTTGTATCCCATATTATTTAGTTATTTTTAATTTATAGAAACTAACAAGAATATCCTAATCAATAACCATAATATATAAGTAGCGACTAACTAGCAAAACTGTAGCGGCACAGTTACCAATAATTAGTTTAAAATTGTAAAATTATAATAACTAGTAAATAATTTTTTATACGAGGGAAAATTGTTGTATATCCGGATATAATTTCCTTACTTGAAAAAAAAACATTATTCGACCTAAAATTGTTTAGAAACAAATATAAGTTATAACGTAAAACAAATTAGCAAGTTCTTAATACTCTACACACCTTTCGCGTATAACTACCTCTTTAAATATCCAAACTAAACGAGTTCCATTGAACTAACATTGTATAATAACAAATTGTTGTTTCTATATAAATATTTGTCATATAACAATAACTTCCAATATTCAATTAACTCTATCACATATCCCAATCACTCTATTGAAACAAAATGCAGAAATCAAACTCAAATATAGAGATGTTAAGGGTGCAAGCATTATCTCTTCAGACACCTCACACTTTTCATGATTTTTCTTGCTTAGCAACCATTCAAGATAAAGTTGATCCATGTCATGACACAAAGGAAAAATTAAGTGACGATGATTATTTTGATTTTGATGGCTTTGCTTTCGTTCAAGATAATCTTGATCCATATTGTAGCACAAAAAATCAAATTAACAACGACACTTTTTTAGACTTTGAAGTCTTTTATCCCGTTCAAGATAAATCTGAATCATATTGTAGCACCAATAAAAAAATTCACAACACCGATGGAGATAATATTGAAGAACGAGAATTTACTTTTGCATGCACTGATGTCCAAGGAATGGAAATGTTTGCCGATGACATATTTGAAAATGGAAAAATGCGAACATTACTCCCTACTTTTAACCAATCTCGTCAATTCTTCCCCACCACAAATAAAAACGCTTCACATCTTCGACCTCCTCTAAAGAACATCTTCATTAAGAATTCTATAAGTCAACAATCAATATCGGGTGGTATTTCTAAAAAAATCTCAAAATGAGTTATTGCTAAATATGACAATGAAATCTTCACGTGATTGTTATGAAAAAAGAAACTCCACAAGGTCATCAAATCTATGGATATTTAGAAAAAATTTGGATCTTCGGAGTAATAGTGACCATATGGACTCTTTTGTTATATTGAGTCCTTCGGTGCCAAAAACGACAATAAAGCCCAAGGGAGAAAACATCGTTGTTAAAAAGAGAAAGGGTGATAACCCCAAAAATACATTATCGGCTTATGAGGAGCTTTATGTGAAAAATAAAACGAGAAAAGCGAGAAAAATACGAAGATCATTCTTGCCATACAAACAACAACTATATTTGGATTCTTTACCAACATGCACGGACTGAGTAGGAACCTACACCCCTTCTGAGATTGAATTATCAACTTTTTTCATTGTTGAGGATTCATCTTATTTAGATAATGTAGATAAATTTAATGTACATTGTTAGAATTTTTATTTTTTTCTTTATAAAAATCAAGTGCTTATAATTCCCCTTATGATAATGAAGAGAGAATTTTTTATTGTTTCATGAAAGAGTTTAAATTTTTTAAGGCGTATCTAATTAAAAGGTAACCCCTGGTGCACATATATTTTTTTCATATCAAATTATAATGGATTGTATCCTAAAATATGACAAGAAATAATAATTTTTGATTTCATCTAACTCCATCGTAACCATATTATAATGGATTTGTTTCTTTTAAGAGTATATTTTGTCTTTTAATAAAGAAGAAATGTAAACTTCAATTTGTCTATATGGAATGACATAATTAACAATAGGTTATCTGCTCCCTATGACAAATATTCGACCTTAGAACCATGCAACGAATCACAGTAAGTGACTACCTCAAATGATCATTGGTTGAAACGTGTTTTTAACGCTTTTCCCTATCATTATTTTTTCTCAATCTACAAATGGAATAATATAGGCTCCATTAAAATAGCTTTAGAACTCTTTTGGAATTCTACTTGTTCATTTTTGTATTATTTTTTCATTCAAGTCAATTGAATTTTTATTTTAAGAGAGTTTAAAGAGGTTCGTAAAAGTGGTCGCGAAAATAAGTATTCCTAAATGAAGCTAAATGGACATTATAAATTTATATCGCTAATTTGCATCTACGAAATATGTATCTTATTATCTTCATGCTTTTTACGTATTTAGGAACGTTCTTCTAATGAACATTTCATAACAATGCCACATGATACCTTATTTTTTCTCCCATTAAAATGTGCATTTGTAAAATTATATTTAGAGTTTTGTAAAATTTGAAAATCTTGAAGAAAAAAAAACCAATATGGGCTTATCTCCAAAGCCTCGACTAAATAACATAATAATTTATAATGCTCAAAGTCAAAATACCAAAAATCAAATTAAAAAAAAAACATATGTTTTAAATAATAAACTTTCATCCATAGATAAAAGTCCTTTTTACCCCTTTCTCATTAAATGGTTTTCTTTCCCCTTTTTTGCTCTTAACTCCTATGCACAAGAAATTTCTTGTAAAATGACAGAAAAGTGTGTCCTCCTTTTCTTTCCATGAAACAAACAAAATCAAAATAAAAACTTACGGAAAACTTTATGAGATAGAGAGATATAGGGAGATCCTTGGAATATATTATGGAAAAAGTCACACATCTCAAAGAAAAAGGTAATATAAAACATAATCCAATTCATATGTGAATGTGTATTTGATCTTTACCTTAGTAGAGCCTAGTTTAGTATCACTTTGCAAACGCTCTAACATCCGCATTTTAAACAAAGAGTATTAACATATTTAATATATAATCATTTTCCATGATAAATCATAAAAGTTTCTACAAAAAAAACTTAAATTGGATATTATTTAACTGGTTAATTTTGGGGATGTTACAATATAAAATATCTACAATTAATTTGAGTATTGTTTAATTTTAACCTTAACAATCTAACATATTTAAATTTATAACATTTCAATTAAAATAACATGTAATTAAAAAATATAGATCTATCGGCATTAATTTTTATTAATTCACACTAATGGGAATAAATAGAACCAATATGCATTATCCGTTTAAACCACATTTTCATTTATTTGATAATTCTATTAAACTACAGAGAAAATTAAAAAAATTTAAAGCATTATTTATAAAAGTAAATGCAGATGTTTTATCTCCTAATGAATAATTATGGATTTCACTTTTAACTTTTTATTTATATACATGCTTCACGTAAGGACAATGTCATGAATCATAAATTTAAACTCTTTCCATTCGACTATAATTTAGTTTTTTGTATCCCATATTATTTAGTTATTTTTAATTTATAGAAACTAACAAGAATATCCTAATCAATAACCATAATATATAAGTAGCGACTAACTAGCAAAACTGTAGCGGCACACTTACCAATAAGTAATTTAAAATTGTAAAATTATAATAACTAGTAAATAATTTTTTATACGAGGGAAAATTGTTGAAATCCGGATATAATTTCCTTAATTGAAAAAAAAAACATTATTCGACCTAAAAT
Source organism: Vicia sativa (assembly GCA_021764765.1). NCBI lineage: Eukaryota > Viridiplantae > Streptophyta > Magnoliopsida > Fabales > Fabaceae > Vicia > Vicia sativa. The sequence continues at coordinate 68,776,158 of CM038796.1, read as the reverse complement.
TGTTTAGAAACAAATATAAGTTATAACGTAAAACAAATTAGCAAGTTCTTAATACTCTACACACCTTTCGCGTATAACTACCTCTTTAAATATCCAAACTAAACGAGTTCCATTGAACTAACATTGTATAACAACAAATTGTTGTTTCTATATAAATATTTCTCATATAACAATAACTTACAATATTCAATTAACTCTATCACATATCCCAATCACTCTATTGAAACAAAATGCAGAAATCAAACTCAAATATAGAGATGTTAAGGGTGCAAGCATTATCTTCGACACCTCACACTTTTCATGATTTTTCTTGCTTAGCAACCATTCAAGATAAAGTTGATCCATGTCATGACACAAAGGAAAAATAAGTGACGATGATTATTTTGATTTTGATGGCTTTGCTTTCGCTCAAGATAATCTTGATCCATATTGTAGCACAAAAAATCAAATTAACAACGACACTTTTTTAGACTTTGAAGTCTTTTATCCCGTTCAAGATAAATCTGAATCATATTGTAGCACCAATAAAAAAATTCACAACACCGATGGAGATAATATTGAAGAACGAGAATTTACTTTTGCATGCATCGATGTCCAAGGAATGGAAATGTTTGCCGATGACATATTTGAAAATGGAAAATGCGAACATTACTCCCTACTTTTAACCAATCTCTCAATTCTTCCCCCCACAAATAAAAACACTTCACATCTTCGACCTCCTCTAAAGAACATCTTCATTAAGAATTCTATAAGTCAACAATCAATATCGGGTGGTATTTCTAAAAAATCTCAAAATGAGTTATGGCTAAATATGACAATGAATCTTCAAGTGAGTGTTATGAAAAAAGCAACTCCACAGGGTCATCAAATCTATGGAGATTTAGACAAAATTTGGATCTTCGAAGTAATAGTGACCATATGGATTCTTTTGTTATATTGAGTCCTTCAGTGCCAAAAACGACAATAAAGCCCAAGGGAGAAAACATCGTTGTTAAAAAGAGAAAGGGTGATAACCCCAAAAATACATTATCGGCTTATGAGGAGCTTTATGTGAAAAATAAAACGAGAAAAGCGAGCAAAATACGAAGATCATTCTTGCCATACAAACAACAACTATATTTGGATTCTTTACCAACATGCACGGACTGAGTAGGAACCTGCACCCCTTTTGAGATTGAATTATCAACTTTTTTCATTGTTGAGGATTCAACTTATTTTGACAATGTAGATAAATTTATTGTACATAGTCACTAGCCAATTAGCGTTAGAATTTTTATTTTTTTCTTGATAAAAATCAAGTGCTTATAATTCCCCTTATGATAATGAGGAGAGAATTTTTTATTGTTTCATGATAGAGTTTAAATTTTTTTCACGCGTGTCTATTTAAAAGGTAACCCCTGGTGCACATATATTTTTTTCATATCAAGTTATAATGGATTGTATCCTGAAATATGACAAGAAATAATAACTTTTGATTTCATCTAACTCCATCATAAACATATTATAATGGATTTGTTTCTTTTAAGAGTATATTCTGTCTTTTAATAAAGAAGAAATGTAAACTTCAATTTGTTTATATGGAATGACATAATTAACAATAGTTTATCTGCTACCTATGACAAATATTCGACCTTAGAACCATGCAACGAATCACAGTAAGTGACTACCTCAAATGATCATTGGTTGAAACGTGGTTTTAACGCTTTTTCCCTATCATTATTTTTTCTCAAACTGCAAATGGAATAATATAGGCTCCATTAAAATAGCTTTAGAACTCTTTTGGAATTCTACTTGTTTATTTTTGTATTATTTTTTCCTTCAAGTCAATTGAATTTTTTTTTGAAGAGAGTTTAAAGAGGTTCGTAAAAGTGGTCGCGAAAATAAGTATTCCTAAATGAAGCTAAATGGACAATATAAATTTATATCGCTAATTTGCATCTAGGAAATATGTATCTTATAATCTTCATGATTTTTACGTATTTAGGAACGTTCTTCTAATGAACATTTCATAACGATGCCACATGATACCTTATTTTTTTCACCCATTAAAATGTGCATTTGTAAAATTACATTTAGAGTTTTGTAAAATTTGAAAATCCTGAAGAAAAAAAACAAATATGGGCTTATCTCCAAAGCCTCGACTAAATAACATATTAATTTATAATCCCCAAAGTCAAAATACCAAAAATCAAATTAAAAAAAAAACATATGTTTTAAATAATAAACTTTCATACATAGATAAAAGTCCTTTTTACCCCTTTCTCATTAAATTGTTTTCTTTCCCCTTTTTTGCTCTTAACTCCTATGCACAAGAATTTTCTTGTAAAATGACAGAAAAGTGTGTCCTCTTTTTCTTTCCATGAAACAAACAAAATAAAAATAAAAACTTACAGAAAACTTTATGAGATAGAGAGATATAGGGAGATCCTTGGAATATATTAGGGAAAAAGTCACACATCTCAAAGAAAAAGGTAATATAAAACATAATCCAAATCATATGTGAATGTGTATTTGATCTTTACCTTAGTAGAGCCTAGTTTAGTATCACTTTGCAAACGCTCTAACATCCGCATTTTAAACAAAGAGTATTATCATATTTAATATATAATTATTTTTCATGATAAATCATAAAAGTTTCTATAAAACAAACTTAAATTGGATATTATTTAACTGGTTAATTTTGGGGATGTTACAATATAAAATATCTACAATTAATTTGAGTATTGTTTAATTTTAACCTTAACAATTTAACATATTAAAATTTAGAACATTTCAATTAAAATAACATGTAATTCAAAAATATAGATCTATCGGCATTAATTTTTATTAATTCACACTAATGGGAATAAATAGAACCAATATGCATTATCCGTTTAAACCACATTTTCATTTATTTGACAATTCTATTAAACTACAGAGAAAATTAAAAAAATTTAAAGCATTATTTGTAAAAGTAAATGCACATGTTTTTTCTCCTAATGAATAATTATGGATTTCATTTTTAACTTTTTATTTATACACATGCTTCACGTAAGGATAATGTCACGAATCATAAATTTAAACTCTTTCCATTCGACTATAATTTAGTTTTTTGTGTCCCATATTATTTAGTTATTTTTAATTTATAGAAACTAACAAGAATATCCTAATCAATAACCATAATATATAAGTAGCGACTAACTAGCAAAACTGTAGCGGCACACTTACCAATAAGTAGTTTAAATTTGTAAAATTATAATAACTAGTAAATAATTTTTTATACGAGGGAAAATTGTTTTAAATCCGGATATAATTTCCTTAATTGAAAAAAAAAACATTATTCAACCTAAAATTGTTTAGAAACAAATATAAGTTATAACGTAAAACAAATTAGCAAGTTCTTAATACTCTACACACCTTTCGCGTATAACTACCTCTTTAAATATCCAAACTAAACGAGTTACATTGAACTAACATTGTATAACAACAAATTGTTGTTTCTATATAAATATTTCTCATATAACAATAACTTCCAATATTCAATTAACTCTATCACATATCCCAATCACTCTATTGAAACAAAATGCAGAAATCAAACTCAAATATAGAGATGTTAAGGGTGCAAGCATTATCAGTTCTCTGTACACCTCACACTTTTCATGATTTTTCTTGCTTAGCAACCATTCAAGATAAAGTTGATCCATGTTGCGACACAAAGGAAAAAATAAGTGACGATGATTATTTTGATTTTGATGGCTTTGCTTTCGTTCAAGATAATCTTGATCCATATTGTAGCACAAAAAATCAAATTAACAACGACACTTTTTTAGACTTTGAAGGCTTTTCTCCCGTTCAAGATAAATCTGAATCACATTGTAGCACCAATAAAAAAATTCAAACACAGATGGAGATAATATTGAAGAACAAGAATTTACTTTTGCATGCACTGATGTCCAAGGAATGGAAATGTTTGCCGATGACATATTTGAAAATGGAAAAATGCGAACATTACTCCCTACTTTTAACAAATCTCTTCAATTCTTCCCCACCACAAATAAAAACACTTCACATCTTCGACCTCCTCTAAAGAACATCTTCATTAAGAATTCTATAAGTCAACAATCAATATCGGGTGGTATTTCTAAAAAATCTCAAAATGAGTTATGGCTAAATATGACAATGAATCTTCAAGTGAGTGTTATGAAAAAAGCAACTCCACAGGGTCATCAAATCTATGGAGATTTAGACAAAATTTGGATCTTCGAAGTAATAGTGACCATATGGATTCTTTTGTTATATTGAGTCCTTCAGTGCCAAAAACGACAATGAACCCCAAGGGAGAAAACATCGTTGTTAAAAAGAGAAAGGGTTATAACCCCAAAAATACATTATCGGCTTATGAGGAGCTTTATGTGAAAAATAAAACGAGAAAAGCGAGAAAAATACGAAGATCATTCTTGCCATACAAACAACAACTATATTTGGATTCTTTACCAACATGCACGGACTGAGTAGGAACCTACACCCCTTCTGAGATTGAATTATCAACTTTTTTCATTGTTGAGGATTCATCTTATTTAGATAATGTAGATAAATTTAATGTACATTGTTAGAATTTTTATTTTTTTCTTTATAAAAATCAAGTGCTTATAATTCCCCTTATGATAATGAAGAGAGAATTTTTTATTGTTTCATGAAAGAGTTTAAATTTTTTAAGGCGTATCTAATTAAAAGGTAACCCCTGGTGCACATATATTTTTTTCATATCAAATTATAATGGATTGTATCCTAAAATATGACAAGAAATAATAATTTTTGATTTCATCTAACTCCATCGTAACCATATTATAATGGATTTGTTTCTTTTAAGAGTATATTCTGTCTTTTAATAAAGAAGAAGTGTAAACTTCAATTTGTCTATATGGAATGACATAATTAACAATAGTTTATCTGCTACCTATGACAAATATTCGACCTTAGAACCATGCAACGAATCATAGTAAGGGACTACCTCAAATGATCATTGGTTGAAACGTGTTTTTAACGCTTTTTCCCTATCATTATTTTTTCTCAACCTGCAAATGGAATAATATAGGCTCTAGTAAAATAGCTTTAGAACTCTTTTGGAATTCTACTTGTCAATTTTTGTATTATTTTCTCCTTCAAGTCAATTGAAAAAAAAATTGTGAAGAGAGTTTAAAGAGGTTCGTAAAAGTGGTCGCCAAAATAAGTATTCCTAAATGAAGCTAAATGGACAATATAAATTAATATCGCTAATTTGCATCTAGGAAAAATGTATCTTATTACCTTCATGATTTTTACGTATTTAGGAACGTTCTTCAAATGAACAATTCGTAACAATGCCACATGATACCTTATTTTTCTCACATTAAAATGTGCATTTGTAAAATTACATTTAGAGTTTTGTAAAATTTGAGAATCTTGAAGAAAAAAAACAATATGGGCTTATCTCCAAAGCCTCGACAAAATAATATATTAATTTATAATGCTCAAAGTCAAAATACCAAAATCAAATCAAAAAATAAATCATATGTTTTAAATGATAAACTTTCATACATAGATAAAAGTCCTTTTTACCCTTTTCTCATTAAATGGCTTTGTTTCCCTTTTATGCTCTTAACTCCTATGCACAAGAAATTTCTTGTGAAATGACAGAAAAATGTGTCCTCTTTTGCTTTCCATGAAAGAAACAAAATAAAAATAAAAACTTACAGAAAACATTATGAGATAGAGAGATATAGGGAGATCCTTGTAACATATTATGGAAAAAGTCACACATCTAAAAAAAAAAGGTAATATAAAACATAATCCAAATCATATGTGAATGTGTATTTGATCTTTACCTTAGTAGAGCGTAGTTTAATATCACTTTGCAAACGCTCTAACATCCGCATTTTAAACAAAGAGTATTAACATATTTAATATATAATCGTTTTCCATAATAAAAAAGTTTTTATAAAAAAAACTTAAATTGGATATTATTTAACTGCTTAAGTTTGGGGACGTTACAATATAAAATATGTACAATTAATTTGAGTATTGTTTAATTTTAACCTTAACAATTTAACATATTGAAATTTAGAACATTTCAATTAAAATAACATGTAAGTCAAAAATATAGATCTATCGGGATTAATTTTTATTTATTTGAACCACATTTTCATTTATTTGATAATTCTATTAAACTACAGAGAAAATTAAAAAAATTTAAAGCATTATTTGTAAAAGTAAATGCACATGTTTTATCTCCTAATGAATAATTATGGATTTCACTTTTAACTTTTTATTTATATACATGCTTCACGTAAGGTTAATGTCATGAATCATAAATTTAAACTCTTTCCATTCGACTATAATTGAGTTTTTTGTATCCCATATTATTTAGTTATTTTTAATTTATAGAAACTACCAAGAATATCCTAATCAATAACCATAACATATAATTAGTGACTAACTAGCAAAACTGTAGCGGCACACTTACCAATAAGTAGTTTAAAATTGTAAAATTATAATAACTATTGAATAGTTTTTTATACGAGTGAAAATTGTTGTAAATCCGGATATAATTTCCTTAATGGAAAAAAAACATTATTCAACCTAAAATTGTTTAGAAACAAATATATGTTAATGTAAAACAAATTAGCAAGTTCTTAATACTCTACACACGTTTCGCGTATAACTACCTCTTTAAATATCCAAACTAGACGAGTTCCATTGAACTAACATTGTATAACAACAAATTGTTGTTTCTATATAAATATTTCTCATATTACAATAACTTTCAATATTCAACTAACTCTATCACATATCCCAATCTCCCTATTGAAACAAAATGCAGAAATCAAACTCAAATATAGAGATGTTAAGGGTGCAAGCATTATCAGTTCTCTGTACACCTCACACTTTTCATGATTTTTTTTGCTTAGCTCCCATTCAAGATAAAGTTGATCCATGCTGCGACACAAAGGAAAAAATAAGTGACGATGATTATTTTGATTTTGATGGCTTTGCTTTTGTTCAAGATAATCTTGATCCATATTGTAGCAAAAAAAATCAAATTAATAACGACACTTTTTTAGACTTTGAAGGCTTTTCTCCCGTTCAAGATAAATCTGAATCATATTGTAGCACCAATAAAAAAATTTACAACATTGATGGAGATAATATTGAAGAACGAGAATTTACTTTTGCACGCACTGATTTCCAAGGAATGAAAATGTTTGTCGATGACATATTTGAAAATGGAAAAATGCGAACATTACTCCCTACTTTTAACCAATCTCTTCAACTCTTCCCCACCACAAATGAAAACACTTCACATATTCGACCTCCTCTAAAGAACATCTTCATTAAGAATTCAATAAGTTAACAATCAATATCGGGTGGTATTTCTAAAAAATCTCAAAATGAGTTATTGCTAAATATGACAATGAAATCTTCAAGTTAGTGTTATGAAAAAAGCAACTCCACAGGGTCATCAAATCTATGGAGATTTAGACAAATTTTGGATCTTCGAAGTAATAGTGACCATATGGATTCTTTTGTTATATTGAATCCTTCGGTGCCAAAATAGACAATAAAGCCCAAGGGAGAAAACATCGTTGTTAAAAATAGAGATGGTGATAACCCCATAAATACATTATCGGCTTATGAGGAGCTTTATGTGAAAAATAAAACGAGAAAAGGGAGCAATAAACGAAGATCATTCTTTCCATACAAACGCCAACTATTTGGATTCTTTACCAACATGCACGGTGTTATACCCCAAAATTTACCCTCCTTTCTCTCAAGACAATCCATGGCTCTATATTCAAGAATTTCACAAGTTTTGCTCAAATATACCCTCTTCTAAGCAATCCATCCAAGCTAAGGGTTTTCTTCTCTAAAATCAAGATGGGTCTCCAATGCTTCAGGTGGTCATCATATCTCACCAGGGATCCTCATGTCAAGTTCCAAGACTTACAAGTCAAAATTGCTCACCCAATTGCTTAGATGGTTGAAAATCAGCTATATTGGACAAAAAGTCAACTGTGGTCAACATACAGTCAAACTTTATAATTTTTGGTCAACAGCAATATTTTGAAGTAATATTCATCATTTGATCAAGGGTTGACCATGATTCATCAAGAAAAATCAAGATTTGATCAAAAGTCAAAGTTTCTAAATTCGGGCTTTTCAGACAAAAGTCAACGGAACTTTGACCAAGCATAACTTTCACATACTTTATTAGAAATTTTTCCAGCAAAGCTCATTTTGAAGAGAATTCAATTCTCTACAACTTCATGTCTCACAAGCTTGGGCTGGAAATGCTTCATTTGGAAGTTATAGATCAAAACATTCCAGGTCCTCTTAAAAAGTCAACAAAAAGTCATCTTTTTGCAAAGAAGTGTTCATGAGCATGGAAACTTCAATGACGATGAAACCAAAAGGGTTGTTTATAAGACATCTTTAGATTTCTAAAAAGTCCAAGAACACCCACAAATGTGGAAAATTGAGAAAGATACAAATTGTGCAAGTTGAGCATTTTTGAGGAGGTGCATGAAGAAAAATACTTAGCAAAAGCAAATATTTTTCAAATGGGCCTAAGATTTTATGATTCAAACTTATTCCTAACATTATCAAGAGCCTCTAAGCCCAACTACACACCCTCCTTCCATTTATTTTATTTATTTTTGAATTAAACCATTAAAATTCAATTTTAATTAAAATAAAATATTAAGACAAGGTACAAGGCATATGGGCTTGATATCCAAGTTTCTTGAGGTCCAAGATTGACAATGCAAGCTGGAAAATTCGTGCAAGAGATTTTAAGGAAGATTGAGCAAGGAAAAGAAAGATTTGATTCAAAAATTTCAATCAAGTATCTTTCATTCAATGCAATATATTTTACCAAGTTTGTTGACCTAATCTCTTGTCCTATATATATTTAACATCCTCATAAGACAAAAGAACGAATTTGCAGCCTCTTACACAGATTGCTAGCCTCTTACAAACCCTAGAAATCTCTCAAGTTTTTTCTCAAAACTTACAAAATCGTGTTTTAATTTCCAGGCAGTTTCAAGCCATTCCAGCCATCCATTCGTGTTCCCGAAGTTCCCAGGGATCGATTCACAAAATTACACGATCCTAAGGCTTCCAGAAATCACTCACCCAAGCTGCTCTGATTTTGTTTGTTTGTATGATCTTAGGATGTTGTTTAGAACAGGTACAACGTGTTACATGTGCGCTTTAGGGCCTAAATCACATGATGCCATTTTTAGGGCATAGGAGCTGTGAGTTTCGAACCCACTGATACAGGGACTTTCAGGCTATAAAAATACCACCATTGGATTCCTAGGGTACGAATTAGGGGGTAGGGTCCTTTATTTGCATTCATATTGTGTATTCTTGCAAGATCTTGATTTCCAGACCACCGGAGAAGATGACCGGAGCTTTGCTCCGACGCTTCTGATTCAGAAACAAATAACACATACATATTTATGAATCCAGCAATATGAATGGATGTATCACCGCCCCAGCGGTTTACCTTGCCTGCGCTATGTCACACTCTATCTCTCAGGTCGTGGGTTCAAACCCCACCTTTTGCTGTTTGTTTTCATTGTTTTTTTACAGGTTTCAGAGTCTCCAGAAGGAACGCCTTCAGAAGCTCCAGCTTCTGGATGTCCCCAGCACCAGAAGCTCCAGCTTCTGGGTCTCCCCAACACTAGAACTATAACACCCTAAATTTTTTAAAGTATTATTACTACTATCGCTATTCCTAAATAATTTATACGTGTTTTTATTAATAGTATATAATAAATAATTTATTTTTTTAAAAGTGAATTTATGAAAAATAACTTTAAATATAAATCATAATATTTCTTAGTATATTATGCTGAAAATTTATAATAAAAATAATAATAATTTCTTTTTCCGAAAGTTTAGACCGTAAATTTCTCAGCTGTACAAATTTAAAATATTTATATTTATATTTGAAAATCACAAAAAAAAATTAAATAAATATATATAGTATGTATAATAATTAATTATTATAAATATTACAATTAGTATAATAATAATAATAGTAAAGAATAGTTAATGGATAGAAGTTACAGTTGGATAACTTGTCATCAGGGATACGTGGTACATTGGTTTATCAAGTGATATAAAGTTCATTTACTGTATACATGTGCATGCTGTCAAAATTTACACCAAGTAACATCACACCACTCATCTATAAATAACCAATGCATGTTAGCTTACCACTCACACAAAAAAAAAAATTAAACAAAGTCTAAGGCTAAGTAGTAGCAGCAAAAGAAGTAGTTATTGAGGTAAAGAAATTACTTCTTTTCATTTTGGTTTATAAATATAGATAAGTATGACACTATAGATACATATACACTTATATAATTATTTGGAAATAAGAATGAAAAAATATGATTTCTATTCATTTTCTTTTGAGAAATATTTTTCTTAAAAAAAAAATATGTTAGAACTAAGTGATGTAATAATGTTATACCAAGTTTTGAATTTTTAGAATTATCATTACAAAAATTTTTTAAGTAAGATTTTAAGTATTAATTAGTTATTGTATGATATGTAATATTTTTGTATATATCATACGTAGTTATATGTTTCTTCAATTAATATATTAGTTTTTATTTAAAGAACAAAATAACATAAATATTAATTATGGATTACTTTAATTTATATTCTGTATAATAAATTAACTTGTTAATATAGGTTCTTAGTTTTATTAAAAACAATATATTTATAATATTTTTTATTTATTTATTTATCTTAGAAAATTAAAATTAAAATTATTTATTTATTTCAAAAATACGTATCATGTGAAATTAGATGTGTGTGTATACGGATAATTTAAAATTAACTAGCTCATTAGTTAATTCTTTTATTTTGTCTTTTAAATTTAATACTTGTTAGAATTTTTAATATTTAAGATGAGTAGTTGAAATGTAGTAATGTTATTGAGTAAATAGGTATCTGGGAAGTGATTACTCAAGTAGATTGAAAAGCTCAAAGGTAAGGGGATTTACTAATAATAAGTTTCGATGAGCACAAGAAACGTGATAATTGTATATATATTATTAGTTATAATTAGGAACTCATGATATTGATAATTTTAGATTTTAAATCAAATATGTGTTTTTGAAGTGGATATTAATGGTATTGGTGAGGTGATTACTAATTGTGGTAAATAAAGTGAAGAAATGTATAAAGAATTTACTGAGGATAGGTTCGGTTGGGTCGACTACAGACCTTCTGGGGATCACATGTGTTTTGAACTCCTACCAATGGTCAGTGATAGCCACTCTGACCGGAGGAAATCATAATACCCGACACAGTGATACCTGACTGTACAGGACTATCTAAAATAAGGTGTAGCGCTCATGCCAGAATGGTTGGAGTAGAAGTTGGATATCTACTCATTGCAAAACAATCATGATATGGAAGTTGAAACGGCCTTACGCTCATGTTGAAATAGATGTCTCCATGGAGTAGGGTCAAACTAGATGATTAAAAATTTACACTATACTACCAATAAAAATATTGATTTTTATTTTATCATGACTAACATTTATCTTGTGTTTGTTGACAGGATATTCTATATTCTTAATGGATGAATGCTTTTGTGATTAAATGATTCTACGTGACTACTTTATTTTGTTTATATATGTGAAATTGAATTAATTAATATATGATGTTCTATTTAGCAAAATATTGCATATAATTGTATAATATTATTTGTAACCTTGTGTGATCATCACGATGTAAACTTGTGTACGAGTATTTCATCCCTTACATTACAGATGATGATGGGGGAGCCGCTGGATCATTCGGGTACGCGGAAAATTGAGTGTCTCGAGGAACAGGGGGATGCAGTTTGGGAAATTGATAGGAACTCCCAAACTTTAAAGTTTACAGGACATGTAAGAACTACCGAAGGAATAAGAGGACTAGCTGTTTCCTCCATTACACATCACATCACTTTAGAATTGGTACTGCCAATGGAAAGGATGATTAGAGCACTCACATTAGAAAGTGTTGGGGATAATTCTACCTCTGCCAGACATAGGAGACCTAGGCCTCACAACCGTCCTTCTCCACGTGTTAGAGTTCATGGTCCACATGTTCCACAACATGGTAATGCTGGTGCAGGTGAAAATGGATTTGCAAGGAATGGTCGTGTTGAATCAGAGGAAGATCCTTCCGTATACTTAGGAGATAGTGGTGTCAATGGGGATTTCCCCAATGGACACTAATGGCATGCTGATGGATGACTCTTAGTGGTGGAAAGTTTAGGAACCATTTTGGGATAGCTTGTAGACTAGATAACTCTACGTTCCTAGACTTTTATTTTGATAGTACTAACTTCGAATGGTGTGAATATAACTATGACTAAGGTGTTGTCTTGCAAGTGATATAAGAATAATTATCTAGGTTTGGTGCTTGTATAATATGTAAGCCTGTAGGCAAATTAATTAGTATTAGTGTGTATTGTAATATAATGTATAATATAAGTGTGTAATTGCTTGACTTTAAATTTTAAATTAGCTTCAAATAGTTTTTTTTTAAAAAAAAGGTTTTTAATGAAACTAATAATTTTAATGTGTTTTTTTTAAAAATAACTATTTAAGATATAATAATATATAAGAAATTTTTGGGGCGTTACAAGAACCCTCCAGAAGCTCCAGCTTCTGGATGGCCCCAGATGAGAAGTCCCCATAAGCTCCAGCTTCTGGACGTCCCAGATCCAGAATCTCTAGAAGCTCCATCTTCTGGACCCTTTCCAGAGCCAGACACCCCAGAAGCTCCAGCTTCTGGATCTTTCCAGCACTAGAACCCCTAGAAGCTCCAGCTTCTAGACGCCCCCAGCAGCAGAATCTCCATAAGCCCCAGCTTCTGGACCCTTTCAGATGCAGAAACCACAACTTCTGGACACGCTCAGCAGGATTTCCACCAGAAACTCCAGTTTCTGGATGCCCACAGCGCTCCACCCACAGAAGGCCCAACTTCTGAGGCAGCTTCTGCCAGAAGCTCGTTTTCTTGGTTTTCTTATTTTTATTTATTTTCTGCTTTCGCTTTTAATTAATTAATTAATTTAATTAGTAATTAGGTTAATTAGATAATTTCACAAATAACTTTTTCCATGCTTTTTAATTAACTTAATTAGTTTAATTTAGGTTAATATTTATTTTTTTTCTTAACTAAACTTAAAATCAATTAGAATTAGGTTTTTTCTCACATAAACTCTAAATTTCAAAAGTACCAAAAAAAACTAGGATTTAGTTTTTTCACTTAGATCATTTTTTCTGCTATTTATTTTCTTGCATTTAAATTCTAGAAAGGATGTATAGGTTGCAAGTTTATTTTCATGTAATAGCGTAGGATTTTATTTTCGACATTTACTTTCCGCACCTCCTATTATGTATCTTCCCCAAAGCCATGTAATAGCGTAGGACCTTTACATTTCCGCAATTTACTTTCTGCACTTATTAACTGCTAGTAATTAGGCGTGTATGGAAATATTAACTTAATCAATCAAGATCACTAATCACAAGATAAATATCTGAAAACAACACACTTTCTTCACACATGCAACCCCCTTAGGGTATCCTCTCTCGTTGCCTTACAAAACAATGGTCATGTCCCTCGAGCGTAGGATATCTTAGCATAGTTGCCTATAATATATCACCATAGTCCCTTCGACTTAAAAGATCATAGTCCCTTGATGTTGCTTACGAATACATGATCTCGCCCCTCGGTTGTTGCCTACGAATAGTGATGATCGTCCATACGAATGTGCTAGGATATCCCTACAAGTTGCCTTATATGACCATCCGATGTCCCTTCGAATGTCCCTTTACATCCAACGGATAGAGTTACCTGCCAACTAATGGTATGGATAGCGCTACCCTAAAGGAAAGCAAAATAACACGGAAATGACCGTTCTGAGTGGGTAAATAAGTCTCTTTTTCTTGCTCAATCAAAATACTTTTCACACTTCACATTTTCCAAATCTCTTTAAAGCTCTTTGTATACATTCCAGCGTGAATCATTACAAAGTCTTTTCCAAAACAAAACATTTCCAAACACTTCGTATACATTCCAGCGAGAATCATTATGAAGTCAAAGAGAAATGTCCTTTCAAAAACATTTTCAAACACACACGCAGAAAGTAATTTATAAAGTGACCTAAGAAATTAAGAGCCCGTAGATAACTACGGATGGAAAGGGTGCTAACACCTTCCCTTTTCATAACTGCCTCCCGTACTCAGAATCTAATGAAGGTTTTTTCATGTTCTTTTCGCCCTCCCTTAATTGGATAAAAGAAAAGTCGGTCGCGACTCTTGCTATCCGCAACATTTGCGATCAAACGCAAAACAAAACAAGTCAGTTCTCCCACCGTGTTACATAACTGGCGACTCTGCAAGGGAAAATAAAGAGAGGCTACCTTAGGGTTTTTAGATCACTTTACTGCTTTCTATTTGACTTATATGCTTTACTTTTAAGGGTTGCCTGGGTATTATACTTGTGGGGGATCCTACACCCGGATCCAGGTTTCCTTAGGTAAGTAGCAATAAATCTTCGCAACTGTTAGGTGTATACCGAAATGGTCAACATGATGGCTATGTTAGTGCGACACTTTGGATGTCCCGATGCTCCTCATGTCTAGTTCAGGAAAGTATTTGGCGTCTGCGTGGTGTCATCAACACTAACTCAACTTTTAGAACCCTAATTGACCCATCTTGGCCATTAGAAGGTAGTGAGATGGCCGGCTTTGGCGTAGATTGAGGTTGGTTGATACTCGATGCTGTTCGCGTTAAAAGGTGACGCGCTAGAGGATTCGAACGTGAATTCAGATTCTCTGGATCGAAACGATTTACTCTTTTGATTTGTTTATAAAGATGCCGCGAGCATCAAGCTTTATTATTTTCAACACAAGAAAGATGATTTAATGATTATGAAAAAGGGGAAAGCTGTAATACCCTCAATTGATATTGATATGCGTAATGACTAGCGCAAACTAGACGCAACGCATTGGGGAGATTCTGAGTAAGGGGGATTGTTATATAAAGGGAATAGATGGAGCACCCTAAATATATATAGTTATCTATAGCTTTATATATGAATATGTTTGATATGTTTGTGTGTTTTAATTGCTATTTCTATGATTGGGGAAGTTTCTCCTTTGGGATTTTAAGAAAGATAGATTATGTGGGATCCTAGTGTTTGTTATTATTGTGCTCGCAAAGATCTGTGGATCTTCTGCATACATATCCCTTAGTGGGAATCAGAGCATTTGTAGCTCGGATCTACAGGGATCTATGGTTTGTTTGGTCTGAGGGAGAAAGAAATTTGCTCGGCAAGGATGAGACCTTGTGCCTACGTATTCTCAAAGGGATGTTGAGAAAGTCAGAGCAATCGTAGTTCCCACTTATGCTAGTGGAAAGCAACGGGATGTTAGTAAGAGATAGACAAATGTCATCTTAATGAAAAATGTATCTAATCTATTTCATCACATACATTTTTGAAAAGTTTGTTCTGATAAAAATCTTTCATCGTAAGTTATAGGTGTTTTGCTTGAGTGTACAAGCGTTACCACTTACATGTTTAAGAAAGATGTTTGAAAAAAAAGGTGATTGAATCTTTTAACTGTAAGTATTGGATGTTTTGCTTGAGTGTACAAGCGTTACCACTTACAATTAAGAAATGTTTTTGTTTGAAAAGAGTTTGAAAAGTTTTTGAATGTATGTGATGTGATAGATGAGATACTTCTTCCATAGAGATGATAGATGTCTAAATCTCGAGTAGAAATTGATTGGATTAAGGGATACTTTTAAGAAGCCCATGGGACCTTGTATTGTTAGCCCAAGAGGAGGCATTCCGAGGGTCATCGAGGGTCATCGAGGGTCCTTGTATGAAGCTCAAGAGGAAGCTATAGGGTATGGCTGGCTTTGTGTTTAAAAGGGATTTCACCGAGAAATCATCCTTTTGGAATTAAGAGCAATTTCACCGGGAAATTTTACTCTCTGGGGATTTTGAAAGTGATTTCACCGGGAAACCATCCTTTCAGGGTTCTATCTTAGCGTGGGTGATTCTTTGTATTGGAAGCCCAATAGGAGGCAGTTAAGAGATTTCCTATCTCTTTCATTGTATGATGCCCAAGAGAAGGCTAAACTCAATGAGGAGTTCTTTTGAACGAAGCCCAAGAGGAGGCTGACTCAACAGGGGAGTGTTGTCTTATATGAAGCCTAAGCGGAGGCTAAACTCAGATGAATGAGTTTTTCTTATATGAAGCCTAAGAGGAGGCTGAACTCTTGTGGGGAGAGTTATCTTGTATAAAGCCCAAGCGGAGGCTAAATTCAATGCTGGTGATGAATTATCTTGTATAAAGCCCAAGCGGAGGCTACAACTGTGGGGAACCTATTGGTTAGTCTAATTGTTATGTTATAATTGGACAGTTGTATAAACAAGTGTGTGTGTGTGTGATATGTATTCACAGGAGTTTATGAAGGAAATATAAACAATGCATGATGTTTATTTACAAGAGTTTATGAAATATAAACAAGTGTCTTTGAAACGAACCTTTAAAACGAGCGTAACTTGGTTATTTACAAGTTTGAACTGTGTACAAGGAAGTGAATATGTACACGAACGAGCTATTTATGTACAGACAAAGATGGATGTACATAGGAAGGTTGGGACTTACACCATAAGGGTGGCCCATTGGTTTAAAAGCAGTTTCACTGGGAATAATGCTCCTTTCAATACCAATGGTTTTCAGTGTATATGTACAGACGAAACAGAAACGAACGATCAAAGTTTATCTATGAAAAGTATCTGTATTATGTACAGACAAAGATTTGTATGAAAAAGAAATTGATATGTACAAGGAAAAGGTATGTATGTACATAAAAGAATGTTGGTTTGAGTATACACAAGTGAAATGAAAACAAACGATCGAAGTTTGTCTGTATTTGAGTATAAAAAGTATCTGTGTTATGTACAGATGAAAAATTTGTATGTGTTTGAAGAAAGTTTGATATGTACAAAGAAATATTATGTACATAAAAGAATTTTATGGGACTTACACCGTGAGGGAGGCCCATTGGTTTAAAAGAGGTTTCATCAGTAATAATTCTTCTCCTTTCAATACCAATGGTATCAGTGTATAAACAAACGAATGAAAACAAACGAAAGAAATTTGTTTATGTTTGAATATTGACAATGATGATTTGAGTATGTACAAGTAAAATTAAATATGTACATAAAAGGATTGGGACTTACACCGTAAGGGAGGCCCATGATCGATTGAGAAATTCGAGAGAAAACGAATTCGGTTTTATCGTTTAAATCGGAGCGATCATGGTAAAAGATGTAAGTTTGATGAAAAAGTTTTGAAAAATGATTTTGAAAATGTTTTGAAATGTGAGGTTCATTTATGAGAAGTTTTGAAAAGAATCGAAAGTCGAAAACTTGAAAAATTCACCTTTAAAAGGTGTTTTGAAAAGTGCTCAGAACGTCGTTTTCGGCTCGATTAAAATATAATCAGATGAAAGTTTTTTCTGAAAATTTTTGCAAGTGGAGATCGAATTTAGTGCAAGAGTGTTTCCAGAACTTGTTTGTGGATCACTTGAGCACCAGCGGCCTATATGGAAGCTATGGAAGTGGTCTGCTTGCTTCGAGCTTGCTTTGATCGTGCTACACAAGTTCACCTGCACAGTTCAAAAATGGAAGCTCGATTTTGATGTTAAGCATGTTGCAGTTAGTTGTAATGGATCTGCATCATCCCTATGATGTTTGTAGATGAAGTTTGAATCATTAGAACACCAATTGCTTAAGCCAAACTGAAAATTCGATGGTTATGGTAGTTTGTACAAGTTTGGAAACATGAAGTTCAATTCTGATTTCTACTTGTTCTTGTGTTGATTTTATGATTCAAACAAGTTTAGTATTGATATTGGAATGTGTTTGACACCAAAGATTTCAAAGTTTCTTCACAAATTTTAAAAATGCAAAGTTTCCCAAATATCACTATGTTTCTTGATTTTCAAGTAAGAAGAGAGAAAGCATGATTTTGCATTGCTTTGGTGTAGTTTTAACTTGAAATTGTGATCCATTTATAGGCAAAAGGTTCTGAAATTTTTAGGCAAGAGTACAAGCTTTTGGTAAATCAAAGTTAACTTAAGGGGTAAGAAAGGTATTTTGTAAAGAAAAAGGAAGTTTCCTCTTTTTACCATGTGTTATTCTTTCCAAATTGATCCAATCCCTCAATTATTACTTCTCACTGATTTTTATCAGTTCTTATCCTAATTTGGCAAGGTGGCAAGTGTTCTAGATGAGAAAATCACAAAATGACCTATAACTTGATGTTTTGGATTTTGAAAATCAAGTTCATGGAGCCTTATGTTTCAATTTCAAAAGTATAGCTAGACTCCATGGATTTGTGAGTTCTTTGTCATTTTGGAAAGCTTGTTTCACAAGCTACAACTTTCATGTTTTGAGTTTTTTTCAATTCAAATTGGAACTAGGTGAAAAAATGGCATGAAGTTTGGAAAAAATAAGAAATTTCAACACTTAGAAATTTTTCTAAGTCTTGAAACTTTTGACTTTTTGTTGACTTTTCCAATTTCTTTGATTTTTTATGATCATGATGGATCATTTTAAGTATTTTGATGATGGAAAAAGTTTTGTTTTGAAAAATTTGACCAAAAGTCAAAGTTTGACTTTTCTGTGCAGATGAATTTTCATCAGATGTTCCAGAAATTGACTGATGAAGTCTGTGAACTTCTGTGATGTTTTGAATCCAGAAATTAGGTCAAGATGTTGTATCTAAGATATAATGACCAATCTATATCCAAAAAAGTCATTTCTTGCTCAAAAAGTCAGAGAAAACTCATGCTCGATCAAAACCCTAATTGGTCGATCCTCGATTGATTTATGAGAGAAATGGACATCTGATGACCAGAGGTTGATGATTTTATCAAGATAGATCAAATGAGGTGAGTAGGACTCAAACCATAATTGATTACTGTTGAATCAGATGAAAATCTGATGAAACCCTAATCTCGACCTGTGAAATCTACACCCGATTAATGTTGTCTGAGCTGTTAGTTATGCAATGATGCAAATGTAAGGTGGTATATTAGGTCAAAATTTGGGGTATGACAGATGCCCCTATTTAAGTTTCTTTAACCTGAGATATGAAGATGAATATCTTTGTTTTGACAGGTGTAAAGAGACTTAAATATCAGAATACGCAAATTTTGGACCTAAGATACCAAAAGATGCGGATGATGCAAAATGATTGAAAAAGTTCCACCCAGAGAAATATCAAAGAAATGACATAGTGGGGGGAATTTGTGAATACATCCCTGCTGGGGAAAGAAAGATTCACAAAACATGTGAATATCTGTTTCACTTTGGGAAACAAAGAGATTACCTTCTGTCAGCCTCGTGACAATGTTTAAGGTAAGTGAAAAATGATATTACCAGTTATCAGCCTTGTGATAGTTCATGGTAATGAATTCTGAAGATGTTACCAATTATCAGTGAAGTGATAACTATAACAAGGTAAATCTTGAGAAAAAAATTTGCTGTGTATTCAGCTTTGTGAACAACAGACAGTGAAAGAAACAGAACTCAAATGAGTTTTGCCTTCTTGGATCCAATCTTGCCGAGGATCTCTCTTTTGAGAAGACGCGAGCATTTTGATTGGAAGACACAGGTTTTCTTTTAGAAAAAAACAACTGGAAATTTCTCGATAGTCATGATTTTGACCTTGTTGAGAAGACAAACTTTTATGACAATTTTATGAATGAAGAGAAAGATAAGCGGCTCAGACGATGAGGCTATTGCTTATTGTTTTGTTGATTATAGACAGGGTTCTATCCTGGAATGAACTGGAAAGAAAAAAGTCAATCAAGACATTATTCCCAATGAGGAATGATCTCACTGGGAATGTAGTAGAGAAGAAAATGTATTTCTCTTGGGGTACTCACGGGAAAAAGGAAAATGTATCTTTTCCGTTTGGAGATACTCTTGGGATAGACTTGTACTTACATGAGTAAGCGTGATTTACACCGTGATATGGAAGCAAACATTTCAAGGAATGCAAAATGCACGAATGATGCTATTATGTATGAATGTCATGAATGTTATATGCATGCTAACAATACTTGACAAAGACACTAAAGAGATATTTGGGAAAAGGACCACGTCACGTCGAACAAATATTCGTGAAAATTGCAGAATGGTGCGACGCTCATCGATGAAGAATTTGAGTTGCATGCTTTAAACTTTCGAGAAAGGCACTTCATTGGCAACTTGGTTGGGGATTCTTTTGGGATAAGAATACCGTCCTTTGATGATTTCTGCGAGGATAAGACTTACAGTGCTTGTTTTTATCCTTCGAGATTGAAACACTTACGGAGAAAACTGTTGAAGTTCTTTCTCTGTCCATAGTTCAAAGGAAAATTTTTGCTTTTGTTTCAATAATTTTGAAGTAAAAATTCATTTTAAAACATTTTAGTTTCAAAAAGTGATTTTCACAATAAAAGCGTTATTTTGCAAAACAGAATAAAGTAGGAATTGCAAACAAAAAGTACAAGGCTCAAATTTTATTGAATAGAATGGTAATCAGCCAAAGGCGGGATTCCATGAGCTATTTACAAGAGTTGGAAATGATAATTTATTGGGAAAAGGCTACATTGAAAGAAAATAACCGCTATTATCCCTAACAACTTTGAATTCCAACTGTGCTTGTCGCTTCAGAAAAGTTAATTGAAGATCCGTTTATGGAAAATTCTTGAGTGATGGATTGCTTGTTACTTTGTCATTTTTTGTGTATCCTTGTTTTTGCCTAGATCGCCCTTTCAGGTTTCCAATCTATCAGGATATTTTCTGTTTATTGTCTCTAATTTTTGCCTGGACCGCCTTTTCAGGTTTTCATTCCACCGAGACGCTCATTTTTGCCTAAGCCGCCCTTTTCGAGTTTTCGACTTACCGAGCTGTTCTTTTTTTTTATTTTTAGACAAAGTATTTCTTGTGCACAAGATTCACGGATGCGGGAGTTCATCACCGTCCATGGTTGTGAGTCATAGCACCTCCGAAAAGCTTCTTTTGACGATGTATGGGCCTTCGTAATTAGGAGTCCATTTGCCCCTAGAATCGGTTGAAAAGATAGAATCTTTTAAGCACGAGGTCGCCTTCTCGGAATTCATGAGGTCGGACCTTTTTGTCGAAAGCTTTCTTCATTCTTCTTTGATACAGTTGTCCATGACACGGAGCGGTTAGGCGCTTTTCTTCGATCAAGTTTAGCTGGTCGTATCTGCTTCGACACCATTCAGCTTCAGATAATTTGGTTTCCATGAGAACCCTCATTGATGGGATCTCAACTTCTAGGAGCGCCCATGCCGTATACTAAAGAAAAGGGAGTTGCCCCTGTTGAAGTGCGTACTGAAGTATGATACCCATGCGGAGCAAATGGCAGCATTTCGTGCCAGTCTTTGTAGGTGATGGCCATTTTCTGGATGATCTTTTTGAGGTTCTTGTTGGCTGCTTCAACGGCGCCCTTCATCATTTTGTTGTTCAAGTTCGATCCATTGTCTGTAATGATCTTGCTTGGAACTCCATATCGGCAAATGAGGTTGTTCTTGATGAACCTCACAACCACTTGTCTTGTGACGTTGGCATAAGACGCTGCTTCGACCCATTTGGTGAAGTAATTAATAGCCACTAGAATGAAGTGATGTCCGTTGGACGCTTTTGGTTCAATCATTCCAATCATGTCGATGCCCCACATGGAGAAAGGCCATGGAGAGGAGAGAACGTTGAGTAGAGTCGGAGGCACATGGATCTTATCTGCATAGATCTGGCACTTGTGACATCTTTTGACGTGTTTACAGCAATCAGATTCCATTGTTATCCAATAGTATCCTGCTCTCAAGATTTTTCTGGACATTGCATGCCCATTTGAGTGGGTTCCAAAGGACCCTTCATGCACTTCATGGATGATCGTTCTGCTTCTTGTCTGACGATCCGAGCGTAACCATATCGAAGTTTCTTTTGTATAGCACATCCTCGTTCAGGAAGAAATTCCTAGAAAGCCTCCTTAGAGTTTTCTTATCTTTGTACGATGCCCCGAGCGGGTACTCTCGTGTTAACGGCAGGTGATGCTCCACGATGCTGGTATCTAAACCTGGCATGTCTTGGTAAGACCAAGCGAACACATCAACATACTCTTTGAGAAGATTTACCGTTTGCCAAAGGTCGTCGAGTGAAGCTCCGATATTTACTTCTTTTTTATCTTCCTCAGAACCCAAGTTGATTGCTTCTAGAGGTTCTTTATGAGGCTGAATGATCCTTTCCTCGTGCTTTAGCAGTCTAGAAATTTCATTTGGGATCTCTTCTTCAAATTCTTCCTCGGTGACTTCACAGGGGATTTCAAAGTTGGGAAAAAGCATAGAGTTATTTCTTTCAATGGATTTGTCCATCTGTTAATCTGCATATTTGATTTATGTTTGATTAATTAACTCTTTGTCATCATTTTTTTTTCTTTTTGAGAAAAAGTCAACGTGAAAGTGTATGCAGATTAATTTTTTTTGAAGATTTTTTTTATTTATGTGTTTTTTAGGATTATCATTTCCAAGAAAGGGTAAAATGAAAATAAACACACAGTGTAGAAACAAAACAACGCGTTTTATTTATAATTCACACTATGAAACAGAGCCCTAAAACACAAACTCATTCGCCTTGGGCAAGACGAAGAGAAATTATTTAAAAGCTAAAACCCTATAAAACATCTCTACACTTTGGGCGAAGTGAGAGTTCAAAACAAAAAAGCAAAGATAAACTACTTAGAACTAGGAGCGTTAGTCCGAACTTCAACGGGTTTCCAATAGTGACGAACTCCTTGGAAGTCGAGGTACTCTGGTAATTTTCCGCTTGGTTTAACCCTTGAGTAGACTTTGGTTGCTGTTTGAGCAGGCTTTGAAGACTTTGGACGATAGCTCTTGCCCTTTGTGCTGCTGAAGCAATCTTCTTGATTAACAGATCGGGAAGTATGAGATGTAGCATATGTGCTTCCTGTTGATCTTTGTGTTGAATTTTGGGGATGTATCCTCCAATCTTCTGAGTGAAGAGACTCGTTGTCGGCGACACTTTCCAAATCGTATCCCGAATCGTGCTCTTGATCTTCAGTGATCATGTTGATGTAGTGGTAACCAGGATCTGGTTTAGTGAATTCCACAGGTGTGTTGAAGCAGAGATCTTCATTGGGGATCTTGATTTGCTGATTAGACTAAGAAGATGTATATTCCTCTTCTGATTGACTAGGGTACTCAAAAGAATCACCCCATCCTGTGGGTTGGATATTTTTAATCCTGATTTTTGAGCTTTAAAGATACTTTACCATGTAGTCAATTTACCGCTCGGTTCACCCAAGGTATCCCAAACTTCAGAAGGGACAGGTGGATTTTCATGCCTTTGCAGGGACATGTTTTCGAATTGATCAGTTGGTACGTACAATCCTTCTTGCGACACATATTCAGGGTTGTTTAAATAAGTGCTCCACTCTTCAGATTCGGAGGGATCGTCTTTATCCTCTTCAATGGTTACAACACTAACCTCTTGGAGAAGGTTTAAGAAGCCCCCACTGCTGAAAACTTCTTTGATTGGACGAAGTGTTTCATCCTTTTGCTTGTCTTTGGAGAATACGGGTGTGAACCCGAGTCCGGCTTTTGTTTCGTTCTTGACAGGTTTGATTACATGTCCCCATCCTTCATCATTGCCATCTTTCACAATCTGTGCCGCTTCTTTATACGAAGAGATAGATGATCTGTTTTTGTTGGTAGATTCATCTTCTAACAAATTTTCTGGGAGATGCGTCCCTTCAATGTCATTAGCTGTGATGAAAGAGAAACTGGATAGATGACTTACAAGTAAAGCTTGTTCACCACTGATGGTCACCAACTTTCCATTTATCGTGAATTTTAATTTCGATGGAGTAGAAGTTCCCTCGCCTCGTGGATCCAAGGTCTTCCTAGTAGACAAGTAAGCCGTACGTCCATGACTTGGAAAGTAATTTGGAAAGTGTGCGGGCCAATTGTCATCGGGAGATCAACTTCCCCAATAACTGACTTTCTTGATCCATCGAAAGCTCTTACTATTATATCATTGAACTTCATTGGTGTCCCTTTGTAAGCCAAACGAGCGAGCGTCGTCTTCGGCATTACGTTCAAAGATGAACCTGTATCTACCAATACATTGGACGAATCGATTGGCGATCATTGAGATGTGGAGGCCAAGTTGTGATCTTTCCTTCTTCTCGAAGTTCCTCGTCAAGCTTAGATTATTGCAAGTCGTTATGTTGGCGACAATACCTCAAACCGGTGCGTAGTTACATCATGGTCTACATAGGCTTGGTCTAGTACCTTCATTAAAGCTTCTCGATGAGCTTGAGTTGAGGAGTAGAGAGATTGAAATCTTGGAAGGACTCGCATCACCGATCCACGACTCGGATTCGCTCTTTTGATTAACGTGATCTCATCAAAATCTGCGTTGACGTTGGCTCTATCGGGAGGACCAACATTTGTGCTCGGGTTAACAACCGGAATTGTTGCGTGATTCTCGGAAGATATGTTAACTAGATTTTGCCTGACAATGTGAACTGCAGCGGTCTTGGTGGCAATGGGTGTGTACTGCCCACCGTGTTACTCGTCCGATTTGTTATATTGACATTAGTTGGAAGAGTAGGCATGGGTTTCTCCTTCCCATCCTCTATCGTGGTTGCATTGTATTGGTAAGGAATTGCTTTGGTAGAACTGTATGGAACAGACCGTAAGCAAATCACCAAAGGAGACTCGAGGTCCGGAACTGTGCATTCAATCTCCACATGTTTGGGTATGTTGAAACAAGGGATGATAACGCTTACTTGGGTTTTCCGAGTTGATATCGAGACTAAAAGCTCATGCGGAAAATGCCCTCACGTATTTACGTCATGGTCATCTCTGTTTCAGATTGTAGATCACCGATGTCTAACAAATGCCGGATATCCGCTTATGGTGGAACATCCTTGAATATTCTTGGAGCGTATGTGGCAAGCGTAATCATGCTTAGTGAAGGTGTTCATGGTACTGTATATTTCATGGATATGCACCAAGTTTCCTCTGATCAGGTTTACGTCTGTAACGAGATACCTGTCTGTATTTCTCAGTATCAAACTCACTGAGTGCCCACTGTGACTGGGAAGCGGATTGGCTTGCACATTCGAACTTGTATTTCTGAAGGAAAGAAGATTAGATCTCACTAATCTTTGTATCGCCTTTAATGCTATACAATGTCAAGGTCATGGCCGGTGCCCTTGGTGAAAAGGGCAAGATACGTCTGTTTTGTACCACCATGGTAATTTTTCGGGAACCGGAGGTGGTGACCTTGTTTGTATCAGATTCTTTTCTATTAGCGCAGGGTAAAGTTCTGTGTACGTCATTGGAATTAGGTCGAATTGCGTAACCCGAGGCGTACGGTTTTGATTGTTGAATCACGAGCGCTGACGAGGCGTTGAGTTTGTTGATTTTGTTGATTTGTTGGAATGCGGAGCAATTCGTGTTTGAATTTGTGTTGACGGCGGGTGCTATGGCGGCTACGTCGTTGTTGAATAACATTCTTACGCGGTTTCCTGGATACCATTCCTATGTCATGCTCTTTTTCCTTGGAAACCGGTTCCAACCTTCTTTGTTCCACTAGAAGATCCCTTCCTTGGTCGTCCGGTTCGAACTCCTTCTTCTAATCGCATTCCCATGCTCACCATCTCGTGAAATCTCCGGGCGCTAGCGATCATTCGCTCATAGTAGAATGAGCCTAGAGTATTCAAGAATACCTTAGTCATCTCCTTCTCTTCCAATGGTGGGTTGACTTGGGCAGCAATTTCCTCCATCGTTGTGCATACTCTTTGAACGCCTCTTTCTTTCGAGACATGGAGCGGAGTTGATCCCCAGAGCCATATCCAAGTTGAACTTGTATTTGGACAAAGGCTTCACCTAAGTCGTTGAATGTTTGGATATTCGTGTTGTCTAAACCCATGTACCACTTGATGCGGCCGGTGAGACTATCTTGGAAGTAATGGATTAACAACTGGTGATCTTCGTTGTACGTAGACATTTTCCTGGCATACATCGTGAGATGACTTTGTGGACAGGAGTTACCTTTGTACTTTTCAAAATCAGGGACTTTGAATTTTGTGGGTATTCTTACGCGAGGAACTAAGCACAGATCCTGGGCGTTTTTCCCAAACAATTCTTTCCCACGAATTGTTTTTATCTCCAGCTGCATTTTGTGGAGCTGTTCCTGGAGATTCTCCATCGAGCCACGTGAATTCGTGTTATTGCCTGGAGTATGGTGAACTTCTTCGTCCATGGTAGTGTGTACTACGGAAGCTGAGTTTGTCATGATCGGTTGAGAAACCGACATTGTTACTTGTGGAAGAGTTACTCCATGTTGCGGAGTAAATGTAGAGTTTTGCTGCAAAGTAGGTATTTCAAGCGAGGTTGTTTGAGAAGTCGGTTGGCGAAATCCGATGCCAAAGTTGAAAGGCATGCCCCATGGATAGCCTTCTGGCATACTGAAAGGTGAACTACCGATCGCGACGTAAACCGAGTAGTAGTATCCTCTGAAATCGCTGCTTGGTTTTGACTGCTCGATGCTGCTTGTTGACTTTGCGCTGCGGCAAATGAGTTGACCAAAGATGTGAGTCTCTCCACTTCTTCTTGCAATGTTGTTACCGTGCTACGGAGTTCAACGTTCTCTTGCTCAAATCCTTCCATTACTTTTCTTCTTTTTGATCTTGTATCGTATGTTCGAGTTGGCTGTGGACGCGGTCGAGAAACTCTAAGACGCGACAGCTTGACGATCTTTTCCTATTTGTTCAATCTGTTCAAGTTGTTCAACCTGTGCAAGCTGTGCACAGATCAGACTCTAGACAATAGACTTAAATGCAAAGTATGATGCATGATTATGATTGTAAAGAAAAGAAATTTCCAAAGAATTTAATGCTAAAAGAGATATTTCTGGCAAATATTTGGATGGAAAAAAACACACATTTATTGATTAAATGGAAGAAGATTACAACAATATTGTTTTTTGCTGGAGCATTGCTGACACAAATGATAAATTAAATGATGAAATTACAAACTAAATTGAATTAAATGTCTTCGTCGGATGAAGATCCAAAGGCTTGATGTAGCTTCAACTTCAGGATTTCCTTTCCATAGTGAGCTTTCAGTTCAGCTTTCTCGGCTTTTAGCTTGCTAATGACTTTCTTCCACTCGTTGGGAGCAAGAGGATCATTCATCAATTCTTCAAACGTTCCTTTTCTTTCTTTGATGAATTTCTTGATCGCGTCATACTTTCGATAAATTTCCTCATCTTTTTCCATGAGCCTTGAATATCGGAGTTGACGTCTTGTCAAGAATGGGTTGTAGTTGATTCCTCCTTTCGTACCGATGAGAGGTACGTTGGTAAATTTTCCACAGCTCTCAATGATTTCCATCTCATTGTCTGCCAAGGTATACCAATGGATATCGTCGTTTGTAAGAGACATGAGTCTTCTTGACCAATGCCATTCGTCTTTGTTTTCGCGGAAGATAGGAGATTTAGGCAAATGTGAGGCAATCCATTTATAAAACAGAGGTACACAACACACGATAGTTCCGTCTCCTTGACGATTCCTATGATGAATAGAGACGTAGGTGTCACCAAGTAGAGTGGGAACGGGATTTCCAATCAGAAAGATCCTTATGGCGTTAATATCAACGAAATTTGGGACGTTGGGAAATAACATCAATCCATAGAGGAGTAAAGCTAAAATAGCTTCAAAGGCTACCATACTACCAGCTGCAGAGAATTTAAGAGCCTTCTCCATTAGGAACTTTGAAGTCAGTCCTAAGAGTTTTCCTCTGGTAGTTAGGTTTTTGTCTATCTCAGATTTCTTTAAGTGAGTCATTGTTGCAATGACTGGTGACTTGGGAATGGCTTCCAAACCATTGAAAGGCACCTTATCTGATACTGAGATACCTAGGATATGCGCGTACTCTTCCAAAGTAGGCATCAACTGATAATCAGGGAAAGTGAAACAATGATAGATCGGATCGTAAACCGAACGAAAGTTTTGAGAAGTCCTTCATCAACGTTAGCTCGTAAGAGTTAAAAGAGTTCCATAGCGTTTTCAAACCGAGGGATCTTCTACCAAGGATGCTAACTCTTTCAA
This sequence comes from Vicia sativa, assembly GCA_021764765.1. Lineage (NCBI taxonomy): Eukaryota > Viridiplantae > Streptophyta > Magnoliopsida > Fabales > Fabaceae > Vicia > Vicia sativa. The sequence goes on along the minus strand of CM038796.1, from coordinate 68,747,888 downwards.
CTTTCCTACGTCAGAATTCTAAACGTATCTTTTGGTGAATCTTCCTCCGACATCCATCACTCTAACCTAAAATATTTTACAAAGAAAAATCTCTAAATTCTTTGAAATGGGAAGAGAAATGAAGTTTTTTTTGAATGAATGAATGCATGCATGAATGCGACAAACATGGTTAGTAGTTATATACACGGCAAGCGTCAAGTCACGAGCATGAAGCCAATGATAAGAATCAACGTGGTTAAGTTCTAAGGGCTTATTCATCCGTGAAACGGTTCTATCGATAATACAGCTCAACATTCCTCTTTGAAATATTATCGGATTTGTTGAATACCGATGGTCCAATAATATTTTCAAGAGAAACTCGCCTGATCGTAGTCTCGCATGACAATTACTCTAGGATTACACCGAATAATCTCACTACATCCTAAATGGCGGGATGGGTTATGTGTTCTACACCCACTCACTTCTCGAGTTCCCTTGAAAGCAAAATGTCTTCGCAAATACTTGCTAAACACAATACCCCCAAGACAACCTCCACTAAGAGGGAGATATTAACTTCGTAAGTATTGAAACTTCTCACGTATTAATACCTCCACCTAGATCTTAAAATGTTTCTTAAACCGGTTAGATTTCTTTCCATCGATGAAATCGCGAAACACACAATAAAGAAAAATGATATGCATAATATGAAAGCTTATCCCCTTTCTTTTCTTTTTGAAAACAAAAAGCTTGGTGCTCTCGAGCAGAGTCACTTTTTTTTTTGAAAATCAAAGTTTCAGTGTACTCCCCAACAGAGTCGCCATTTTTCCTATTGCGTTAAAAGGTGATGCTAGAGGATTCGAACGTGAATTCGGATTCTCTGGCTCGAAACGATTTACTCTTTTGATTTGTTTATAAAGATGCCGCGAGCATCAAGCTTTATTATTTTCAACACAAGAAAGATGATTTAATGATTATGAAAACGGAAAGTCAGTAATACCCTCAATTGATATTGATATGCGAATGACTAGCGCAAACTAGACGCAACGCATCGGGGAGATTCGAGTAAGGGGATTGTTATATAAAGGGAATAGATGGAGGACCCTAAATATATATAGTTATCTATAGCTTTATATATGAATATGTTTGATATGTTTGTGTGTTTTAATTGCTATTTCTATGATTGGGAAAGTTTCTCCTTTGGGATTTTAAGAAAGATAGATTATGTGGGATCCTAGTGTTTGTTATTATTGTGCTCGCAAAGATCTGTGGATCTTCTGCATACATATCCCTTAGTGGGAATCGAGCATTTGTAGCTCGGATCTAGGATCTATGGTTTGTTTGGTCCGAGGGAGAAAGAAATTTGCTCGGCAAGGATGAGACCTTGGCCACGATTCTCAAAGGTATGTTGAGAAAGTCGAGCAATCGTAGTTCCCACTTATGCTAGTGGAAAGCAACGGATGTTAGTAAGAGACAGACAAATGTCATCTTAATGAAAAATGTATCTAATCTATTTCATCACATACATTTTTGAAAAGTTTGTTCTGATAAAAATCTTTCATCGTAAGTTATAGGTGTTTTGCTTGAGTGTACAAGCGTTACCACTTACAATTAAGAGATGTTTTTGTTTGAAAAGAGTTTGAAAAGTTTTTGACTGTATGTGATGTGATAGATGAGATACTTCTTCCATAGAGATGATAGATGTCTAAATCTCGAGGAGAAATTGATTGGATTAAGGGATGCTTTTAAGAAGCCCATGGGTCCTTGTATTGTTAGCCCAAGAGGAGGCATTCCGAGGGTCATCGAGGGTCATCGAGGGTCCTTGTATGAAGCTCAAGAGGAAGCTATAGGGTATGGCTGGATTTGTGTTTAAAAGGGATTTCACCGAGAAACCATCCTTTTGGAATTAAGAGCAATTTCACCGGGAAATTTTACTCTCTGGGGATTTTGAAAGTGATTTCACCGGGAAACCATCCTTTCAGGGTTCTATCTTAGCGTGGGTGATTCTTTGTATTGGAAGCCCAATAGGAGGCAGTTAAGAGATTTCCTATCTCTTTCATTGTATGATGCCCAAGAGAAGGCTAAACTCAATGAGGAGTTCTTTTGAACGAAGCCCAAGAGGAGGCTGACTCAACAGGGGAGTGTTGTCTTATCTGAAGCCTAAGCGGAGGCTAAACTCAGATGAATGAGTTTTTCTTATATGAAGCCTAAGAGGAGGCTGAACTCTTGTGGGGAGAGTTATCTTGTATAAAGCCCAAGCGGAGGCTAAATTCAATGCTGGTGATGAATTATCATGTATAAAGCCCAAGCGGAGGCTACAACTGTGGGGAACCTATTGGTTAGTCTAATTGTTATGTTATAATTGGACAGTTGTATAAACAAGTGTGTGTGTGTGTGATATGTATTCACAGGAGTTTATGAAGGAAATATAAACAATGCATGATGTTTATTTACAAGAGTTTATGAAATATAAACAAGTGTCTTTGAAACGAACCTTTAAAACGAGCGTAACTTGGTTATTTACAAGTTTGAACTGTGTACAAGGAAGTGAATATGTACACGAACGAGCTATTTATGTACAGACAAAGATGGATGTACATAGGAAGGTTGGGACTTACACCATAAGGGTGGCCCATTGGTTTAAAAGCAGTTTCACTGGGAATAATGCTCCTTTCAATACCAATGGTTTTCAGTGTATATGTACAGACGAAACAGAAACGAACGATCAAAGTTTATCTATGAAAAGTATCTGTATTATGTACAGACAAAGATTTGTATGAAAAAGAAATTGATATGTACAAGGAAAAGGTATGTATGTACATAAAAGAATGTTGGTTTGAGTATACACAAGTGAAATGAAAACAAACGATCGAAGTTTGTCTGTATTTGAGTATAAAAAGTATCTGTGTTATGTACAGATGAAAAATTTGTATGTGTTTGAAGAAAGTTTGATATGTACAAAGAAATATTATGTACATAAAAGAATTTTATGGGACTTACACCGTGAGGGAGGCCCATTGGTTTAAAAGAGGTTTCATCAGTAATAATTCTTCTCCTTTCAATACCAATGGTATCAGTGTATAAACAAACGAATGAAAACAAACGAAAGAAATTTGTTTATGTTTGAATATTGACAATGATGATTTGAGTATGTACAAGTAAAATTAAATATGTACATAAAAGGATTGGGACTTACACCGTAAGGGAGGCCCATGATCGATTGAGAAATTCGAGAGAAAACGAATTCGGTTTTATCGTTTAAATCGGATCGATCATGGTAAAAGATGTAAGTTTGATGAAAAAGTTTTGAAAAATGATTTTGAAAATGTTTTGAAATGTGAGGTTCATTTATGAGAAGTTTTGAAAAGAATCGAAAGTCGAAAACTTAAAAAATTCACCTTTAAAAGGTGTTTTGAAAAGTGCTCAGAACGTCATTTTCGGCTCGATTAAAATATAATCAGATGAAAGTTTTTTCTGAAAAATTTTGCACTATCATAAAATAGATACATTTATTGACAAGTGTTCAAAAAATCACCTCAAAATGAGGAGTTTTGATTGGTTAAAAAAAATTGTGAAGTTTTGTAAAAAAACATGAAGAATATGAAAGTTTGAAAAATAAATGGTCTTGAGAAGGATTGAACTCATGACCATTGGGTGGCTACGTGGCAAGGAGACTTAAAGGCAAGCAAGCTACCATTGGGACAAACGCGTTTTAGTGTTAATGGATCCAGACCACGTGTTAATACAAGATTGGAAAATTTAAAATTTTAAACTCAAGAACACGCGCGCAAGCTTGTTCTTTGTTTTTGATTTTCAGTTTCAAGAATCCATGCTAAAATCTTCATTTCTCAATGAAATTCAATGAAATAAAAACGAAAGTTGCTCGATTTTGAACAACGAACATGATGGCAGATGTTAATTGCATTTATTTTTGACCTAGCATGCTTAAATTTCTGGGAATCGTGATGAACCCTAAAACTGAATTTTTCAAATTAAATGATGTGTAGTTAATGATTCTTTGATTTTCTTGAGGGCTTATGATCGTTATGAGTGCAGAAAGAGATTGGCCAAGAGTTTTTGTATTTAAATTCAAAGAATATGGATATCACAGTTCGTGTTCATACCTGTGCAAGTGGAGATCGAATTTAGTGCAAGAGTGTTTCCAGAACTTGTTTGTGGATCACTTGAGCACCAGCGGCCTATATGGAAGCTATGGAAGTGGTCTGCTTGCTTCGAGCTTGCTTGGATCGTGCTACACAAGTTCACCTGCACAGTTCAAAAATGGAAGCTCGATTTTGATGTTAAGCATGTTACAGTTAGTTGTAATGGATCTGCATCATCCCTATGATGTTTGTAGATGATGTTTGAATCATTAGAACACCAATTGCTTAAGCCAAACTGAAAATTCGATGGTTATGGCAGTTTGTACAAGTTTGGAAACATGAAGTTCAATTCTGATTTCTACTTGTTCTTGTGTTGATTTTATGATTCAAACAAGTTTAGTATTGAAATTGGAATGTGTTTGACACCAAAGATTTCAAAGTTTCTTCACAAATTTTAAAAATGCAAAGTTTCCCAAATATCACTATGTTTCTTGATTTTCAAGTAAGAAGAGAGAAAGCATGATTTTGCATTGCTTTGGTGTAGTTTTAACTTGAAATTGTGATCCATTTATAGGCAAAAGGTTCTGAAATTTTTAGGCAAGAGTACAAGCTTTTGGTAAATCAAAGTTAACTTAAGGGGTAAGAAAGGTATTTTGTAAAGAAAAAGGAAGTTTCCTCTTTTTACCATGTGTTATTCTTTCCAAATTGATCCAATCCCTCAATTATTACTTCTCACTGATTTTTATCAGTTCTTATCCTAATTTGGCAAGGTGGCAAGTGTTCTAGATGAGAAAATCACAAAATGACCTATAACTTGATGTTTTGGATTTTGAAAATCAAGTTCATGGAGCCTTATGTTTCAATTTCAAAAGTATAGCTAGACTCCATGGATTTGTGAGTTCTTTGTCATTTTGGAAAGCTTGTTTCACAAGCTACAACTTTCATGTTTTGAGTTTTTTTCAATTCAAATTGGAACTAGGTGAAAAAATGGCATGAAGTTTGGAAAAAATAAGAAATTTCAACACTTAGAAATTTTTCTAAGTCTTGAAACTTTTGACTTTTTGTTGACTTTTCCAAATTCTTTGATTTTTTATGATCATGATGGATCATTTTAAGTATTTTGATGATGGAAAAAGTTTTGTTTTGAAAAATTTGACCAAAAGTCAAAGTTTGACTTTTCTGTGCAGATGAATTTTCATCAGATGTTCCAGAAATTGACTGATGAAGTCTGTGAACTTCTGTGATGTTTTGAATCCAGAAATTAGGTCAAGATGTTGTATCTAAGATATAATGACCAATCTATATCCAAAAAAGTCATTTCTTGCTCAAAAAGTCAGAGAAAACTCATGCTCGATCAAAACCCTAATTGGTCGATCCTCGATTGATTTATGAGAGAAATGGACATCTGATGACCAGAGGTTGATGATTTTATCAAGATAGATCAAATGAGGTGAGTAGGACTCAAACCATAATTGATTACTGTTGAATCAGATGAAAATCTGATGAAACCCTAATCTCGACCTCTGAAATCTACACCCGATTAATGCTGTCTGAGCTGTTAGTTATGCAATGATGCAAATGTAAGATGGTATATTAGGTCAAAATTTGGGGTATGACAGATGCTACGCTCATTAAGATTCAACTTTTGGGATGTTTCGGTCGACCACTTGGTAGTCGTATTGAAATAAAGCCAACGAGAAAGATCAATGATATGAGATTCCTAGAACCCGATTACTATTATAGGACAGGTTGAACCAACTCAAACTTTGGTAGGGTAGACACCTATACCCCATGCAAGCATTAAAATTAGGGCTATTGTGTGAATTGCTTGTGATTGCTACTTGTTTAAACATGACATCATAACATCATATCATTTCTAACCATTTCAAGGACCTAGGTATTTATCTTTGCTCTGTTTTGTAGGAATTATGGCTTCCAGGAAGACTATCCGAATCAACTTCGTGGGTATACCATCTCAACTCAAAGAATTGGTTTCATAAATTCCTGATCATGCTCAGTTCATCAAAATACATGGTTATCTGCTTGACTTGGTTACCTCCAGTTAAGAAGATATGATGCACGTCGTATTCCAATTCTTCGATCCGAAACATCATTTCTTTACATTCCCAGATTATCAGTTGGTTCCTAAATTAGAAGAGTTCTCTAAGCTACTTGGGATACCCATCCTTCATCAGATACCATTCACCGGTTCAGAAAAAACTCTGAAATACAAAGACATCGCATCAGCGTTACATCTAAAGCGATCAAACATTGAAGCTAATTGGGAAACAAGAAGCGGAGTTAAGGGTTTGCTTGCTAAGTTTCTAATAAAGAAGGTTCGAGAATTCCTCAAATCTATGAGTTTCCATGCATTCGAAGACATTTTGGCCTTACTAATCTATGGTTTGGTGTTGTTTCCTAATCCAGATCAGTTCATAGACGTGAACACCATCAAGATATTCCTCACTCGTAATCCTGTGCCTACATTACTTGGAGACATCCTACATTCTCTCCACACTCGTACTATCAAAAGACAAGGAACTCTCATGTGTTGCATACCGTTGCTTTCCAGGTGGTTTATTTCGCACCTTCCTCAATCGGTAATAAAGAACGAGCAAAGATTGAAGTGGTCTCAAAGGTTGATGTCTCTCTCTCATTCAGATATCTATTGGTGTCTTTTCTCTCAAAAGGACTTCACTTTCATTGAGCATTGTGGGGAATTCCCTAACGCACCACTCCTTGGCATAAGGGGAGGTATCACTTACAACCCTTCTCTAGCTCTACGTCAATTTGGTTGTGCTCGAAGATATGGTACTCATGATATGCTTCTCCAAGATATGGTGTTTGACTACAACAACGATCTCCAGAACTACCGTCAAAGATTTATACACGCTTAGGGCATGGTATAGAAGACTGATTCCAAGACTTTGGGACACAAAAAGATATTTCATAAATTTATGATCTTAGTTTCAAGTTTCTTTCCCTAAAACTTTAAAGCATCTATACAAAATATGGTAAGATTATTTGGCGTAAAGTTTTGAGTTGCTTCATCAAAATTCAAAGGTGTTCAAATTCTCAAATTAAAAAGTTTATTACATCAAAGTTTGCGAATTACAAGTCAATGAAGAAATTGTCCTAAGTTTTACAATTCTACAACTTTTTCTAAGTCCTAATTTGACTAGCAAGGACTTCATGTTTCCTTCAAGGTTCATCTTTTTTCTTCTCCAAGCTCTTCCAAATTATGCTAAGCTTTGCCATCTCCATGCCATCAGCCATACATGAAAAATAAAGAAAGGAACGGTTAGCAAGCAATTGACAGCATTGAATATGCAAGTTTTTTTTACACAAATTCTCTTAGAATCTTATCATTAGGGATTATAGCAAGAACCAGAATACAGGGAGGATTTTCAAATTATGTTCAAGCAACAAATAAAGCCTCATAATCTGAATTTCAAGATTAATCATTGGCTGAAAACTTCATTTGCAAATCACAAAAAGATAGCTATTTGGTTCAGAAATAAAGTCGTAACTCAGTTGTCCATCATGGTTACAATATAGCAGTAGAAGGAAGGTAAGTGCAGAATCAAAAGAACATTCCTATCCCAAGCAAATCCAAGTCAGAATTGGAAATTTTCAGCCCAAAATCGTGCCACAAAGCCTCATACAATATATTATGATAAAATCAAAGTTTTATCTAAGTCATGAGCCAATATTTTCCTCTAACTGCAAATCAGAAACAAAGTATTTTGGTCCACAGTAAAAAGCAAGCAAAAAAAAGGCAAAGTTTTGGCCCAATAACTAGGTTCACATGTCAATACAGCAGAATAGTATAGCAGAGCCAAAATTGCCCAAAGACCAAGCAACTTTATTTTTTCCAGAGTCCAACATATCACAATTCAGAAGCATAACATGTCAGATACACAAAAATCCTAAGACATTAAGCCTTATTAAAAAAACAGAACACAGAAAACCCTAGCTAGAGCCGAAACAGAACACAGAAAACCCTAGCCAGAGCCAAAACAGAACACAGAAACCCTAGCTAGAGCCAAAATAGAACACAGAAAACCCTAGCCAAAGCAGCAAGCCAGAACACAAAAAACCCTAATAGCTATCATCATTTCCTACCTCATAACCCCTTCATAGATTGCGATTCAGAAAAAAGGAAAAGAGAACACCACAGATTACGATTCATAAAAGAGAAGAAGGAAATAAGAAAGATCTTACCAAACCAAGGTCGCGAATCGCGTATGAGGAGACTCAGGCTCTATTTTTCTTCTCCTTTTATTCCTTGTTCATCATCTGTACTCATTGTCGCCACTAATTTCGCAAATAGGAAGTTAGGGTTTCAGAATCCCCTTTTATATCCAGGACGAATCTTGGATTATCTGAAAAAATAGACTGCATATTAGCGATTAGAAGAGAAAGACGAACCAAAATACAAAAAAAATTTGAGAAGAGAGAGGGTGTCACCGCCGTGGGGCGATTTTCGGCGCGACCGATTTAACTTTTCTGGCAAGGTTTATGAACGAAGAGAGAAGAGAGAGGGTGTCATGTTGAGAGACAGAGGGAGAGTAACATAATGAGAGCCACTTCACATTTTTGTTCTTTTTTTTTTCAATTAAGCTTTTGTTTTGTTAATTAAATTTTAAAGCTAGGTTTATCATGGTGGTGACACTTGTCACCACCCTTAAATAAAACTTTTATTTTTTTTCTTTATTAATCAATATGAATGCTGCCACGCGCCCCTGCCATCTCACCGTCCGTTTGCTTCAAGTCATCTTGGTATTTTGATCAAGCGGTCAGATTTAGCCCTCTATGATGTGTCATACCCAAAAATTTGCCCTCCTACTTCTCAAGACATTTTATACATCCATACTCAAGGATTCCTCAAGGGTTGATCAGACAAACCCTCTCCTAGACAATCAACCCAAACTAGGGTTTGGCAATTCTCAGATCAAAATGTACTTCCAACATCTCCAATGTTCATCATGCCTCCTCATATGCTTCACAGAATCTCCATGTCAAGTTTCAAGCCTCACAAGTCAAGTTTCCTCAGACAATTGCTCAGATGGTTGAAAATCAGTTGTATTGGACAAAACGTCAATTATGCTCAACATACAGTTAAACTTCCTGATTTTTGGTCAACATCCTCATTTTGAAGTTACATTCATCATTTGATCAAGGGTTGATCATGATTCATCAAGAAAACGCAAGATTTGCTCAAAAGTCAAACTTTCCAAATTATGGTTTTTTAGTGAAAAGTCAACTGAACTTTGACTGAGCATAACTTCTTCATACTTTCTCAGAAATTTTTCCACCACCTCTCATTTTGAAGGAAATTCAATTCTCTACAACTTCATGTCTCACAAGAATGTTCAAAAAATGCTTCATTTGGAGGGTATGGATCAAAATATTACAGGTCCTTTTCAAAGTCAACAAAAAGTCAACTTTTTGTTTTGAAGATTTATTGAGCATGGAAACTCCAATTGAGATGAAACCAAAGAGGTTGGTTATAGGACACCTACATCTTTCTTAAAAGTCCAAGAACACTCAAATATGTGAAAAATTGAGCAAAATACACAATTCAGAAGTTGGGCATTTTTGAACAATTGCACAAAAGGAGATATTTGTCAAAATCCAATTTTTTCCAAATGGGCCTATAATTTTATGATCCAAACTTGATCATGATATTATTTGTGACCTATTGATGCTTTGCCATGACCACATTCTAATTTATTGATTTATTTTTGAATTTAAAACCATTTAATTCAAATTTAAATTATATAAAATATGAAAACAAGATATATTTTCAAATGGATTGGATTTTTATCAAACTTGAGGTCCAAGATAGCCCACAATACTTGCCAATTTCGTGCTAGCTTGCATATGGAAGAGAAAATCAAATTTCCTCCAAAATTTGATTTTATTTGAAAGGAATTAATATCACATTGAATACCATATCTTTTTTCACTCTCTTTGCACTCATTCCTCACTCTATAAATACTGTTCATATTGCACAAAGCCAAGGACGAAACCCTAGCCCCTACAACAACCCTTACTTTGCTCAAATTTTTCACAAAGTTGTGAAAAATCGAATTCCATTCTCTAGTCAGTTTCAAGGAGTTCTAAGCACTCAAACGTGTTCCTTGATATCCCAGCAATCAAAAACAACTCTTACTCGAAGCCAAATCACTCAGAATCGAGCCATCTAGCTCTCACCGGTTTGCTACTTTTCTCAATTTCGATTTCTATATTCCATGCATTGCTAATCGTTTTCATGTGTTTATTTGAGTCCAGGACATTCATTAGAGTGTATTTGATGCATCACATGTAAATTTCCACGTAGAAATCTCAGAATACCATTGCTGGGTTTTTTAGAGCTGTGAGTTTCGAAACACGAGTTCTAGGCTGTTTCAAGGAAATAGAATGGCACCATCGTGCTCGCAAGGGTCGATTTAGTCGATCTGGGCTTTTGTTATGCTTTAAATGATGCGTTTTGCAGGTTTTTCAGGTTGATACTCACCGGAGAAGACGACCGGAGCTAGGGCTCCGGCGTCGTTGACTTCGTTTGAATCGGCGAGGCATGCGTGGCACAATCGTGCTTTCTGATTCGCTCCTTCGTTCCACCTGGGGTCCACATGGCTAACTGGGTTTTGAATTCAAACTCATGACACGTAAACCTTCAAAAACCATTCTTTGTATTTTTATAACACAAAAGACACGTTGGCTCAGTGGTTAAGGCGTGGGATTGGAAGATGCTCTCAATGGTCACAGGTTCGAACCTGGTCAGGACCATGTTATTTTTGCTTCTTTACAAACTAACTTCTATATTTTCATATTTTCTATTTTTCTTTAATATTTTCCATCTAATTTATTTTATCTTTAATATTTTTTATCATGCATCTAAAAAACTCCAAAAATATTTATTTTTTGCATAATTATCAGAAAAATGTTTATTTAATTTTTAGCATTAAAATTATTATTTTTGCATGCATATTTAATTTAATTTCTAATTAATCATTTAAATGACTTTTAATTGTTTTTTAATTATCAAATCAATTCCAAAAATTACCAAAAACTTATCTTATCATATTAATGTCATTACTAACATAAAAACTTTTTCTCATTCAAAAAATACTTATTTTTACTAACATTTTCCTCTTATGCAATTTTCTCGTATTTTCCGATTTTGCATCTGTTTACAGGTTGTACCGTTTCGGACGATTTTTATTGCTTTACTTTTCCAATTATGTAATTGCCTATGGGATGTAATAGTTTAATTAGGACTTTTATTTTCCGCACTCATATTATGTATCTGCCCCAAAGCCATGTAATAGCGTAGGACTTTACCTTTCCGCACTTTACTTTCCGCAATTTACTTTCTACACCCTATAAACTGTTAGTAATTAGGCGTGTATGGCAAGATAAAATTGGACATAGACCACTCATAATTCCAAGATAAAAATATTTGAATCAACACACTTTTTCACACATGCACCCCTTAGGGTAATTCTCTCTTGTTGCCTTTACGAATTCAAATGGTCAAGTCCCTCGAACGTAGAGGTATTCTAGCACCGTTGCCTTCAAAACAAATCATCATAGTCCCTTCGATACAAAGATCATAGACCCACGATGTCGCCTACGAATACATGATCTTGACCCTCGATTGTCGCCTACGAAAAACGATGATAGTCCCTTCGAATGTGCTAGGATACTTCCTACAAGTTGCCTTCTATGACCATCCGATGTCCCTTCGAATGTCCCGCTTACATCCAACGAATAGGGTTACCTACCAACTGATGGTATGGATAGCACTATTCTAAAGAAACGTAAAACAACACGAAAATGACCATTCTGAGAAGGTAATAAGACTTTTAGTTGCTTGCTCAAACAAAATACTTTTCACACCTCGCACTTTTTGTCAAAGTTCAAACTCTTTTCAAAACGAAACATTTCCGAACACTTTGTATACATTCCTACATGAATCATTACAAAGTCAAAGCGAAATGCCTTTTCAAAACATCTTTGTCAAACACACAGAAAGCACTTTTTAAAAAAAAATGATCTAAGAGCAACTAAGAGCCTGTAGATAACTACGGATGGAAAGGGGTGCTAATACCTTCCCTTTTCATAACCTTCTCCCTTACTCAGAATCTAACGAAGGTCTTTTTCTGTACTTTTTACCTTCCCTTAATTGGATAAAAGAAAAATCGGTGGCGACTCTTGCTATCCGCACATTTGCGATACAAAAATCTCAAAGTCAGTTCACCGTATTACATGTGCACCTTCTCCTGGTCTCCACGTTGGATTTTTTTTTGAAGGCTTAATGGGCCCTTTATTTGGGCTTAGGATCTTTATCTCTGGATTTCTTTTCACACCCCCAAATTTGTTGCATACAGGCTATTTCTAAACTTAATCTTTTATTATTATTATTTATTTATTCGCGAATAAACTGTGATAACTTATATTAAATAATTATTAGTCATTGATAATTTTTATTTGACAATTTCCGATTAAACTATTAGTTGATTTTATCAAATAAAAAAGATCTAGTCTAACAATTATTTAAATTTCTAATTGTATTGTTTGATAATTATTTATCTGCTTTATACGCTTGTACGATTTATTCACCATCATACACGTCACGCACAATTAATATGAAAACAACTCTGATTTCTCTTGATTGGCTCATAAGCCAATTTCCTAAAGGGTCTCATAGTTGGGTATGGTCATGGCCATCCACACAAGATTAATTAAAGCCCTTGTTTCTTTGATTAATCATAACCAGGATAATTATTGGTCCACATACCAATTTTCCATGCACCAGGATCTCATGGTTGGGGATAGGAGCACCTATCCTTACGAGGTTAATTAAGTCCATATACTTAATTAATCATAACCCGATCTCATTTCTCTTTTCTTCGTGTACCAAATCTCAAAATACTTTCAAGAATAATATTAATTAATTGAACTTGTTTTCTAACTTAATTTTCATAAAATACATTTGGATGGGGTTTGTTTAAATCCTTAGATGTTAGCCTAATGATTTAAACAAATTTGAAGTTTTTTAGGTTGTTAGATGATAGCCTAATAAGCTAAAAAACTTCTACCCATGTTTTAATAAATAAAAACTTAGTGTTGTGACATTCGGTTAAATTGTTGGATGATAGCCCGATGGTTTAATTGAATTTAAAGTATTTGGGTCGTTAGACGATAGCCTAATAATTTAAATACTTTTATTTACACACTTAATAAGCGTGAACTTTGCTTCACTTCATCATTTTTCATAATAAATATTTTGGATGAGAGATGATTGGTTGAACTTGCTTGCCAAATTCGAGTACTTGAATCATTAGATGATAGCCTAATGTTTCAATATTTGTCATCCACAACTTAAAATTAACTCAACTCACTCAAATTCTTTTATCGCTCATACGCGATCATCAAACTCTTTTCTTACAAAGAGTGTTCAATAGCCATTTCAAACACGAACAAGGACTTAAGCTTTTCAAACAAACTAAACAAGTCCAAGTTTGAGCATTTGAAATGTCTTATGCACGATTTTTCTTATAAAATCAATACAACTAACCAAGACGTTTTTTAAGAAGAACTACGGAGTTTTGACTTTCCCATTGCACGGGGGAATACGTAGGTGTAATACAGTGGGAGAACTGACTTTGAGATTTGGTTTGCTTTTTATCGCAAATGTTGCGGATAGCAAGAATCGCCACCGACTTTTCTTTTATCCAATTAAGGGAAGGTGAAAAGAACAGAAAAAGACCTTCGTTAGATTCTGAGTAAGGGAGAAGGTTATGAAAAGGGAAGGTATTAGCACCCCTTTCCATCCGTAGTTATCTACGGGCTCTTAGTTGCTTCTAGCTCATCATTAAAAATTGCTTTCTGTGTGTGTGTTTGAAGAAATTGTTTTGAAAAGGTATTTCGCTTTGACTTTGTAATGATTCACGTTGGAATGTATACAAAGTGTTCGGAAATGTTTCGTTTTGAAAAGTGTTTTAACTTTGACAAAAGTGTGATGTGTGAAAAGTATTTTGATAGAGCAAGCAACTAAAAGTCTTATTACCTACTCAGAATGGTCGTTTTCGTGTTGTTTTACTTTCCTCTAGAATAGTGTTATCCGTACCATGAGTTTGTAGGTAACCTTATTTGTTGGATGTAGAAGGGACATTCGAAGGGACATCGGATGGTCATAGAAGGCAACTTGTAGGAGGTGTCCTAGAACATTCGAAGGGACGATCATCACTTTTTGTAGGCAACAATTGAGGGACGAGATCATGTATTCGTAGGCGACATCGTGGGTCTATGATCTTTGTATCGAAGGGACTATGATGATATGTTTGTAGGCAATGGTGCTAGGATACCTTTACATTTGAGGGACTTGACCATTTGTTCGAAAGGCAACGAGAGAGAATTACCCTAAGGGGTGCATGTGTGAAAAGAGTGTGTTAAATTCAGATATATTATCTTGGAATTAGAAGTGATCTACGCTCGTTTTTTATCTTGCCATACACGCCTAGTTACTAGCAGTTTATAGGGTGCAGAAAGTAAATTGCAAAAAGTAAAGTGCGAAAAGTAAATGTCCTACGCTATTACATGGCTTTGGGGCGTTACATAATATAGGAGTGCAGAAGGTAAAGGCAGAAAATATAAATCTACGCTATTACATGATAAAAACTTTGCGACCTATACATCCTTTCTAAAATTGTAAATGCGGAATAAGAAATAGATAATTGGAATAATAAGAAAATGTTAGCAAAATGTTTTCGAAATTAGTAGAAAAAAGGTTTTTAGGTTAGTAATGATAATTAGATGATAGAATAATTTTTTGGGAATTTTCTGGATTGGTTTTAATGAGAAAAAGTAATTAAAAGTCAATTTTATGGTTAATTAATAATTAATTAAATTATGCATGCAAAAATATTAATTTTTATGCCAAAAATTAAATAAACATTTTTCTGACCTAAATGCAAAATGAAAATATTTTTGGTTATTTTTTAATGCATGAGAAAATTATTTGAAAAGAAAATAAATTAAATAGAAAAAACGAAAAGAAAATAGAAAAAAAGTGTTAGTTTGCAAGTGTTAAAAAAGAATTGTGGCAGCCAAGGTTCGAACCCCTGACCATGCCTTCAACACGCGCGCTGCTTACCACTAAGCCATCCTGCACTTTGTGTTAGTTTAATGAAACAAAAACATTTTAAACGAAATAAATTTCTGAAAGCCAAATTTAAAACACGCGCCAAGAACTTCGTCTTCCCCGTTTGAATATTTAAACCTATAGCGACGGTTTTGGTTCGTTGCTAAAGCCTTTACCAATGGTTTGTCCGTAGCTATAACACCTGCAATTTTCCAAAAATCATAGTATGCAATATAAATTTAAAGTAAAGCCATGGTTCAATTGCAATCAAGCTCCTGATCACGAATATGTCCATAGTTTTGGCCAATTTTAGTTGGATCGATGGATCCCAATTTGAAGCTTTGAAACCCCAGTAATTGCATATCACGATCCTGGTGTCTAAACTCAAATCGATCTATATTGAAACATTCCAAACATCAAAACGAACAAGAATATGCAATCAAAATGTATTTATAATGCACGAATCATAGAAATCGAATTTGAGAAAAAGATGTGCAAACCGTGAGTGCAATTTCGTGATTCTTGATGTTTTTGTGATTTGTAAGGGTCTGGAACGGATCAATGAACTTCCAGGAACGTGTTTGAGTTCTTAGAATTGTCTGAATCGAAAGAAAACCCAGGCTGCAAATTGCTTGAGAGGCACGGATTTTTTGAAGTTGGTAAGGGTTCTTAGAGGCAGAATTTTCGTCTTTGTGTCATGTGAATGCATTGTGTACTTATAGTGGATGGATTTAGGTCAAGAATCATGAGGAAATAATGTACCAATCAATGAGAAAATATTTGATTTGGTATAAAACCAAATATTTCCTTTTTGATCAAATTTCAATCAATTCCTTTGCCAATTAATGCAAATTTCGAATTTGCCAGCTTGTGTGGCTTGCTTGGACCTCAAGAGTGAGAGAAAAATCCAATTTGCATTTAATTCTGATTTTCTACCTTTTATTTTAATTTAATTGGCTTTTAAATGATTAAAATCCAAAATAAATAGAAAATAAAAGATAAAATTCGTGGCCTTGGGCTTGGAGGTTCCAGTTCAGCTGAGGAACAAGTTTGGACCAAGAAAAGTTAGGCCCATTTGCAAAATTTTGGCTTTTGTCAAGTATTTCTCTTTGTGCACGTCTTCGAAAATTCCCAACTTGTGCAAGGTGTATCTTGCTCAATTTTTAACATTTTTGGTGTTCTTGGACTTTTTAGAAAGCTCTAGATGTCTTCTAAACAACCTCTTTGGTTTCATCTCAATTGAAGTTTCCATTCTCAATAAAACTTCTTTACAAAAAGTTAACTTTTTGTTGACTTTGAAAAGGACCTGTAATGTTTTGATCCATATCTTCCAAATGAAGCATTTTCTGACCAAGCTTGTGAGACATGAAGTTGTAGAGAATTGAATTCTCTTCAAAATGAGAGGTGGTGGAAATTTTTTTGACAAAGTATGAGAAATTTATGCCTGGTCAAAGTTCTGTTGACTTTTGTCTAAGAAAGCCCAATTTAGAAACTTTGACTTTTGATCAAATCTTGAGTTTTCTTGATGAATCATGATCAACCCTTGATCAAATGATGAATGTTACTTCAAAATATGGATTGAAATTCCTGGCAGCAGATACGTGATGTCATAGAGAATGTTATGACACAGTATCTGACACTCTGTTAACAATACACACAATAACTTCAAACAGCAGTAAAGAACACAATAAATTGTTTACCCAGTTCAGTGTAACTACACCTACATCTGGGGGCTACCAAGCCAGGGAGGAAATTC
The DNA here is from genome assembly GCA_021764765.1 of Vicia sativa. Lineage (NCBI taxonomy): Eukaryota > Viridiplantae > Streptophyta > Magnoliopsida > Fabales > Fabaceae > Vicia > Vicia sativa. The sequence continues at coordinate 68,730,898 of CM038796.1, read as the reverse complement.
ACTATTAGTAGAATTAATTCAGGAATAAACCAACCAGTTTATCTCCTTCACTTAAAACCTACCCAATGCAACTTCAATCTAAGTCCTACTTAGACTTGAGTTCCTACTCACTCCCCTCAATCACAGCAGTTGATATCAACCTATTGATTAATTGAATTGTGAAGACACACTTCAATAAACTATCTTGATTTTGCTTCAAAGCTTTAATCAAGAGACAAACACTCGTGCTTCAAAGCTTTGAGTGATAAACAACCCTTACAAACAAATCCTAGTCCAAAGCACTTATCAATTGATAATTGTTTTGGCTCATAAGAGTAACTAGAATTACACAAATTACAACCTGCTAAATCTTCAATACAGTTCAAGAGGCGCAACAGCAAAGTAAGGGTTCTAATCCTTTTATAGAAGCAGTCCTGAAACTTCAGTTTTGGGCTTCCATAAAGATAGCTAGGGTTCACTTAATTAATCCTAAAAACTTGGTCTTATCAACAACCAATTTAGGTTTAACTAAGATTAACCTAACAGCCACGTGAGCATGCAATTTAACAACAAAAAAACATAATAATGCAGCTCAACAAACTTCCTGAAAAATCTCAGGAAAAACAGATTTTGCAGAACAGAATGTCACACTGAATGTCATAACATCTGTTATGACATCAGAATATTTTCAAATTCCAGCCGACTTTTAGCTTCCGCTCGAAATACTTCAAACATCCTTGTCAAGTAGGAATTATCTTCAATCTCTGAATGTCATGACATTTATCAAGACATATAGCCTAGTTTTACCAAAAAGTAATGCCAACTTAAAACACTGACATGGATGTTGACCAAAAATTATGAAGTTTGACTGTATGTTTACCACAGTTGACTTTTTGTCCAATACAACTGATTTTCAACCATCTGAGCAACTGTCTGAGGAAACTTGACTTGCAAGGCTTGAAACTTGACATGGAGATTCTTTGAAGCATATGGTGAGGCATGATGACCACTGGAAGTGTTAGAGGCTCACCTGGACTTGAGGATATCCAAACCCTAATTTGGGTTGATTGCTTAGGAGAGGGTTTGTCTGGTCAACCCTTGTGAAATCCTTGAGTATGGATATAAGAAATGTCTTGAGAAGTAAGAGGGAAAATTTTGGGGTATGACAGCTGCCCCTGTTCAATCTTCTTGTACTGGAAGGGTTAGATTGGCATGCTTGCCTTTCGTGACCTAGAGGTAGAAGATGATTGAACACTCGAGTACACCGGAAAATTTGCACTCGCTATTGATTGATGATGCATAGGAATGGGCTTACAGATGCCATTTGGAGAAGTTGGAGACTTCACTGGAGAATGAGTCGTACGTTAGTGTAATACGGTGAACTGACTTTGTGGATTTTTGTATCGCAAATGTGCGGATAGCAAGAGTCGCCACCGACTTTTATTTTTATCCAATTAAGGGAAGGTAAAAGTACAGAAAAAGACCGTCGTTAGATTCTGAGTAAGGGAGAAGGTTATGAAAAGGGAAGGTATTAGCACCCCTTTCCATCCGCAGTTTATTCTACGGGCTCTTAGTTGCTCTAGATCACTTTAAAAATTGCTTTCTGTGTGTTTGACAAAAATGTTTTGAAGAAGGCATTTCGCTTTGACTTTGTAATGACTCATGTAGGAATGTATACAAAGTGTTCGGAAATGTTTCGTTTTTGAAAAGAGTTTGAAACTTCGAAAAAGTGTGTGGTGGGAAAAGCATTTGGTAGAGCGAGCAACTAAAAGACTTATTACCCACTCAGAATTGGTCGTTTTCGTGCTTCTACGTTCCTTTAGAATAGCGCTAGCCGTACCATTAGTTGGTAGGTAACTCCATTCGTTGGATGTAAGCGGGACATTCGAAGGGACATCGGATGGTCATTGAAGGCAACTTGTAGGAAGTATCCTAGCACATTCGAAGGGACTATCATCATTTTTCATAGGCGACAATCGAGGGTCAAGATGATGTATTCGGAGGCGACATCGTGGGTCTTATGATCTTTGTATCGAAGGGACTATGATGATTTGTTTGGAAGGCAACGGAGCTAGAATACCTCTACGTTCGAGGGACATGACCATTTTGATTTCGTAAAGGCAACGAGAGAGAATTACCCTAAGGGGTGCGTGTGTGAGAGAAGTGTGTTGATTTCAGGTATTTTATCTTGCAAATTAGCGAGCTATGTTGATTATTATCTTGCCATACACGCCTAATTACTAGCAATTTATAGGGTGCGGAAATTAAAATGCGGAATGTAAAGATGCGGAAAGGTAAATCCTACGCTATTACAAGGCTTTGGGGCAGATACATCATTTAAAATGCGGAAAAATAAAGGCCTAATTTAAACTATTACATCCCATATACAGTTACATTATTGGAAAAATAAAATGATAAAGAAAAAATTGTCTGAATCGGATCAACCTGCAAGAGAATGAGAAATCGGAAAATGCGATATGAATCGAACAAGAGAAAAAATGTTAGAAAAATGCAAATTTTAAAATAAGAAAAATACGTCATGCTGGAAATAATATAAATATGTTAAAATAAATTTTTGGGATTTTTTGGATGCATTTTGATAATTAAAAATGAATTAAAAGTGATTTAAATGCAAAATTATGAATAAATATAAATATGCATGAAAAATTATATTTTTTAATTTATTAAATTAAATAAAGATTCAATGAAAATAATGTAAAAAGAAAAATAATTTTTGGTAATTTTTTAATGCAGAAATAAAATTATGAAAAGAAATTGAGTTTGTGAAAAAGAAGCAAAACCGGTCCCTGGAGGGATCGAACTCGTGACCCTTTGAGGCATCTGGGAACAGGGAACGCCTTTACCACTACGCCATGTGTGCATCTGTGTTTGAAAACGAAGTGAGTGGAATCAAAACACGCGTCGCCTTCTGGTTGCCTCGTTCTCGCGCCAGACTTCATCTTCTACCTTTTGAATTTTTGAAAGATAGCGTCGGCTCTTGCTCGACGCTACATGCCCTGGCAAATTCAAACATCACACACAAGTAATATAAATGCATTCTAAAGGCATGGTTCGATTCCTGGGATCATTACGAACGCATTGGTATAGGTCTTATAGTCCAATTTTTCCTGTTTAAAGAAACCCTAAATCGACCTCAGAAACCCTAGCAATGGTGATATGTTCGCCATGGAAATTGATTAAAGCACCCAGAAAGCTTGCAAACACATCACTAATCACAAAAACAAACATAAATCATGTTAATAATGCATGAATGAAAGAATACGATTTTTGAAATTTCAAGAACAAACCAATTTCAGATTTCACGATTCTTGATGGTTTTGGCAAAGTAAAGGTCCGAATGCTTCTGGGATGTCAAGGAATATGTTTGAATCCTCAAAATCGTTTGAAAGTGGCTGGATCGATGGCTGCTAGTAGCTTGAAGGTCACAGATTTTTGAGTTCTAGGTTAGGGTTCTTGAGCCAATTTTTTCGTTCTCTCTTGATAGGTATGCATCATACATTTATACTGGATGGATTTGGGATGGTTTTGGAAGAGAATCAATCAACATTCAAAGCAAATCAAATTTGATTTTTGTAAAAAATCAAATTTTCAAAATTTGATTAATTTCCAATCCAATCTTGCCATATTGATCAAATTTCGAAATTTGCTGGCCTTTGTGAGTTGCTTGGGTCTCAAGGAAGGAATAAAAATCAATTTTGCAATTAATTATGATTTTATACTTTATTTTTAAATTTAATTTGTATTTAAATGAATAAATTCCAAATTAAATAGAAAAATAAAATAAAAATTCGTGGCATTGGGCTTGGATATTCCTAATTGTATGAGGAATAAGTTTGGATGAAGCAAAAGCAAGCCCATTTGCAAAAAATTTGATTTTTAGAAGTATCTCTCTTTGTGCATTCCTCCAAAATTGCCCAACTTGTGAATGGTATATCTTGCTCAATTTTCCACATTTTATAGTGTTCTTGGACTTTTTCGAAAGCTCTAAGAGTCCTCTAACCAACCTTTTTGGTCTCATCTCAATTGGAGTTACCATGCCCAATATATCTTCAAAACAAAAAGTTGACTTTTTGTTGACTTTGAAAATGACCTGTAATGTTTTGAGCTATACCTCTCAAATGAAGCATTTTTTGGACATTCTTGTGAGACATGAAGTTGTAGAGAATTGAATTTCCTTCAAAACAAGAGGTGGTGGAAAAATTTCTGAGAAAGTATGAAGAAGTAATGATCAGTCAAAGTTCAGTTGACTTTTCACCTAGAAACCCTAATTTACAAAGTTTGACTTTTGAGCAAATCTTGAGTTTTCTTGATGAGTCATGATCAACCCTTGATCAAATGATGAATCTAACTTCAAAATGAGGATGTTGACCAAAAATTATGAAGTTTGACTGTATGTTGACCATAGTAGACTTTTTGTCCAATACAACTAATTTTCAACCATCTGAGCAATTGTCTGAGGAAACTTGATCTTTGAAGCTTGAAACTTGACATGGAGAATCTTTGAAGCATATGAGGAGGCATGAAGGCCATTGGAGATGTTGGAAATCCATCTTGATCTGAGAGATACCAAACCCTAGTTTGGGTTGATTGTCTAGGAGAGAGTTTGTCTGATCAACTCTTGAGGAATCCTTGAGTAGGGATGTATGAAATTTCTTGAGTAGATGGAGGGCAAATTTTGGGGTATGACAGTTAGACTCAAGAATGTCGCCTGAATAGGAGAATCGTTGGAGATGGGCTTAAGATGCCATCTGGAGAGACTGATGCTGGGGAACGAGCCGTACGCTAGGCTCTGCAGATGCTCCTAAAGGTAGAAGGGAGCACGAAGATGGGCTTAAGATGCCATCCGGAGAGAGTCGTACGTTAGACTCCGCGCTCCTCTTTGAATGAAGTTATTGGTTTGTACTGGTTTTTAACCAAATATACAGCATTCTGAAAGTGGAGAGATGTCGACAAATACTCGGAGATGGGCCTAAGATGCCATCCAGGGCAACTGAGTCGTACGCTAGACTCTGTAGTTGCTGTTGATAATAAGAGAGATAGAATAAACCTTCGTCCTGGCTACTCTGGGGGATAATATTTGGCAGAATGTGGATAGTTTTCCCATCTTGCTTCAGGTATTAATCTAGTGCCTGTTGTCGGAAGACAACTTGGATGGTTGCTCGGATAGGGTTTCCCGTCTTGCTTCGGGTATTAATCCTGGACCTTCCATTTGGAAAAGATTTGTTCGGTCTTTCAGATTGGGTTTCCCGTCTTGTTTCGGGTATTAATCCTGGACCTATTGTCACAATCGTTCAGATAGGTTTCCCGTCTTGTTTCGGGTATTAATCTTTGACCTTTCGTTTTAGAAGTGATTTTTACCTGTTGGGGAAAAACAAAAGAAACTTTGACAGGATATAGTTAAACTTATGCAGATTATGAGGCGTGCGAATGTATGACAATGTATATGAATGATATATGCATATGTTATGACTTTTATGAATAACGTATGAATGCAGATGTTGTGGTATTTCAAAACATATCCATCTTGAAGATGATGTGAATGCCCTGCTGGAGATTTCTAACTTCTGCTTGGGGATGAAATCGTTGAAAACCTTGATTTGGGAGAAGAAGAGGTGCCTCTGATTCCTCCAATGCACTATCTGGCCGTGTTTCGAGCCTAGATGTTAATGCTGCTGGGAATAATAAAAGATGGGAGATACTCCGTTGGGGATCTAGTGCGTAGACTTTGTTGGGAAGTATTTGATTGTTGCTGGGAGACGGAGATCGAAGATTCCTTTGAGGTGATGAATCTAAAGTTCGTTGAAACCTCCGGCTGGGGCATAATGAAGATGTAGGTTTCCTCCGATGCTCTATCTGACCAAGTTTCGAGTCTGGATATGGCTGCTGCCGGGGGAATGATAATAGTTGAGAGATATTCTGTTGGGGATAAATACCTCTGCTGGAAGTGAATCGTTACTGCTCGGAAACTGATGTAACCAGGTAAAGTTGATTGGGATCACTGCTCAGGGACTAACGTGATGAAGCCTGGAGTGTTGGGACACTGGTGGAAGGAAATTTGTACTTCGTCGGAGAAGGTTTGTAGAGAGCGATGGCTTTGTGGGGATTGTACTCTTGTGAAAGTAACCTACGGGGATGTATTGGTGACTTTAGTCGTCATCTTAATTCCTTAGAACCTGTAGTAGTTACTTTTGTATGTTCGCTTTTCGCATGTTTGTAAACAGATATTTATTGTCAAATGCATATAATCATTCAAAGCAATCATTGGACTTTATGCAAAAAACAATAATATCGAACATTGTAAAAGAAAGAACTTGTATTAATTTGGAAAGGTGGCGTATGGCCAAGCAGTTTGTATAAAATGAAAGTAAAAGCTATGCGGAAACAATCTCGTCGGGTTTTAACTATGCTAGTGCTCATATATTTCGACAATCTCATCTCCTTGCTGTCAGTAGAAAGTGAGTGGATTGACTTTCTCCATTTGAATCTTGAATGCTGATGGTAGTCTGTAGTCTGTAGGTGATTTGGACGATACATAGTCGTACGCCTACATCCCTAACTTTTGCCTAGACCGCCCTTTCGGGTTTTCAGTCTATCGGGATACCCTTTTTTTCCCAAGCCGCCTTTGCAGGTTTTCGACTTACCGGGTGTACACTTTTGTATATATCCTTAATTTTTGCCCGAACCTCTTTGGTTCGCCAGGATGCCCTTATTTTTGCCTAGGCCAGTCGACCTAGCGGGTCTCGTTCATGCATAGTATTTTTTGACTATGTTTGCGTTCACAGGGTGTGGGAAGTCTTCTCCATCCATGGTGCTAAGTATCATAGCTCCGCCTGAAAATACTGTTTTGACTACAAACGGTCCCTCGTAGGTGGGAGTCCATTTTCCCCTGGGATCACCTTGTGGAAGAATGATGCACTTGACTACTAGATCACCGACCTGGTAGACTCGATTCTTGACCTTCTTGTTAAATGCTCTAATCATTCGCTTCTGATAAATTTGTCCATGGCAGATGCATGCAAGTCGTTTCTCGTCGATCAAGTTGATATGGTCAAGGCGAGTCTGGACCCATTCGTCTTCGCCTAATTCTGTGTCCTAGAGGACTCTGGGTGAGGGTATCTGAACCTCGATTGGTAGGAATGCTTCCATACCGTATACAAGAGAGAAGGGGGTTGCCCCTGTGGATGTTCGTGCTGTAGTGCAATAACCATGGAGAGTAAATGGCAACATCTCATGCCAATCCTTGTAAGTCACTGTCATCTTCTGTATGATCTTCTTAATGTTTTTGTTAGCGGCTTCCACTGCGCCATTCATCTTAGGCCGATATGGAGAAGAGTTGTGACGCTTGATCTTGAACTTCGTGTAGAGTTCAATGATCATTTTGTTGTTGAGATTAGAGCCGTTATATGTGATAATCCTTTCGGGAGTGCCATACCGAAAGATAAGATTATGCTTGATGAATCGAGCCACAACATTCTTGGTAACAGATGCGAACGAGGATGCTTTTACCCACTTGGTAAAGTAATCAATTGCCACAAGAATGAAACGATGTCCGTTGGAAGCGGTGGGCTTGATTTCTCCGATCATGTCAATGCCCCACATTGCAAAAGGCCAAGGAGCAGTTAAAACATTCAGCGGTACCGGAGGTACGTGCACTTTGTCTGCGTATATCTGGCATTTGTGACAAGATCGAGCATAATAGTGACAATCAGCTTCCATGGTGGACCAATAGTAACCTGTTCTCAGAATCTTCTTAGCCAATGTATGTCCACTGGAGTGGGTACCGAATACGCCTTCGTGTAACTCTTCCATGATTCGTTCTGCAGTTTTCTGATCTACACAGCGGAGTAAGAACAAGTCGTGATTGCGCTTGTATAAAATGTCGTTGCTGAGAAAGAATTTGGATGGAAATCTTCTCAAGAACTTCTTATCATTAACAGATGCCCCTGCGGGATATTCTTGAGTCTCAAGATACCTCTTCACTTTGTAATACCAAGGTTTCTCTTTTGTATCAAGTTCACAATAGTATGCTGGTTCGTCAAACTTTTCGATGATGATTTGGGGAGCCTCGTTGTCCCATCTGACCTTGAACATAGATGACATAGTAGCTAATGCGTCTGCCAACTGATTCTCTTCTCGTGGAATATGATCGAAAGTGATCTCTTCGAAATAGGGGATCAGACTCAAAACATGCTCTGGATATGGAATGAGATTCGGATGCTTCGTATCCCACTCGCCTTTAATCTGACTGATCACTAAAGTTGAGTCTCCGTACACTTGCAAGAACTTGATTCTTAAGTCAATAGCAGCTTTAATACCCATGATGCACGCTTCGTATTCGGCCATGTTGTTAGTGCAACTGAAACATAATCTGGCGGTGAAAGGCGTGTGTCCACCTGTAGGAGATGTAATGATGGCGCCAATGCCATTGCCAAGTGCGTTTGAGGCTCCATCAAAGACCATGGTCCATCGGGATCCTTGTTCAGGTCCTTCGTCTGGCCCTGGTTCTTCATAATCAGTAACTAACAAAACATCTTCGTCAGGGAATTCGAATTGCATAGACTGATAGTCTCTCCTCGTGAAGTAGTTTTGTCAACTCTAGTACCTTCTTATCACTTGCATAGCACTGAGCTTCGAATGTATCCCTTTCTTCTTTGAGTTGAATCCAGGATCTCTTCAAGTCTTCAAAATCAGTAGGCCTGTCGGGATGGAGAACGGTATAAGGTACGTCACCTATAGCAACAGGTTCCATAATTACTCGTAACACGGGTGTAAATGGCATCATGAGGTTTTGAGCTCGAGCTCGCACCCATTTGAGGTAAGGTTCCCAAGGAATGGAGTTTTGGTGCCCCAAAGTCTTGGTATCAGTCTTCTTTACCATGCCCCAAGCGTGTATGAACCTTCGATGGTAATTCTGGAGATCGTGGTTGTAGTCGAACACAATATCTTGGAGAAGCATATCATGAGGACCATCTCTTTGAGCATAACCAAATTGACGTAGAGCTAGAGAAGGGTTGTAGGTGATACCTCCCCGTATGCCAAGGAGTGGTACATTAGGGAATTCTCCACAACGTTCAATGAAAGTGAAGTCCTCTTGAGAGAAGAGACACTAACGGGTATTTGAATGAGAGAGTGACATCAGCCTTTGAGACCACTTCAATCTTTGATCGTTCTTCAATACCGATGGAGGAAGGTGCAAAATAAACCACCTGGAAAGTAACTGTATACAACACATGAGAGTTCCTTGTCTTTTGATAGTACAAGTGTGGAGAGAATGCATGATGTCTCCAAGTAAAGTAGGCACAGGATTGTGAGTGAGGGATATCTTGATGGCGTTCACGTCTATGGACTGATCTAGATTAGGAAATAGTACCAAGTCATAGATTTGTAACGCCAATATGTTTTCAAATGCTTGGAAACTCATAGCTTTGAGGAATTCTCGGGCTTTCTTTATTAGGAACTTAGCAAGTAGACCCTTAACTCCGCTTCTTGTTTCCCAATTGGCTTCAATGTCTGAGCGCTTTAGGTGTAACGCTGATGCGATGTCTTCGTACTTAGGAGCCTTTTCTGAACCAGTGAATGGCATCTGATCAAGAATAGGTATCCTAAGTAGTTTAGAGAACTCTTCCAAGGTAGGAACCAACTGATAATCTGGGAATGTAAAGCAATGGTGTTTCGGATCAAAGAACTGGAATAAGACGTGCATCATATCTTCTTCAAAACCGGAGATAACCAAGTCAAGTAGATAACCATGTCTTTTGATGAACTGAGCATGATCAGGAATTTCTGAAACCAATTCTTTGAGTTGAGAAGGTATACTCATGAAGTTGATTCGAATAGTCTTTCTTGAAGCCATAACCCTACAAAACAGAGCAAAGATAAATCCCTAGGTCCTTGAAATAGTTAGAAATGATATGGAATGTTATGATGTCATGATGTCATATTTAGCAAGCACAAACAAATCACACAATATCCATAGGTTTAAGGCTTGCATGAGGTATAGGTCTCTACCCTACCAAGTGTTTAAGTGGGTTCATCCTATTCTATAATAGTAACCGGGTTCTAGGAATCTCATATCATTGATCTTTCTCGTAGGCTTTATTTCAATACGACTACCAAGTGGTCGACTGAAAACATCCCAAAAGTCTGATCTTAATGAGCGTAGCATCGAGTATCAGCCAACCTTAGTCTGCACCAAAGTCGGCCATCTCACTACCTTCTAATGGCCAAGATGGGTCAATTAGGGTTCTAAAAGTTGAGTTAGTGATGATGACACCACGCAGAAGCCAAATACTATCCTCAACTTGGAAATGAGGAGCATCAGGACATCCAAAGTGTCACACTAACGTAGCCATCATGTTGGCCGTTTCGATATACGCCTAACGGTCGCGATGATCTATTGCTACTTACCTAAGGAAACCTGGATCCGGGTGTAGGATCCCCCACAAGTATAATACCCAAGCAACCCTTAAAATTAAAGCAAGCAAGTCAAACAGAAAGCAGTAAAATGATCTAGAAATCCCTAAGGTATTCTCTCTTTAGGGTGTCTCCCCAGCAGAGTCGCCAGTTCTGTAATACGGTGGGAGAACTGACTTTGAGATTTGTTTTTGCTTTTTATCGCAAATGTTGCAGATAGCAAGAGTCGCCACCGACTTTTCTTTTATCCAATTAAGGGAAGGTAAAAAGAACAAAAAAAGACCTTCGTTAGATTCTGAGTAAGGGAGAAGGTTATGAAAAGGGAAGGTATTAGCACCCCTTTCCATCCGTAGTTATCTACGGGCTCTTAGTTGCTTCTAGATCATCTTTAAAATTTTCTTTCTGTGTGTGTGTTTGAAAAATTGTTTTGAAAAGGCATTTCGCTTTGACTTTGTAATGATTCACGTTGGAATGTATACAAAGTGTTCGAAAATGTTTCATTTTGAAAAGTGTTTTAACTTGGACAAAAGTGTGAGGTGTGAAAAGTATTTTGATAGAGCAAGAAACTAAAAGTCTTATTACCTACTCAGAATGGTCGTTTTCGTGTTGTTTTACTTTCCTCTAGAATAGTGCTATCCGTATCATTAGTTGGTAGGTAACCCTATTCGTTGGATGTAGAAGGGACATTCGAAGGGACATCGGATGGTCATAGAAGGCAACTTGTAGGAGGTGTCCTAGAACATTCGAAGGGACGATCATCACTTTTCGTAGGCAACAATCGAGGGACGAGATCATGTATTTGTAGGCGACATCGTGGGTCTATGATCTTTATAACGAAGGGACTATGATGATATGTTTGTAGGCAACGGTGCTAGGATACCTCTACGTTCGAGGGACTTGACCATTTGTTCGAAAGGCAACGGGAGAGAATTACCCTAAGGGGTGCATGTGCGAAAAGAGTGTGTTAAATTCAGATATATTATGTTGGAATTAGAAGTGATCTATCCTCGTTTTTTATCTTGCCATACACGCCTAGTTACTAGCAGTTTATAGGGTGCAGAAAGTAAATTGCGAAAAGTAAAGTCCGGAAAGTAAATGTCCTACACTATTACATGGTTTTGGGGCAGTTACATAATATAGGAGTGTGGAAAGTAAAGGCAGAAAATATGAATCTACGCTATTACATGATACAAACTTTGCGACCTATACATCCTTTCTAGAATTGTAATGCGGAATAAGAAATAGATAATCGGAATAATAAGAAAATGTTAGCAAAATGTTTTGGAAATTAGTAGAAAAAAAGGTTTTTAGGTTAGTAATGATAATTAGATGATAGAATAATTTTTTGGGAATTTTTTGGATTGGTTTTAATGAGAAAAAGTAATTAAAAGTCAATTTTATGGTTAATTAATAATTAATTAAATTATGCATGCAAAAATATTAATTTTTATGCCAAAAATTAAATAAACATTTTTCTGACCTAAATGCAAAATGAAAATATTTTTGGTTATTTTTTAATGCATGAGAAAATTATTTGAAAAGAAAATAAATTAAATAGAAAAAACGAAAAGAAAATAGAAAAAAGGTGTTAGTTTGCAAGTGTTAAAAAAGAATTGTGGCAGCCAAGGTTCGAACCCCTGACCATGCCTTCAACACGCGCGCTGCTTACCACTAAGCCATCCTACACTTTGTGTTAGTTAAATGAAACAAAAACATTTTAAACGAAATAAATTTCTGAAAACCAATTTTAAAACACGCGCCAAGAACTTTGTCTTCCCCGTTTGAATATTTAAACCTATAGCGACGGTTTTTGTTCGTTGCTAAAGCCTTTACCAACGGTTTGTCCGTAGCTATAACTCCTGCAATTTTCCAAAACTCATAATATGCAACATAAATTTAAAGAAAAGCCATGGTTCAATTGTAATCAAGCTCCTGATCACGAATATGTCCATAGTTTTGGCCAATTTTACTAGGATCGATGGATTCCAATTTGAAGCTTTGAAACCCTAGTAATGGCATATCATGATCCTGGTGTCTAAACTCAAATCGATCTATATAGAAACATTCCAAACATAAAAACGAACAAGAATATGCAATCAAAATGTATTTATAATGCACGAATCATAGAAATCGAATTTGAGAAGAAGATATGCAAACCGTGAGTGCAATTTCGTGATTCTTGATGTTTTTGTGATTTGTAAGGGTTTGGAACGGATCAATGAACTTCCAGGAACGTGTTTGAGTAATTAGAATTGTCTGAATCAAAACAAAACCAAGGCTGCAAATCGCTTGAGAGGCACGGATTTTTTGAAGTTCGTAAGGGTTCTTAGAGGCAAAATTTTCGTCTTTGTGTCATGTGAATGCATTGTGTACTTATAGTGGATGGATTTAGGTAAAGAATCATGAGGAAATAGAAAATAAAAGATAAAATAGAAAATAAAAGATAAAATTTGTGGCCTTGGTGTTGGAGGTTCCAATTCAGCTGAGGAACAAGTTTGGACCAAGAAAAGTTAGGCCCATTTGCAAAATTTTGGCTTTTGTCAAGTATTTCTCTTTGTGCACCTCTTCAAAAATGCCCAACTTGTGCAAGGTGTATCTTGCTCAATTTTTAACATTTTTCGGTGTTCTTGGACTTTTTAGAAATATCTAGATTTCTTCTAAACAACCTCTTTGGTTTCATCTCAATTGAAGTTTCCATGCTCAATAAAACTTCTTTACAAAAAGTTGACTTTTTGTTGACTTTGAAAAGGACCTGTAATGTTTTGATCCATATCTTCCAAATGAAGCATTTTCTGACCAAGATTGTGAGAGATGAAGTTGTAGAGAATTAAATTATCTTTAAAATGAGAGGTTGTGGAAAAATTTCTGACAAAGTATGAGAAAGTTATACCTGGTCAAAGTTCTGTTGACTTTTGTCTAAGAAAGCCCAATTTAGAAACTTTGACTTTTGATCAAATATTGAGTTTTCTTGATGAATCATGATCAACCCTTGATCAAATGATGAATTTTACTTCAAAATATGGATGTTGACCAAAAATTATGAAGTTTGACTGTATGCTAACCACAGTTGACTTTTTGTCCAATACAACTGATTTTCAACCATCTGAGCAACTGTCTGAGGAAACTTGACTTGTAAGGCTTGAAACTTGACATGGAGATTCTTTGAAGCATATGGTGAGGCATGATGACCACTGGAAGTGTTAGAGGCTCACCTGGAATTGAGGATTGCCAAACCCTAGTTTGGGTTGATTGCTTAGGAGAGGGTTTGTCTGGTCAACCCTTGTGAAATCCTTGAGTATGGATATACGAAATGTCTTGAGAAGTAAGAGGGCAAATTTTGGGGTATGACAGTAGGCACAAGGTTCTGAAACTGCGGAAAACTCAAAATAATAATAAATAAACCTCATTTCTTTTATTTCTCGATCATAACTTACGAATTAGCAATTTAACACACACACAAACACTTAGAACTAAATGGGTCCCATCGAGTACGATGGATGTAAGGGGTGCTAATACCTTCCTCTTGCATAACCGACTCCCGATTCCATGTCTTTTGGTCACGTAGACCGACTTATCCGCATCCATGGTGTTTTATCTATATTTTCCCGTTCTTTTTAGAACAAATAAAATTAGGTGGGCGACTTCATTGTTTTTAAAACAACCGATGAAAAAACCAGTCATCACAGCCGGCGACTTCACTGGGGAAAATTTCTAAAAACTCATTTTGACTAAGCAAGTCAACCCTAGTTTAGTGCTTCGCATGTTTGTGTGTTTGTTTATTGCTTTCTTGTTAATGATATTTATTGCTCATTGCGTTTTACCTATGCTTTATATGTTATCTTGTTGATGTATATTATTGTGGGGAGCTTATTGGTTATGATACATAGATAAGCCCAATACATAGGCTTCTAGGTAACATTTAGGATAGAGGGTTTGCGTAGCCTAGGTCCCCCTAACTCTAATGTCTTGTGGATCGAAGCGAAGACTCCGACTTAGAGTTGGTTGTTTCAAGGAAGTTTTTGCCCCGCACGATAGTGCAGGACATCAATTTCTAGACAAATGGCCTATAACTCTAAGTTGTTCTTTAAGATATCCAAACCGAGACCGACCGATCAAAAATAAAGGATTTTGAGTATCCCTTTAAGAGCCATTTTTTGGAGTATACTTTTGGCAATATTATCTCCACATAGGACGTTCACGTGATGATAATATTTGTTAAAAGGGGATCTGAGACTCCAAGAGACATTTAGGAAAAAAATTTTAGAACCAACCATGTATGGGGTTTTTGTTGGGTAGATTTTGAAGCCATGACCAACCTACCTTGTGAACCGGTTATGTCCATTTCTTTATCATACATTGCATGCATTTGCATAAGTTGATTTAGCATATAAATTTTATTTTCCGGGAACCTTATAAGCTTTGATTGTGCAGTAAGCAAAAGGGAAGAATGGATTCAACAATAAAGAACGTTCCTCATCTCAAGTTCAAAGAGCTGAAGATTGGAAAATTGGTGACTCTGAGTGACAAGATTCCACCTGTCAGTAGGGCTTACTTTGGAAAGAGATTTGGGAATATTTTGGATTTTTTAACTACCAACACCAACACGGAGGCTTTGGTTGCTTGGGCAAAATACTATGATCCACCTCTTCGATGTTTTACGTTTAGAGATTTCCAGCTTGTTCCTACTATTGAAGAGTATGAAAGAATTCTTAACTGGCCTTTGAACAATGATATCCCCTTCATCAATATAGGGGAGGAGTTGAATAAGGCTGAGGTAGCTGCTGCTTTGTCTCTTCCTGTCAGGGAGGTGGCACCGTGGGTTACAGATAAAGGCATTCTCAGACAGAATTTAGAAGATAAGTTATTAAGATTGAAAGTGCAAGAAGATTGGCCGACTTTCAGTTCCATTTTAGCTTTGCTCATCTTCGATATAGTCATGTTTCCAACCAATGAAAGTGATTACGTGAGTACTTCTGCTATCAGTATATTCATGTCCGGGAATCCTATTCCTGCTTTATTGGCAGATGTTCTTTATCATCTCCATGAGAGGCACTTAAATAAATGAGGTGTGGTCTTGTGTTGTTTTCCATTGTTGTATTTATTGTTGAAATCTCATATACCCCAGAGTGAACCATGGGAAAAGATTTTGAGAGGGTTGAAATGGCCTAAAAAGTTGGCTTCACTCACTGCTGATGGTGGTTTGTGGCATTCTCCAAATTGGGGGTTTGTTGATATCATCACACATTGTGGAGGATACTCTAATGTTCCTTTGATTGGGTCTGTGGGCTGTATTAACTATAATCCGAGATTGGCAACGAGACAGTTGGGATATCCAATGGAAAATGAACCAAGGACTGAGCACTTAGAAAGCTTCATTATACATGAATTTGGCCAAAAAGATCGTAATGAGGTAAGGAAGATTCGAAGAGCTTGGAATCAAATTCATAGAGAGAGCAGGGAATTGATCAAAAGGGGTGGTATTGATGGACGATCCTATCACCAATCGGTCGTAGATAGAGTAAAAAAAATCAAGTTACCTTATTGTGTGGAAGTGCCTTTCAATCATCCAGAACCTGTGGTTACTCATGTTCCGATAGAAGAGAGCATAAGGCTTCAAGAAATCATTAGGAAGATGGAAGAGGAAAGATTGGAGCTACAAAGTTTCAACTCTAGTATTTCGTATAAAGTTGAAAGATTGGAAGCTGACCTCAAGGAAGAAAAAGAGGAGTTGGTGGGAAGAAGAAAGCAAAATGAAGAAGATGAAGAGCGTATACTGAGGTATTCTGAAGACTTGGAGAGTGCCGCGAACGGGACCAGAGATCTTCGCCGACAATTGAAGACTGCTCAGCAACAGAGGGGAAAAGCCTACCAAGATCAAGAAAAGGCTCTTGAGGAAAAGGAGACTTTGAGAATACGTCTTGAAGCCAGAATTTTGGAGCTAGAAGTACGAACTAATAACATGCTAAACAATGAGATAACTGAGAAGGAGGAAGTTCATATTGCATGGGAATTAGAGTTGGCTGAGTTGGTTGAAAAGACCCAAGAGTTGAAAATTGCAATAGAAGAAAGGGATATCAACAGAGATGCTTATGAAGGCCTTAGGGAACAATGCCAGGGATGGATAGGTGAGATCCATAATTTGAATCAGGTTTTGGATGAAAAGGACGACATTGTGTCCTTTTTAGAAGAGTAGAATGAGCACTTCTATAAGAGATATCGTGATATGGTGGACATGTGTAACCGCTTGGTTGTTGATGTGCCTTGGAGACTTAGGTCGGCTCTAGAAGATCTCGAAGATAATTAGGTGCCCCCAACTGTGAGTGATTTCCTCTTCCTTTTCCAGGATGTGGTGAACAGGTTCAAAGCAGAGACTAAGGATTTGAAGCCTCGTCGTGGGAAATATTTCTAGTAGGATAGCATTTAAATTAATTTATGTCATTAAACCATGGATGGATATTGTAATATTTTGAATTCCTAATTTATATTTTGCTATGTTGTTGGAACTTGGTCAGTAACAAAGACACACTTGACATTTTGGTTTATATAAAAACTTGTTAATTTGCGATTCTAGTTGATTCTTTGTTTGAATGTTTGCTAAATGCTAACAAACTTATGAGAAATTCCCTGAAACTAAAACATACATACGCAGACACGTACATAATCATGCACCTGTTACCAGAAAAGGTTACTCATTTTTATCTCGCCTCACACAGATTCAAGCTGACTACTCGACACACATACGGCACGAGGGCTAACGCAAAGAAAGCAATGGATCAATATGAAACCAAACAAGCTTCCATGTAAGGTGACATCGATAGTTTGAAGTCCAAGATGGACCAGCTGATGGAGATGATGACTGATCAACATAGGAGGGAAGAGGAACGAGTTGCTAACGAAGTCGTTGCTGCTGCTACTGCCGCTGCTGCTGCAGCAAACAATGCGGCTACTACCATTCCTCCCATTGTTACGGGAAATGTGAGAACCCATCGAGGTGGGAAAGAATGAGCAAGAGAAGGGTGAGGATGAACAAGAAAATCACTGGTCTATGACTCCTCAAGCTGATGAGGACCTACAAGACGATTACATGAGACAGTTTTACTAGAAGGTTGCACCTGTGGGCAATCCAACTCCTTTTCGACCAACACGAGTCTTTTCAGCATGCTTTGGCCTCACTCGCACACTTTCTGAGAAACTTCCCAGAAGGTCACCCATCCTAGAATTGCTCCAAGTCAAGCACGCTTAACCGTGGAGTTCTTATGAATGAGCTACCGAAAAGAAGATGCATCTTGTTGGTATAGGTAGTACCAATTAATCCTTATAAGCCTCCTTCAACCATGCAGTCTCATACTTGCATAGTCTTAGGATCCCTCTCATTCCGATGTGGTGACCACCCTTGCCTCCTTTGGCCTCATGCGTTCCATGCGGTGTAACCACCCCCTGCCTTATTTTGGACTCGGGTGTTACATGCCCACCAGCTTCCGCATGGTTCGTCCTCGAACCACATTGTACTGGGAGAGGTCTGGCTCTAATACCATTTGTAACGCCCTAGACTAGCTTCAGGATTACCAACTGACCCCATAAACCAACACGAGTCTTTTCAGCATGCTTTGGCCTCACTCACACACTATCTGAGAAACTTCCCAGAAGGTCACCCATCCTAGAATTGCTCCAAGTCAAGCACGCTTAATTGTGGAGTTCTTCGCATGGTTCGTCCTTGAACCACATCGTACTGGGAGAGGTCTGGCTCTAATACCATTTGTAACGCCCCAGACTGGCTTCAAGATTACCAACTGACCCCACAGACCAACACGAGTCTTTTTAGCATGCTTTGGCCTCACTCGCACACTATCTGAGAAACTTCCCAGAAGGTCACCCATCCTAGAATTGCTCCAAGTCAAGCATGCTTAACTGTGGAGTTCTTATGAATGAGCTACCAAAAAGAAGATGCATCTTGTTGGTATAGGTAGTCCAATTAATCCTTATAAGCCTCCTTCAACCATGCAGTCTCATACTTGCATAGTCTTAGGATCCCTCTCATTCCGATGTGGTGACCACCCTTGCCTCCTTTAGCCTCATGTGTTCCATGCGGTGTAACCACCCCCTGCCTTCTTTTGGACTCGGGTGTTACATGCCCACCAGCTTCCGTATGGTTCGTCCTCAAACCACATTGTACTGGGAGAGGTCTGGCTCTAATACCATTTGTAATTCCCCAGACTAGCTTCAGGATTACCAACTGACCCCACAGACCAACACGAGTCTTTTCAGCATGCTTTGGCCTCATTCACACACTTTATGAGAAAGTTCCTAGAAGGTCACCCTTCCTAGAATTGCTCCAAGTCAAGCACGCTTAATTGTGGAGTTCTTCGCATGGTTCGTCCTCGAACCACATCGTACTGGGAGAGGTCTGGCTCTAATACCATTTGTAGCAGTGATGGCAGGATTACCAATGACCTGAGACAACACGAGTCTTTTAGCATGCTTTGGCCTCACTGAAACTTTGAATGTCACACCCAAAATTTGCCCTCCTAACTCCAAGTTATATGAGTCAAGCATCACATTCATCCGCATATGCTCTCATTGGGTCATTGGCATTAAACAATCATTCATTCATCGTATCCACATCATTAGTCGTATTTAAGTTGACCAAAAGTCAGTTTAAATCGACATTTGCATCGTTTTGTAGTTGTAAAATACCTGATGTTTCACTTCACGCATTTTTATCTCCTTACTTGATTCTTGCATCATGTTGAGTTGTTTTTATGTCGATAATATTGAATTTTCGGTTTTATAAACGGTGTTAAAGAGATTCGACAATGTGCAAAAGTATTTGAGTTTTCGCCTTTTAGTCACTGCTTTATGAATCTATGTGTCGCGTAGATCATAAAAATGTGTTCTCTCTAATTTTTCGATACATTTCGAAGTCTCGTTTTTAACCGTAAGTATTTTAAAGCCGGGTATTCTTTATTATCATTTTATTTCAATTTTGATCTTTTTAATAATTTTTCTTTAATCTTTGACACCCGTAGTTTATTTTAATATGTTCATTTTATTTTTTCGGATAATTTATTGTCCGAATTTTTATCATTTTTGACAATTTTAAGTGTCAAATTTTTATCTCTAAAAATCAAAACAAAAATATTTTTGAGTAGAATATTTTTTAATCTTTTGGGCTTTGTGGCCCATTTTATCACAAGAGTATTTTTGCCATTTGAAAAAAATATTGAAAACCCTAATTATTTTAGTATATATTGTTGTCACTGTTGTTGTTTACAAAGGGGGAGAAAAAAGGATAACAAAATGTGAGGCGGAGGAGGCCATAGAAGGAGATCAAAATGTAAGCTATTCTCTTCATCATCACCAGTAATCCACACAGTTTCGACCTCTCTTCCATTGTTCTTCACTCAAACTCCCTACAACCATCTTCCTCTCATAACCCCTCAATACACCTCCGTCCTTAACCCTCACCAGAACGAACAACCTCCAGCCTCACTCTTGCCGAAACCCCCCTGTTCACCTTACCTCCTCCGCATTTCTCCGTGTCTCCACCATTAACAACCCTCCTCTTGCTCTGTTTCACCGTAACTCCCTTCATTCTTAACTTCCATCTTCGCCGCTCCATTCATTCCCTCACAAACTCAGCAGAACAAACCTTCATCCGCTCACCTTCTTCACCGTAACTTCCGTTCATCTCTTCACACTTACCTCGCCATATCCACACCCATCGTATTCTACTCCTTCATCTAACCATCAATCGTAAACCTCACAATCTGCAACCTCCTTCCAGAACCCTCCTGTTCGTTCTGCTCCTATCAACCCTCTCTGTTTCTCCCACCGTAACACTCCTTCCATCCGCCACATCTCCACGCCTCAGAACAACACCACCATTCTATAACTTTCATCGCCGCATATCATCTTGTTGTTCAACGTTCAATCCGCTTTCATCAACATCGCAGTGTCGACTCTGTATCAGCAACCTTGTTCAATCGTGTCCTCCAATCACTATCAACAATCGTCGGTAGCCTCTGTTCGTACAAGCTTCGAGCATCCTAGGCTGACCGGTTCTTCTTCCCTCTGATTATTCCTCACAGCTCAACGTCACAAACTGTTCAGTAAGTGTTGACATCCTTTCATCTATGTGGATTGATTCGGTTATATTATGATTTTGTTTTCTGAAAACGACTTTGAAACCTTGTGGTAATTTCTGTTAAAAAGGATTAGTCGAATTTCTGTGTCAAGAGTATGTCTGATACATATAATAATGTATTGATGATCTGTTGTGCTGAAATATGGTTGTTAACTTTCCTGAAAAGATTGGTTATGTTTGCATTTCTTCAGTTAGAATGTTTTGTTTATGACAAATTCCGCAAACAGTTTGATGCTTGGTTAAGTTGTTGTTTGTGTTTAATCAAGGTCGAAGTATCAACGTCATTGTGTTGTTGTTCTATTTTAATTCCAATTAGTCATGGTAACGATGTTTAGTTTCGAGGAAGGTGTGTTGTTTTCGCATTTATTTGCGTAGAAACTAACCGAGAAACCGTTGAGACACCGTGTTATTATGTTATTCTAATTTTGATTGAATTTGAGATGAGGATTCCATACTAGTCCGATGATGGTTTAACGTCTATTTTCACGCTTATCCGCCTAAGATATAACCGAGGAACTATGGGCAACCGATTGTTTCTATCTTTGCAATGTTCCTTTTGTTCAAAAGAGATTTGGATACATTTCAAATTCGAATGCAAAGTTTAATCGATAATGGCACCACTTTTTGTTGATGTTTTATTGGTTGATTGTTTTATTGGTTGTAATAGTCAAGGTTTGGTAGTTTCGATAAAGGTATAATGATAATGCCGCGTTTATGATGGGATATTTATAGTGTACTCTCGATTATGTTCGATTGAAATTGTGACGATTAATTTCTAGGTGGTTTTGGTAGTTTCAATGATGGTTTATTGTCAATGTCGCATTTATTTGCGTAAGATTTAACCGAGAAACTATCGTGGGCAATATTGTTTCCTTTGCGTGAATTTGAGCAAGAAAAATCGTTTCATCTTGATTTAAATTGGTTGATTAGTTGCTGCCCGGATTTAAAAGTGTGTGTTCTAATGCATGTTTACCACTTGTTTACTCATTATTTCGATTGATTTTGAGTTGTGATTCAAATATGCAACTTCGGATGATAATTGTTGTTGGTTGTTTGTGTCGGAGTGTAACTCGAGTTACTTGAATTGTTGAATTTTGATGAGATTTAAGGGAATTCATGAATTGATGTAGTTGTGATTTGAATCAAATGTCAATTCACCACTTTTCTGATACTAAAGCTTTGATTCGGATCGAATTACATCAATTTTTGAATTGTGTTGTGTGTGCTTGAGATCGAAACTTTTCATGTGAGTTTTTGGTTTACAATGTGATTGAAATTTTGTAGCAACTTGTCATTTCCTTGCTAATTCAAGTTGATTTCATTTGACAATTTGACTTTAGTTCTTGCTTGTTTATGCATTCTTGTTGCTTCTAATTGTGAAATTGAATTACTAACCATGTTTTAATTTGTTGCAATCTCATTTTAATTTCGACTTCATCCCACTCATTCGATTTCATCTCACTCATACTACTAACGAGTTTGCTACTTGTGAAGATCTTCAAGGATTATTCAAAACATTCAATTCCAATTAGTGCATCCACACTTGCTTTAGCATTTAAAATGTTGAATTACTACTTCTATTAGTATTTTAATATTTTGCAATGCATGTTTAATTTTGTAAATATATGATACTTAGTATTTTTATTTCTTATATTTAGTCATGTATATATAAATAAATACTTAGTATTTTTACTTTTTATTTATTATTGGAAATATAATTATACATAGTATTATTTTTATAATACTTAGTATTGTAAATATATATAATCATACTTTTTATTTATTTATTTTATACCATACCATATTCATTTGTAAATAAAATTATACAAATATATAATTAGACTTCTTAGAATTAATTTCTACAATTTATTCTAGTTAATCTAATAAAAATACAAATACAATAATTGGCATTTAAGCTTCTCTGCATTTTAACTTTTGTTAATATTCCGTTAAGATATAGTTAATTTACAATTTCTCTTTAATTTATCTTTATCCCTATTTGTAATTGATGTATCCCTCCCGCAAAAACTTGTAATAATTATTCATCTCATATTTATTTTATTATTTAATCATCACTTACACAAAACCAAAAATCATTTTAAACTAATAATCGTGAATCATTTTAAACCCTTGAGTTGACAAAGCTTTGAGCGTCTGCGGCCACACATTTGTGCACACACCACGCTTGCTCTTGGGCTTACAATGAAACTTTGATTGATTAGTTAAACATTATTTAATTATCTAATTAGGTTATTTAAAATTGATTAGTCTATCTAATTAATTTTATTAAACTAATTACTTGATTAATTTTTGTTTAATTAGTCGATTAAATTTATTTCGTGCATACACCTACACAATATCAATTGTCTTATCATTTGTGCGAGCCACCTTGTATGGGCTTTTATCGAGTTATTCTCTACTTCCACGAATGTTCACAATTATTTATTCGTTTCTCTCCAAACCTCGCATCTTGGTCCATATACCGAATCTGAATTTTCTTCAAGGGTCGAATGGTAGGGAATAGACATCTGTCTATTCTCTCGAGATTTAATAAAGAATAAGTCACCTGACTTATATTGATTGATCATAACCCGCTCAAAACACTTTCATAATCAAAGTTCCAAACCTCGATCCAACGTCGAGTGACTTTTTTTTCTTTTCGAAAATTTCTTTTCTCAAATAAACAAGGGTCGAATGGTAGGGAATAGACATCAGTCTATTTCTCTCGAGATTTAATCAAGAATAAGTCATCTGACTTACATTGATGAATCATAACCTGACAAAAATACTTTAAAGATATCTCATTTTTTTTAGAAAAGGATTAAATGAGGGAGTCAAGGTATCTACCTTTTCTTGCTCTAAGTGTGTGAGTCCCAAGTATCTACTTTGGACATACAAACACTTGTGTCCTATAAAATCAATCCAAACTCATTCAAATATTTTACTATGCCCTTGCGCACCACTCTCTTCTAAAATCAAACCAACAAACAATCTTTTCATTTTTCAAGAAGAACTACAGAGTTTTGACTTTCCCATTGCACGAGGGAATACGTAGGCACAAGGTTTTGAAACCGCGGCAAACTCAAAATAATATAAAAACAAAACCCTTCTTCCTTCTTTTTCCTCTTCTCGATCGTTACTTATAAGATAGCAATTGTCATAAGCACTTGAACACACATGAACTAAACGGGTCCCATCGAGTACGATGGATGTGAGGGGTGCTAATACCTTCCCCTTGCATAACCGACTCCCGAATCCATCTCTTGGTCTCGTAGACTATCTTATCCTTTGCTCGTGGGTTTTACTCGATGTTTTTCCCATTCCTTTTGGAATAAATAAATACTCGATGGCGACTTCATTGTACCGGAAACTTGTAAAATTTTCGAGGCGCAACAGTCACCCATCCTAGAATTGCTCCAAGTCAAGCACGTTTAACTGTGGAGTTCTTATGAATGAGCTACCGAAAAGAAGATGCATCTTGTTGGTATAGGTAGTACCAATTAATCCTTCAACCATGGAGTCTCATACTTGCATAGTCTTAGGATCCCTCTCATTCCAAAGTGGTGACCACCCTTGCCTCCTTTGGCCTCAGGTGTTCCATGCGGTGTAACCACCCTCTGCCTTCTTTTGGACTTGGGTGTTACTTGTATTGTCCTTGATGTTGTCATTCCACCAAAATTCAAAGTACCCGACTTTGAAAAATATAAGGGAGTGAGCTGTCCAGATACTCATTTGAGGATGTATTGTCGCAAGATGGCGGCACTTGTTAAAAATAGCAAGTTGATGATTCATTGTTTTCAAGATAGTCTCTCGGGGGCATCCCATGACTGGTATATGCAATTAGAGAAGTCGAATATCCACTCTTGGGATGATTTGTCTGCCGATTTCTTTAAGCAGTATCACTACAACACCACCATGGCTCCCAATCGTGTACAACTCCAAAATATGTCTCAGAAAGGAAAGAGAATCTTTTAAAGAATATGCTCAAAGGTGGATAGAGGCAGCCTCGAGGGTTCAACCAGCTCTAGCAGAAAGGGAGTTAAATGATTTGTTCATCGGAACATTGCCGACACAATATTATGAAAGGTTGATTGGAAGTACTTTTTCTGATTTCTCTAATCTGGTGACGGTGGGTGAGAAGATAGAAGAAGGTTTGAAGACTGGTAAAATATCAGGAGGAAATGCGGGGTTATGCCAGCGAAGAACATTTAATGGTTTAAAGAAAATAATTGAAGCCAACGCCGTGTATGAATCAAGGGGCATAGGAAGAGGAAGACAGCAAGCTAGATCTACTCCTGTTCAAGTCCCATATATGTCATATCCTTATGTCGCTGCTATGCAATTTCCTGGCATGCCGTATCAGCAACCCATGCAAATGCAGATGCCTTATTCATCTCAGGTTCCTCAGAGTGAAGCCTCCTAACAACAACAAGCTAAAGGTCTGAACAAGGGTCTAGGTCAACAGAAGAGCCCACATTATCATAAGTACAGTAAGGAGGAGATCCAGCCGATTCCAATGACTTACACTAGCCTTTTGCCGTATTTGATTTAAGATGGAAGGGTAGTGCCAAGGGAGTTGAAGCCTGTTCCTGGGCCACCCAAACCCTGGTTTAACGAGAACGCTAGATGCGCTTTCCACGCCAACTCTCTGGGTCATACTACAGAGGATTGTTTTGCTTTTAAATGTAAGTTTCAGGAGCTTATTGACAGAAAACTGTTGACTTTCACTGACGTCCCCAACATTTCTAATAACCCGTTGTCGGGGCATAGGTCGTCATCAGTGAATGCTTTGGCTGAAGAAGGAAGAAGTTTGGTTATGGATGTAGATCAATTGGAAATATCTTTGAAGAGGGTATTTGAAGAATTGAATAAGGCTGATTTATTGAAAGAAGCCCATGATAATTGTTTGATTTGTCAGGTCAATCCAAAACACTATTCAGAATTCAAGAAGTATCTACAAGGACTAATGTGTCAGCATTTGATTCAGTTTAGCCGGGCTCAGACTAAAATTGAAGTAGATGTGGTGGTTCCGCTCATCAACAACAGGAGAATACACATATCTCCGACGATCCCTATCAAAGAAGAAGAACCTGTTACGACGGTCGAGCCAATGATGATTTACCCGCCCATCAGTATTCCTTATGAAGATACTAAAGTTGTACCATGGAATTACGAACCTGAAGTTGTGGGAGGTAAACCAATGGTATTAGGAGAGCCTACTGTTGAAAACATCGCTGGTATGAGTGGCATGACCCGTAGTGGCCGTGTTTATCACCAGGAGATTTGACAAAGAGTAGGGCTGGAGAGAAAACGCCAGATGTTCCTCCAAAGAAGGATGAAGTTATTGATTTAAGTGCGGAAGAATTGAAGGATATATTTAAACCAAGTGATGTGTCATACCCCAAAATTTTCCCTCCATCTTCTCAAGGTATATCATACATTCATACTCAAGGATTCCTCAAGAGTTGATCAGACAAACTCTCTCCAAGACAATCAACCCAAACTAGGGTTTGGTATTGCTCAGATCAAGATGGACTTCCAACATCTCCAATGGTCTTCATGTCTCCTCATATGCTTCAAAGATTCTCCACGTCAAGTTTCAAGCCTTACAAGTCAAGATTGCTCAGACAGTTGCTCAGATGATTGAAAATCAATTGTATTGGACAAAAAGTCAACTGTGGTCAACATACAGTCAAACTTCATGATTTTTGGTCAGCATCCTCATTTTGAAGTTACATCCATCATTTGATCAAGGGTTGATCCTGATTCATCAAGAAAACCCAAGATTTGCTCAAAAGTCAAACTTTCTAAATTAGGGTTTCTAGGTGAAAAATCAACTGAACTTTGTCTGATCATAACTTTCTCATACTTTATCAGAAGTTTTCCCACCAAAGCTCATTTTGAAGGAAATTCAATTCTCTACAACTTCATGTCTCACAAGAATGTTCAAAAAATGCTTCATTTGAGAGGTATGGCTCAAAACATTACAGGTCCTTTTCAAAGTCAACAAAAAGTCAACTTTTTGTTTTGAGGATATATTGAGCATGGAAACTCCAATTTAGATGAGACCAAATATTTTGGTTAGAGGACTCTTAGAGCTTTCCAAAAAGTCCAAGAACACTCAAAAACATGGAAAATTGAGCAAGATACACCATTCACAAGTTGGGCAATTTTGGAGAAGTGCACAAAGAGAGATGCTTCTAAAAATCAAAATTTTTGCAAATGGGCTTACTTTTTCTTCATCCAAACTTGTTCCTTATGCAATTAGGAATATCCAAGCCCAATGCCATGGATTTTTATTTTATTTTTCTATTTAGTTTGGAATTTATTCATTTAAATACAAATTAAATTCAAAAATAAAGTATAAAATCAAAATTAAATGCAAAATTGATTTTTCTCTCTTCCTTGAGATCCAAGCAACTCAATAAAGCCAGCAAATTTCGAAATTTGGATTGATATGGCAAGATTTGATTGAAAATTGATCAAAAAATGAAAATTTGATTTTGTACAAAATCAAATTTGATTTGCGATGATTAGTGATTGATTCTTCCTCAAATTAACTCCAAATCCTTCTACTATATATACCAACTCATGCCACACAATTATGGTAGAATTTTGGTGGAGAAACCCTTATTGAAGCTCAAAAAACCGTGGGTTACAAGCTACTAGCAACCTTGTTTTTGCTTCGATTCAACCAATTCTAAGCCATCCAATAGCTTCTTGGAGGTCCATTGATTCATTCCAGACCCTTACAGATCAAGAATCCATCAAGGATCCCGAAATCAAACTCACGGTTTTGACACTTTTTCTTGAAATCGATTTCTTTTTTTCATGCATTATTAACATGTTTCATTGTTGTTTTTGTGATCAGTGATAAGTTTGCAAGCGATCTGGGCTGTTTGATTGCATTTCCATGGCCAGGAACTCGATATGCCATAGCTAGGGTTTTTAACCCCGATTTAGGGTTTCTCTTAAATGGAAAAATTGGACCTCAAGACCATTGCCAATGAATTCAGAATGATGTCCCGAATCGAACCATGGTCTTAGAATTCATTTATATTATCTGTGTGTGATTTTCAATTTTGCCAGGGTTGTAGCGTCGAGCCAAGGCCGACACTGAGTTTTCAAAAATTTGAATCGGAGAAGATGAAGTCTGGCGCGAGTTTGGTGCAACCAGGAGACGACACGTGCTTGTATTTCATTCGCTCCAATCTTCAAACACGTGGGCGCGTTGGTTCAGTTGGCAAAGGCGTGGGTGGATGAAAGCCATGTCCTGGGTTCGATTCCCATCAGGACCATTTGGTTTTTCTCTCTTTTTTACAAACTTTCATATTTTCATATTTATTTAATATTTTTGCATACAATTTAATTCTTTTCAATATTTTTTCTCATGCATTAAAAATCATCAAAAATATTTTTCCTCTTGCATTTATTTTCATAAAATGTTTATTTAATTTATAAAATTAAAAAATATTATTTTACATGCATATTTATTTGTATTCATAATTTAGCATTTAAATCAATTTTAATTAGTTTTTAATTATTAAATTGCATCTAAATAATCCCAAAAAAATTATTTTAACATATTTATGTTATTTCCAGCATGTCATATTTTTCTCATTCAAAAAATTGCATTTTTACTAATATTTTCCTTTTATTCGATTCATCTCGTATTTTCCGATTTCTCATCTTTTCACAGGTTATCCCGTTTCGGACGATTTTTCTTATCGTTTCTTTTTTTTCCAATAATGTAACTGTTCATGGGATGTAATAGTTAATTAGGGCTTTTATTTTCCGCAAGTTTAAATTATGTATCTGCCCCAAAGCTATGTAATAGCGTAGGACATTTATCTTTCCGCATCTTTACATTCCGCATTTTAATTTCCGCACCCTATAAATTGCTAGTAATTAGGCGTGTATGGCAAGATAATAATCAACATAGCTCGCTAATTTGCAAGATAAAATACCTGAAATCAACACACTTCTCTCACACACGCACCCCTTAGGGTAATTCTCTCTCGTTGCCTTTACGAAATCAAAATGGTCATGTCCCTCGAACGTAGAGGTATTCTAGCTCCGTTGCCTTCCCAAACAAATCATCATAGTCCCTTCGATACAAAGATCATAAGACCCGCGATGTCGCCTCCAAATACATGATCTTGACCCTCGATTGTCGCCTACGAAAATGATGATAGTCCTTGAATGTGCTAGGATACTTCCTACAAGTTGCCTTCTATGACCATCGATGTCCCCAGATGTCCGCTTACATCCAACGAATAGAGTTATCTACCAACTAATGGTACGGATAGCACTATTCTAAAGGAACGTAAAACAACACGAAAACGACCAATTCTGAGTAGGTAATAAGACTTTTAGTTGCTTTCTCAAATCAAATGCTTTTCATACCACACACTTTTTTGTCAAAGTTCAAACTCTTTTCAAAACGAAACATTTCCGAACACTTTGTATACATTCCTACATGAATCATTACAAAGTCAAAGCGAAATGCCTTTTCAAAACATTTTTGTCAAACACACAGAAAGCACATTTTTAAGTGATCTAAGAGCAACTAAGAGCCCGTAGATAACTACGGATGGAAAGGGGTGCTAATACCTTCCCTTTTCATAACCTTCTCCTTTACGAGAATCTAACGAAGGTCTTTTCTGTTCTTTTCACCTTCCCTTAATTGGATAAAAGAAAAGTCGGTGGCGACTCTTGCTATCCGCACATTTGCGATACAAAAACCTACAAAGTCGGTTCACGTATTCGAGCTGGCGAGTCATCGAGGACACACCCTAAAGAGAGAATTCCTTAGGTTTCTAGATCACCTTTATTGCTTCTGTTTGACTTGCTTGATTTATCTTTAAGAGTTGCTTGGGTATTATATTTGTGGGGATTCTACACCGGATCCGGGTTTCCTTTTAGGTAAGTAGCAATAAATCGTCGCGACCGTTAGGCGTATCGAAGCGGTCAACATGATGGCTACGTTAGTGTGACACTTTGGATGTCTGATACTCTTCATTTCCAAGTTGAGGATGGTATTTGGCTTCTGCGTGGTGTCATCAGCATTAACTAAACTTTTAGAACCTTAATTGACCCATCTTGGCCATTAGAAGGTAGTGAGATGGCCGGCTTTGGTACAGACTAAGGTTGGTTGATACTCGATGCTACGCTCATTGAGATCAGACTTTTGGGATATTTTCGGTCGACCACTTGGTAGTCGTATTGAAATAAACGCCTTCAAGAAAGATCAATGATATGAGATTCCTAGAACCCGGTTACTATTATAGGACAGGATGAACCAACTCAAACTTTTGGTGGGGTAATCACCTATACCTCATGCAAGCCTTAAACCTAGGCTCATTGTGTGATTTGTTTGTGTGTGCCAAACATGACATCATCTGCATTGCATATCATTTCTAACTATTTCAAGGACCTAGGGATTTATCTTTGCTCTGTTTTGTAGGGATTATGGCTTCTAGAAAGACTATCCGAATCAACTTTATGGGTGTACCTTCTCAGCTCAAAGAATTGGTTTCAGAAATTCCTGATCATGCCCAGTTCATCAAAAGACATGGTTATCTACTTGATTTGGTTATCTCCGGTTTTGAAGATGATATGATGCACGTCCTATTCCGGTTCTTGATCCGAAACACCATTGCTTTACATTCCCAGATTATCAGTTGGTTCCTACTTTGGAAGAGTTCTCTAAGCTACTTGGGGTACCTATTCTTGACCAAATGCCATTCACCGGTTTGGAAAAGGTCCCTAAGTACGAAGACATTGCATCAGCCTTACATCTTAAGCGCTCAGACATTGAAGCCAATTGGGAAACCAGAAGTGGAGTTAAGGGTTTACTTGCTAAGTTCCTGATTAAGAAAGCCCGAGAATTCCTCAAATTTATGAGTTTCCATGCATTCGAAGACATTGTGGCCTTGCTAATCTATGGTTTGGTTCTATTTCCTAACTCGGATCAATTCATAGATGTCAACGCCATCAAGTTATTCCTCACTCGCAATCCGGTGCCTACCTTACTTGGAGATATTCTACATTTTCTCCACACTCGTACTATCAAGAGACAAGGGACTCTAATGTGTTGCATTCCGTTACTTTCGAGGTGGTTTATTTCGCACCTCCCTCCATCCGTTTTGAAGAACGAACAAAGGATGAAGTGGTCTCAAAGGCTAATGTCACTCTCTCATTCAGATATCCGTTGGAATCTTTTCTCCCAAAAGGATTTCACCTTCATTGAGCGTTGTGGAGAATTCCCTAATGTACCACTACTTGGTATAAGGGGAGGTATTACTTACAACCCTTCTCTAGCTCTACGTTAGTTTGGTTTTGCCCGAAGAGATGGTCCGCATGATATGCTTCTCCAAGATATTGTGTTCGACTACAACCACGATCTCGAGGCAAGCGAAGGTTTACACGCTTGGGGCATGGTAAAGAAGGCGATACAAGACTTTGGGGCACGAACTCCATTCCTTGGGAACCTTACCTCAAATGGGTGCGAGCTCGAGCTCAAAACCTCATGATGCCATTCACGCCTGTTTTACGAGTAATTATGGAACTTGTTGCTATAGGTGACGTACCCTATAGTGTTCTCCATCCCGACATGCCTACTGATTTTGAAGACTTGAAGAGATCTTGGATTCAGCTTAAAGAAGAAAAGGATACCTTTGAAGCTCAGTGTTATGCAAGTGAGAAGAAAGTACTAGAGTTGACAAAGCTACTTTATGAGGAGCGAAACATCAACGCCTACCTCGGCGTCAAGAGGAAGCGCCCGTGGGAGACTTAGAGCTCTCGGATTTATGTGTTTTTCTTTTATTGTTTTGAACTATCCTTTGTACTTAAAAAGAATAGTAAAAAGAGAACTAATGAATGTTTGTTCATTGTTTGTTTAAACAAATTTAAATCTCTAAGGTCCTTGAAAACATTGCATTGCATTCGCATAAACATTGCATAGCATAGCATAACATTGCATCACAGGTACATTGAAGATTGGTTTTCTCATTTACTCGCTATTTATTTTAGCCGAAATGGCTCTTGAACAAACTGTCAAAGATCTCGGGCTCGAATGCTCGGTTTCAGCGAGATGTTTACCGGCTTGGTCCAAGGCCAAGAAGCGAAGAAGCTCATCAACGAGAAGAAGAAGGTTGTTGGTCTTCTCAACATGGGCGAGCCTACAAGGGTGGTCCTAGGTGGTTAGTCGAATTGAGCTCTGAAAGAAGTGTCAAGAAGGAGGATGAGCAAAGTGACAAGGGTGATGGCGAAGGAGTCGGCATGAGCACGAAAAGACTATGATAATGGCCAATACTACGATTAAGATGACAAGTACAAGCGACTTGAAGACGTCGAATCTTTGTGGAAAACACGAAAATGTCGGGCTGAATTTTGATGATCGAGTCTTGTCCACGGTGTTGTGATTCCTCCCAAGTTCAAAGTTCCAACTTTTGCTAAGTATGATGGCATGTCTTGTCCGCGCATTTGAAGTCCTATGTCTAGAAGATCAATCCCACCGATGAGAAAGTTGTGGATGCACTATTTTCAAAGAGTTTGTCGGGAACCCAATTGGAATGGTATTATCAACTAGAGAATGACCGTATCCGTACTTGGAGTAACTTAGCAGATGCTTTCTACAAGCAGTATGAGTACAATGCTGAATTGACACCCACTCGCATGCAACTACAAAGCATGTCTATGAGTCGTGATGAGAAGTTCAAGGAGTATGCTCGAAGTGAGAGATCTAGCGGTGAGTTCAACCACCTTTGTCCAATAGGGAGTTGGTTGATATGTTCATGGGAACACGGCCCATTCTTCAATCATCTAATTGGAAACTCTTGACGGATTCACCGAGTGATATTGACGAGACGTATTGGTGGCACCAGAGCGGGAAGATTCGGATAGAGTCATCTTCAAATCTTTGAAGAGATCTTTTGGCGGCAAGAAAGAAACTAATCTTGTGTGTGGTCGAGCGAGCCAAGACCGACCGTGCTCAATCGTGGGGCGTTGTGATCTCGATCCTACATCAACACAACCTCGGTGAGACAACGTAGCGAGCAGCGTCGCGAGCGGTTTACAAAGATCAACATGCCATTGTCAAGACCTTGCAACACATGTTGAAAGCGGTGATTACCTTGAGGATCCTCCTCGAATGTCAACACTTCCTCTCGAGATACAATCCTAATGCTAAGTGTGCTTACCACTCCAATAGCCAGGGCACGCGACAGCTGTTGGGCTCACGAAGAACAAGATTCAAGATATGATTGAAGCTAAGCGATTGAGTTTGACCCTCTGTTGAGACTCGAATGTGATCAAGCGCCTATGCCTAACCATGACAAGAGTTCCAATCTTTGTTGGTGAAGATACTTATGTTTTCAACGTAGATGACTTGACCATTCCTCGATGGTATTAAGGAGAATTTGCGCAAGTGGTGTCAATCGGGATGCCCAAAGAATTGTCGTTGGTGCCCGTCCGCGCGATGGTTGTGCTTGGTTGAGAAGGCGTGTTCGGTGCATGATGGATAACCGTGAGATACTATTTCTAAAACCACACATGCGGAAGTGTGAAGAAATGTCTAAGTTGAAGATTGACAATGTGAATGAAGCGCACCATCGTATGGGATACCTTGGGGCAGCCAGTGGAAAGTATGATTACATGGTGAAGTACCTTGTTGAGAGCTACAAGATCCCTATTGAAGACGTTAAGGCGACGGATGGGGTGACGATTTCGAAGACTATCTTGATGTTAACACAATAAGGTTTCCTCTGCCGATTCAGAGCGGTGGCACCCTCATCATTACTTCTCCAAGACAGGTTCCATATTCCTCGACAAGGCTATCCCTTAGAATTATGGGTGATGTTTACTATCATGGCGTCAAGCAAGACCCTCGACCATTGAAGGTCTTACGGTTGAAGCTACCATTCGACATTGATAACATCAGGATCAAGTAAGGTGACCCGAACGGAAGGGTTTCTCTCCAATCTCTCCTCCAAAAGACAGCGACTCCGGCTCGCATTCCGGCTATTCCATCGGTTCCCCAAGAACACGTGACTCATCCTTTCAGCGGAAGTACCAAAGGAAGTTCTTGAAGACACCTCAAACAAGAAATGGAGAAATTGAAGATTATCAAGAAAAGTGACTACAATGTTGTGGAGCAGTTAGGACAGACTCGTCCAAAATCTCCATGCTTGCTCGCTCTTGTGCTCTAAGGCTCATACTAACGCCTTGGTGAAGTTTCGAAAAATGCTCATGCCAAGACACTACCACCGACCGTTTGATGTTTGTATTGCTAGCCGCCAACAACGGCCTAGGCTTCTCGATCTTGATTTGACTCCGAAAGAAAACAACAAAGCCTTGCATCTACATTGAATGCAAGGGCACTACATGTCTCATGTTTTGGTGGATCGGTTGCTACGAATATCCTTCAAGGCGCTTTTGATCGACTCGATGTCGAAGGGTTGGTTACGAGACCCGGTGATATAATTGTGAGAGCTTTTGATGGTTCTAAGCGAACAGTGCTTGGAGAACTCACTCTGCCTATTAAAGTCGGTTCCCAGACTTTTGATTCCACTTTCTTTGTCATGGACATCCGTCCAGCTTACTCTTTCCTACTTGGACGCCCTTGGATACATGGGGGTACCTCTACTACATCGTGTGGAAAGTTGTTCTGTATGTGGTGAAGAAGAGTATGGTGGTCATCTACAATCATTCCGATATCTCGAGGTGGAGGGTGAATTCTTTGAGACTCCCTGTCAAGCTTTTGAGACAATCCCCAGAGTTATGCCTGTTGACTCTCCTGTTACTCCTGAAATTACACAAGCTCCGCCTAGGATGGCCTCGCTGAAAGATGCTCAAGCTGCGGTTGAAGAAGGTGGTAGTGCTATTTGGGGTCGACTCACGATCTTCCTTTCAAATCGACAAAGGCGGTTTAGGCTTCACCATCTAGGGTCGAAGATGTCGTATAAGCGTGCGGCCAACTTCCTTTCACATCGGCCAGTGGAATCCATGCCATAGAAGGCGGCGGCGGCGACCGACATCAACAAGTGGATCTTCCCAACTCCAGACAAAGGGCTCAGCAATTGGAAGACTGAAGACGTCATACCAATCTCCTTTAGTCAAGAGTAATTGCTCTTGTTTTGTTTTGATTATTTTCTATGTTTTGAACAATAAACTCTAAAGCCTAGTGCCTTGCGGGGCATCATGGCTCGTTGTCGGGGTTATTATCAGTCATTTGCATATTTTCATTCAATAAAATCGTTGGACTTTTGCATTCTATGTTTGCTTTCTCTTACTTTATCACCCCTTCAAAAAAAGCTATGTGTTTGTTACACCTGACCACGTGATACAACTGTAGAATCACTCGAATCTAGTTGATACGACTATGCTATTGCTAAATATGACTTGATAATCCGATCTACCAAGCGAAGGCGAAAGTGAGGAAGATTGTGAAGTGCCGGAGAACTTGTCGTTGCTACAACAAGAAGAAGCGAGTTATCTGCCACCAGAGCAAGTTGAGGTTGTGAATTTGTGCGATGAAGGCAGAAAAGAGATCAAGATAGGAGGCGGGTCTTGAGAGCAGTGTTAAAGAAAGATTGGTTCGGATGCTACGAGACTATATTGAGGTTTTGCTTGGTCATCGAAGACATGCGGGGTTGGACATTGATATTGTGGTACACGGTTGCCAACAAAGAGGGTTTCTCGGTGAAAGCGGAAGGTTCGTCGCATGCGTCCGAGATGTCGAGAGAAAATCAAAGCGAAGTTATAAACAGTTCAGCGGTTTCTTAGCTTACTTCCTATCCACGATGGGTTTGCAAGCGTGGTTCTGTGCCTAAGAAGGATGGTAAAGATGCGAATGTGTGTGGATTACGAGATCGAACAAAGCAAGTCAGAAAGGCGATTTCCCACTTCCTCGTATTGATGTTACGGTTGACAACACCGCTCAACATAAGGTTTTCTCCTTCATGGATGGTTTCTCCGGTTCTGATCGGATCAAAATGGCTCACGAAGACATGGAAGACTACTTCGTTACATAGTGGGGCACTTTCGCTAAGGTTATCGATTCGGATGAAAGCAGGCGCCACTTATCAGCGTGCTATGGTGACATTATTTCATGACATGATTCATCACGAGATAGAGGTCTACATCGACGACATGATAGCTCGATCACAGACTAAAGAAGAACATCTTGATCATTTGCAGAAATTGTTTGACAGGTTGAAGAAATCTGGTGAGACTTAATCTAACAAGTGCACCTTTGGAGTCAGGTCCGGAAAGCTCCTAGGGTTTGTCGTCAGTGGTAAAGGTATTGAGGTTGACCCCGCCAAGGTCAAAGCTATTCAAGAGATGCCAGCACCCCGTACTGAGAAGGAAGTCAGAGGTTTCTAGGGCCGATTGAACTACATTGCCAGATTCATTGCACATCTAACTGCTACCTGTGAGCCAATCTTCAA
Organism: Vicia sativa; assembly: GCA_021764765.1. NCBI lineage: Eukaryota > Viridiplantae > Streptophyta > Magnoliopsida > Fabales > Fabaceae > Vicia > Vicia sativa. Next base: position 68,694,889 of record CM038796.1, on the reverse strand, counting down.
GTTACTAAAGAAAGATCAAGTAGTGGAATGGAGCAGCGATTGCGGATCGCTTTTGACAAAATCAAGGAGTACCTCTGAATCCTCCTATCTTGATGTCGCTGCGAAGGAAGACCTCTTATCATGTACTTGGCGGTATTAGAGAACTCAATGGGGTGTGTGTTGGGGCAACATGGCGAGTGCAGTCGAAAAGAGCATGCAATATACTACCTTAGTAAAGTTTACATTGTGAAACAAGATACTCACAGCTCGAGAAAACTTGCAATGCTTTAGCTTGGGCTTTCGCCGACTAAGGCAGTATATGTTGACTCACACTACTTTGTTGATTTCAAGATGGATCGATCAAATACATATTTGAGAAACCACTCTCTCGGGAGAATAGCAAGATGGCAAATGATCGACCGAATACGATATCGATACACCTCTCGAAGCGATCAAAGGAAGTGTAATGGCCGATCATTTGGCTCATCAAGCCGTAGATGACTATCGATCTATGCGGTTAATTTCAGACGAAGATGTTTTACTAGTTCGCGATTGTGAAGAACCGGGCCGGATGAAGGACTGAACAAGGATCGATTGACCATGGTTTTTGATGGAGCCTCGAGCGCAGCAATGGCATTGGCGCCTTCGTTACATCCCTATGACGGACACCGCCTTTCACATGATTATGTTTGATTGCACTAACAACATGGCGAATCTGAGCGTGCATTATGGGCATTAAAGGCGCTATTGACTTAAGAATCAAGTTCTTGCAAGTGTATGGAGACTCGGCTTTGGTGATCGGTCAGTTAAGGCGAGTGGGATACGAAGCATCCGAATCTCATTCCATACGAGGCATGTTTTGAATTTGATCCCTACTTTGAAGAGATCACTTTCAATCACATTCCACGAAGAGAATCGGTTAGCGGATGCATTGGCTACTATGTCATCTATGTTCAAGGTCAGATGGGACAACAGCTCCCGGATCATCATTGAGAAGTTTGACAACCAGCGTATTGTTATGAGCTTGATCGGACGAGAAACCTTGGTACTATGGCGTGAAAAGGTATCTTGAGACTCGGGAATATCCAGAGGGCATCATCAATGATAAGAAATTCATGAGAAGATTTGCATCCAAATTCTTCCTCGACAACGACATCTTATACAAGTGCAACCACGACTTGTGCTTACTCATTGTGTAGACGAGAAAATAATCGTATCATGGAAGAGTTACGGCGCATTTGGTACTCACTCCGGTGGACATCGATGGCTAAGATTTTGAGAACAGTTACTATTGGTCCACCATGGGCGATTGTCACGCTTCGCTCGATCTTGTCACAAATGCGGTTATGCGGACAAAGTACACGTACCTCGGTACCTCGAATGTCGCGGCTCCTTGGCCTTTTGCAATGTGGGGCATTGACATGATCGGAGAAATCAAGCCCGCTTCCAATGGACATCGTTTCATCCTTGTGAAATTGACTACTTTACCAAGTGGGTAGAAGCGCCTAGTTCGCATACATTACCAAGAATGTTGTGGCTCGATTTATCAAACATAATCTTATCAGTCGATATGGAACTCACGAAAGGATTATCACGGATAATGGCTCTAATCTCAACAATAAGATGATCGCGAACTACGCACGCGATTCAAGATCAAGCATCCAACTCTTCTCTTATCGGCCTAAGATGAATGGCGCGATGGAAGCCGCCAACAAGAACATCAAGAAGATTATCTGAAAATAGCGGTGACTTACAAAGATTGGCATGAGATGTTACCATTTGCTCTTCATGGTTATCGCTTTCTGACACGAACATCAAGGGCCCCCTCTCTTGTATCGGTATGGGCGGTCCTATCCATCGAGGTTCGGATACCCTCGACGAGTCCTCGGGCCGAGCTAAGCGAAGAGTTGGATCGAGACTCGCCTTGACCGGATAACTTGATCGATGAGAAACAACGCGTCCATTTTCCATGGACGGATCTATCGAGCGAATGATCGGGGCATTTAACAGAAGGTCGACATCGAGTCTACCAAATCGGTGATCTAGTAGTCAAGCGCATCATTCTTCCACAAGGTGATCGGGGTAAATGGACTCCCACCTCACGAGGGGCGTTTGTAGTCAAAGCAGTATTTTCGGTAGACTATGATACTTAGCACCATGGATGAAGACTTCCCACACCTGTGAGCGAGACATAGTCAAAAATACTACGCATAAAGAGACCCGCTAGGTCGGTGACCTAGGCAAAATAAGGGCATCTGGCGAACCAAAGGGTTCGGGCAAAGTTAAGGATATGTACAAAAAATGTACACGGCAAGTCGAAAACACGAAAAGGTGGCTTGGGCAAAAGGGTATTCGGTGGCGAAAACCGAAAGAGGCGGTCTAGGCAAAAATAAGGATTTAAGCGTACAACTATGTCTCGTCCAGGTCACCTTCTTCCAGACTACTATCAGCATTCAAGATTCAAATGGCGACAATCAGTCCACTCACTTTCTACTGACAGCAAGGAGATGAGATAGTTGAAATATATGAGTACTAGCATAGTTGGAACTTAACAAGATTGTTTCGCATAGCTTTTACCTTTCGTGTACAAACTATTTGGCCATCATACATTTCAAATAAATACAAGTTTCTTTCTCTTTACAATCTTTGTTGTTGTTGTTTGCATAAAGTCCAATGTTTGCTTTGAATGATTATATGCATCTAACAATAAGAATCTAATCACAAACATGCGAAAAGTGAACATAAAAAGATAATTGCTACAGGCTCTAGGAATTGGGATGACGACGAAAGTCACCAACATTTCCCCGCAGAGAAGGATCCCCACAGAAATGTCATTCATTACAAACCTTCCCTAGTTAGATGCTGCGTCGGTCCCTAAGCAATGATTCCTCAACTTAAGCAGTTACGCTTTGTCTTTGGCGTAACATTTCATCCCGGCTAAGATGTTTATCCCAGCGGATATCTCTCAACAATTTCCCTTTTCCCAGGTATCGGACTCGAAACTTGGTCGGATATTGCAGGAGGAAACCTACACCTCTTATCCCTCGATCGATTACAGCGGGCTGATTCTTCTATCCGGTCTCCCGACAATTATCAAGTACTCTCCAGCAAGATTTACACAAAATCGGTAGAGTACCTTCAAGATTCTCCCCACGGGGTCACACAAGATCCTCGTGATACCTCTAGTCCTCAACAATATCTGGGCACGAAACTTGGTCGGATAGTGCCGGAGGAATCGAAGTTATCTTTCTTCTCAAGATCTCCATCCTCGAAGCAAGTCGAAATCTCCAAGCGAACTTCGCATCTTCTTCAAGATGGATATGTTTTGAAATACCCTGACATCTATCATTCATACATTACTCATAAAAGTCATAATTTGTGCATATGTCATTCATACGCATTGTCATGCATCATACTTTGCATAAGAATAACAAATATTCTATCAAAGTTTCTCTTGTTTTCTCAAAGCAGTGGAAATCACCGGCCTAGCGGTCGAGTTAAGCCCGAATCTCGGCGGAAAACTATCGAAGAAGCCCTGGTTGTCCTCAACAACGAGGTCGAGATTAAGCCCGAATCTCGACGAGAAAACTATCGAAAGACCTGGTTGTCCTCCGACGGTGGTCGAGTTAAGCCCAGATCTCGGGGAAAACTATCGAGCGACCGCCCTCGTTGTCCTCGACAAGCGGATCCGGATAAGACCGAAGCGGACGGAAACCCTATCAGAGCGATCATAAGTTATCCTCCGATATGAGCGGTGGATCAACACCGATGCACAAGGAAGATATCCACATTTGCCAACTACTACCTCCTCGAGTGTAGGCAAGATTTATTCGATTCCTTCTTATTATCAGCAGCAACTCTGTCGGCATACGACTCGGTTGCCTTGGATGGCATCTTAAGCCCATCTCTTGCTACTTGCCAACATTTCTCCACTTTGAATCTGCATATTTGGTTAAAACCAATACAAACCAATAACTTCATTCAAAGATGAGCACGAAGTCTAACATCGACTCCTCGGATGGCATCTTAAGCCCATCTCGCTCCTTCACTATCAAGAACATCTGAGCCTAGCGTGCGGCTCACTCCCGGCATCGTTCTTTCCGGATGGCATCTTAAGCCCATCCCATCAATTTTCCTATTGCGACATTCTCGAGTCTAGCATCGACTCACTCCCGGTGAAGTCTCTACCTTCCCCAATGGCATCTAAGCCCGTTCCGCATCACCGGCGAGTGCAAATTTTCAGGTGTACTCGGTGTTCAATCATCTTCACCTCCGGTCACGAAAGGCACACATGCCAATCTAACCCTTCGATGCAAGAAGATTGAGCAGGCAGCTGTCATACCCAAAATTTGCCCTCCATCTTCTCAAGGTATATCATACATTCATACTCAAGGATTCCTCAAGAGTTGATCAGACAAACTCTCTCCAAGACAATCAACCCAAACTAGGGTTTGGTATTGCTCAGATCAAGATGGACTTCCAACATCTCCAATGGTCTTCATGTCTCCTCATATGCTTCAAAGATTCTCCATGTCAAGTTTCAAGCCTTACAAGTCAAGATTGCTCAGACAGTTGCTCAGATGATTGAAAATCAGTTGTAGTGGACAAAAAGTCAACTGTAGTCAACATACAGTCAAACTTCATGATTTTTGGTCAACATCCTCATTTTAAAGTTACATTCATCATTTGATCAAGGGTTGATCCTGATTCATCAAGAAAACTCAAGATTTGCTCAAAAGTCAAACTTTCTAAATTAGGGTTTCTAGGTGAAAAATCAACTGAACTTTGACTGATCATAACTTTCTCATACTTTATCAGAAGTTTTCCCACCAAAGCTAATTTTGAAGGAAATTCAATTATCTACAACTTCATGTCTCACAAGAATGTTCAAAAAATGCTTCATTTGAGAGGTATGGCTCAAAACATTACAGGTCCTTTTCAAAGTCAACAAAAAGTCAACTTTTTGTTTTGAGGATATATTGAGCATGGAAACTCCAATTTAGATGAGACGAAAAAGGTTGGTTAGAGGACTCTTAGAGCTTTCCAAAAAGTCCAAGAACACTCAAAAACATGGAAAATTGAGCAAGATACACCATTCACAAGTTGGGCAATTTTGGAGAAGTGCACAAAGAGAGATGCTTCTAAAAATCAAAATTTTTGCAAATGGGCTTACTAGTTCTTCATCCAAACTTGTTCCTTATGCAATTAGGAATATCCAAGCCCAATGCCACGAATTTTTATTTTATTTTTCTATATAATTTGGAATTTATTCATTTAAATACAAATTAAATTCAAAAATAAAGTATAAAATCAAAATTAAATGCAAAATTGATTTTTCCCTCTTCCTTGAGATCCAAGCAACTCAATAAAGCCAGCAAATTTTGAAATTTGGATTGATATGGCAAGATTTGATTGAAAATTGATCAAAAAATGAAAATTTGATTTTGTACAAAAATTAAATTTCATTTGCATTGATTAGTGATTGATTCTTCCTCAAATTAACTCCAAATCCTTCTACTATATATACCTGACTCATGCCACACGAATTAGGGTAGAATTTTTGTTGGAGAAACCCTTATTGAAGCTCAAAAACCGTGGGTTACAAGCTACTAGCAACCTTGTTTTGCTTGATTCAACCGATTCTAAGCCATCCATAGCTACGGAGGTCCATTGATTCATTCGGACCTTCGGATCAAGAATCCATCAAGGATCCCGAAATCAAACTCACGGTTCTGACACTTTTTCTTGAAATCGATTTCTGTTTTTCATGCATTATTAACATGTTTCATTGTTATTTTTGTGATCAGTGATAAGTTTGCAAGCGATCTGGGCTATTTGCTTGCATTTCCATGGCCAGGAACTCGATATGCCATAACTAGGGTTTTTAACCCCGATTTAGGGTTTCTCTTAAATGGAAAAATTGGACCTCAAGACCATTGCCAATGAATTCGGAATGATGTCCTGAATCGAACCATGGTCTTAGAATTCATTTATATTATCTGTGTGTGATTTTCAATTTTGCCAGGGTTGTAGCGTCGAGCCAAGGCCGACACTGAGTTTTCAAAAATTTGAATCGGAGAAGATGAAGTCTGGCGCGAGTTTGGTGCAACCAGGAGACGACACGTGCTTGTATTTCATTCGCTCCAATCTTGAACACGTGGGCGCGTTGGTTCGATTGGCAAAGGCGTGGGTGGATGAAAGCCATGTCCTGGGTTCGATTCCCATCAGGACCATTTGGTTTTTCTCTCTTTTTTACAAACTTTCATATTTTCATATTTATTTAATATTTTTGCATACATTTTAATTCTTTTCAATATTTGTTCTCATGCATTAAAAATCATCAAAAATATTTTTCCTCTTGCATTTATTTTCATAAAATGTTTATTTAATTTATAAAATTAAAAAATATTATTTTACATGCATATTTATTTGTATTCATAATTTAGCATTTAAATCAATTTTAATTAGTTTTTAATTATTAAATTGCATCTAAAAAATTCCAAAAAAAATATTTTAGCATATTTATGTTATTTCCAGCATGTCATATTTTTCTCATTCAAAAAATTGCATTTTTACTAATATTTTCCTTCTATTCAATTCATCTCGTATTTTCCGATTTCTCATCTTTTCACAGGTTATCCCATTTCGGACGATTTTTCTTATCGTTTCTTTTTTTTCCAATAATGTAACTGTTCATGGGATGTAATAGTTAATTAGGGCTTTTATTTTCCGCAAGTTTAAATTATGTATCTGCCCCAAAGCTATGTAATAGCGTAGGACATTTATCTTTCCGCATCTTTACATTCCGCATTTTAATTTCCGCACCCTATAAATTGCTAGTAACTAGGCGTGTATGGCAAGACTAAAATTGGACATAGCTCACTCTAATTTCAAGATATAATATCTGAAACAACACACTCTTTCACACATGCACCCCTTAGGGTAATTCTCTCTCGTTGCCTTACGAATTCAAATATGGTCATGTCCCTCGAGCGTGAGGTATTCTAGCAGTTGCCAAACAAATCATCATAGTCCCTTGATACAAAGATCATAAGACCCACGATGTCACCTCCGAATACAAGATCTTGACCCTCGATTGTCACCTACGAAAAATGATGATAGTCCGCCGGTGCTAGGATACTTCCTACAAGTTGCCTTATGACCATCGATGTCCCCGAATGTCCGCTTACATCCAGCGAATAGAGTTACCTACCAACTAATGGTGCGGATAGCACTATTCTAAAGGGCGTAAAACAACACGAAAGCGACCAATTACGAGTAGGTAATAAGACTTTTAGTTGCTTGCTCAAATCAAATGCTTTTCTTACCACACACTTTTTGTCAAAGTTCAAACTCTTTTCAAAGCGAAACATTTAGAACACTTTGTATACATTCCTACATGAATCATTACAAAGTCAAGCGAAATGCCTTTTCAAAACATTTTGTCAAACACGGAAAGCACATTTTAAGTGATCTAAGAGCAACTAAGAGCCGTGATAACTACGGATGGAAAGGGTGCTAATACCTTCCCTTTTCATAACATTCTCCCTTACTCAGAATCTAACGAAGGTCTTTTCCTGTTCTTTTCACCTTCCCTTAATTGGATAAAAGAAAAGTCGGTGGCGACTCTTGCTATCCGCACATTTGCGATACAAAAACCTACAAAGTCAGTTCACCGTATTACAATGAGACTTTAAAAATCATCAAGAAAAGTGATTACAAAGTGGTTGATCAGCTTAGTCAGACTCCTGCAAAGATTTCGATCTTATCTTTATTAAAAAGTTCTGAGGCCCACAAGATGGCCTTGTTGAAGTTCCTTGACAATGCATATGTGGCTGAGGATATTACAATTAATCAGTTGGATGTTTCTATTTCAGGTTTAAATGATGGCAGTTGTTTATTTTTCACCGATGCGGATCTCCCTCCGAATGGAGTTAATCATAACATGGATCTTCATATTTCTGTTGCCTGTGGTGAAACGACTCTTGCTAGAGTATTGGTTGATATAGGCTCAGCTTTGAATGTGATCTCGAAGACAACCTTGGCCTAATTAAAGGTGGAAGAGGCAATTCTGAAACCTAGTTCTCTGATTGTAAAGGCTTTTGATGGCTCCCGTAGGATGGTGGTGGGAGAGATTGACCTCCCGGTACTTATCGGACCTCAGATGTTCAATATCACTTTTCAAGTGATGGACATCTTTCCAGCTTATAGGTGCTTATTGGGAAGGCCCTGGATACACGGTGCTAAAGCTGTTACTTCAACACTCCATCAGAAGTTGAAGTTCTTGTTGAATAACCAGGTGGTAGAGGTTAGTGGTGAAGAGGACTATTTGGTTAGTCACTTGTCTGAGTTCAAGTATGTGGATGTTGGAGACGAGGTGCACGAGACTCTCTTTCAAGCTTTGGAAATTGTTGGTACAGTACAAAAAGAGATCAAGTCTGCTGAGAAGTCCAAGGGTAACATGGCCTGCTGGCAGGATGTTAAGGCCCTTATCGATGCTGGAAATCCAGAAGGTTGGGGAACAGTGTTAGATGTAGCGGAAAAGAAAGACAAGGGTGGACTCAGGTACCAGCCTTCCTCCAAGATCAGTGAAGGTTCAGAGATAGGAAAAGGGAAGATCCCTCGTCTTGAGGATACTTTTGTTGCGAAGGGTTTCCGTTCTGGAGAGGCTATCAATGCCATTGATGACGATGAGTATGCAGCGGAGTTTTCCCAGATGGTATTTCGTACTCCTCCTGGTGTGGTTCCTTAGAACTGGATCGTCAAGGATGTTACCCCAGTCATTTCTTTTACAAAGTAATTTCTTGTTTTAAAACAAAAAATCCTGTGCTCTGCCCAAGGCACGAAGGATCGCTTTGTAGGGCTTATCTCGTAATGAATGAATTTTTATCTTCAATAAAAAGTGCATTTTGTTATTCAGTTTGAGATTCATTTTATATCGTTTTTATTTTTCTTTCTACTTTCCAGTGCATACGAATAAAAACAACAACATTTTCATTTTTATTTTTTTTAAAATATACATGCATAGCTAAAAAAAGAAAATCAATCATTTATGCAGATCACCTGAAACTGAGCTCATTGAACATAGCCATGCTATAATTCCTTTTGACTTCGATTTCCCGATCAACCAAGCTGAAGACGATGGTGAGGAAGACTGTGAACTCCCTGAAGAGTTAACGCGTCTGGTTGAGCATGAAGAGAAGACGATCCAACCTCATCAAGAACCAGTGGATGTTATCAATCTGGGGACTGAAGAGGATCGTAAGTAAGTCAAAGTTGGAGCTGCTTTGGAGCAAGAAATAAAGTTCGCATGGTCGTACCAAGATATGCCCGGGCTTGACACAAATATTGTTATGCATAAGCTGCCGCTAAAGCCTGAGTGTTCACCTGTAAAACAAAAACCAAGGAGAACACATCCAGAGATGGCTAAGAAGATTCGAGATGAAGTCAAGAAACAATTCGAAGCCGGTTTCCTTGCTGTGTCGGTATATCCATACTAGATTGCCAATATTGTGCCTGTCCCCAAGAAGGATGGAAAAGTTCAGATGTGTGTGGACTATAGATATTTGAACAGGGCTAGCCCAAAAGATGATTTTCCTCTGCCGCACATTGATGTTTTATTTGATAGCACAGCTCAGTCTTCTGTATTTTCTTTCATGGATGGTTTCTCAGGATATAATCAGATTAAAATGGATCCTGCTGATATGTTAAAGACGACGTTTACCACTCCTTGGGGCACCTTCTGTTACAAAGTCATGCCATTCGGGTTAAAGAATGCAGGGGCAACTTATCAAAGGGCCATGGTAACCCTTTTCCATGACATGATGCATAAAGAAATAGAAGTATACGTGGATGATATGATTTCCAAGTCTCGCACTGAAGAGGAGCACATCATTCATCTAAGAAAGTTGTTTGACAGACTAAGGACGTATAAACTTCGTTTGAACCCCAACAAATGCAGTTTTGGATTTCGGTCCGGGAAGTTACTTGGTTTCATAGTAAGCCAATGAGGTATTAAGGTGGATCTTGATAAAGTGAAGGCTATTTAGGATATGCATGCACCAAGAATAGAGAAGGAGATTCGTGGTTTCTTAGGGCGCTTGAACTACATTTCCCGGTTTATCTTGCACTTGACAGCTACTTGCGAACCTTTGTTCAAGTTGTTAAAAAAATCAAGCGGTTGTGTGGAACGATGATTGTCAACGAGAATTCGACAAGATTAAGGAATACTTACAAGAACCACCAATCTTAATACCGCCTGTGCCAGGAAAACCTCTTATAACGTACCTTACTGTACTTGAAGGATCCATGGGTTGTGTCCTAGGACAACATGACAAAACGGGAAGAAAGGAGCATGCAATCTATTACTTGAGTAAGAAGTTCACAGAGTGTGAAAGTCGTTACTCTTTGTTGGAAAAAACTTGTTGTGCTTTGGCGTGGGCTGCTCGTCGTTTGAGGCACTACAAGGTGTGTCACACCACGATGCTAATATCCAAGATGGACCCCATTAAGTATATTTTTGAGAAACCAGCTTTGGTAGGCAGGATTGCACGCTGGCAGATGTTACTATCTGAGTATGATATTCAATATGTAACCCAAAAAGCCATCAAGGGAAGTGTGGTGTCAGAATATCTGGCTCACCAGCCCATGGAGGATTACCAGCCAATGAAATTTGATTTCCCGGACGAAGATGTAATGTTTATCAGAGACTGTAATGTTCCTGGTCCAGAAGAAGGACCTGAACCAGGATCCCGTTGGACGCTCGTGTTTGATGGTGCATCTAATGCAGTAGGTCATGGAATCGGGGTAATCATTACTTCTCCAACAGGATTTCTTATTCCCTTCACTGCTAGAATTTGTTTCGATCATACCAACAACATGGCAGAATATGAAGCTTGTATTTTCGAGATTGAGGCAGCCATTGATTTAAGGATCAAAATCCTTGAAGTTTATGGAGATTCAGCACTCGTCATTTTCTAGGTCAAAGGAGAATGGGAAACTCGTAACGAAAAGTTAATTCTGTATAGGGATCATGTCTTGAAGTTGATACCATTTTTTGATGAGATCACTTTCCACCATATCCCTAGAGAGGAAAATCAGTTAGCGATGCCTTGGCCACTTTGTCTTCAATGTTCAAGGTCAAGTGAGCTAATGAAGCACCTTCTATCATTATTGAGCGTCTGGACGAACCTGGTTATTGTGTGACGATTGATGGGGAAACTGATGGTAAACCCTAGTTTTATGATATCAAGCAATACATAGAAAAAAATGAATACCCAGAAGGGGAATCTATCACTGATAAGAAGACTTTAAGGAGGTTGTCCGCTAACTTTTTCTTAAGTAGCAGAGTGTTATACAAGCGGAATTTTGATTTGGTCTTGCTCAGATGTGTGGATAGACACGGAGCATATCATCTTATCAAAGAGATTCATGAAGGTTCTTTTGGTGTTCATGCAAATGGGCATGCAATGGCAAAAAAGATTCCTAGGGCTGGTTATTACTGGATGGCCATGGAAACAGACTGTGTTGTCTATGCAATGAGATGTCATAAGTGTCAAATTCATGCTGATAAGATGCACGTGCCGCCCTCACCTCTAAATTTTTTGAATTCTCCATGGCCATTCGCTATGTGGGGAATATATATGATTGGAATGATTGAGCCGAAAGCTTCTAATGGTCATCGCTTCATACTGGTTGCCATAGACTATTTCACCAAGTGGGTTAAGGATGCTTCATATGCGAATGTGACACGACAAGTAGTTACCCGGTTTATTAAGAATAATATAATTTGTCGCTATGGTACTCCTAGCATGATTATTACTGACAATGGGACAAATCTGAATAACAAAATGACGAAGGAGTTGTGCGACACCTTCAAGATAGAGCATGACAACTCGTCGCCTTACAGACCAAAGATGAATGACGCTATTGAAGCAACTAACAAGAATATTAAGAATATCCTTCAGAAGATGGTGAAAACGTATAAGGATTGGCATAAGATGTTCCCTTTCGCTTTGCATGGGTACAGAACATCCATTCGCACGTCGACAGGAGCAATACCTTACTCTCTCGTCTACGGTATGGAGGCAGTACTTCCCATAGAAGTTGAGATTCCTTCCCTCAGAGTTCTGATGGAAACGGAATTAGAGGAAGCAGAATGGGTTCAGAATAGGTACGACCAGCTCAATCTGATTGAAGAAAAGAGGTTGACAGCACTTTGTCATGGTCAACTTTACCAGAAAATAATCAAGAGGGCTTTTGACAAGAAGGTACATCCCCGCATGTTCAAAGTGGGCGAATTGGTGCTGAAGAGGATAATCTCTCCACACAGGGACCCTCGCGGAAAATGGGTGCCGAACTATGAAGGACCATACGTGGTAAAGAAGGTTTTCTCGGGAGGAGCTCTTATTCTCACTAACATGGACGAAGAAGATTTGGCACATGCTTTCAACTCAGACACGGTCAAGAAATATTATGTCTAGAAAAAAAATTAAGCTCGGTAAGCTGAAAACCCGAAAGGGCGGCTTAAGCAAAAGAGGGTAAGTGTCCCGGTGAACCAAAATCTGAAGATAAGATGGTTCACGCAAAAGTTAGGGAATATGTAAAGACATAATGCTGCAGTGTGCATTTCTGTATCAGGACAGAAGCATAGAGGGAGGGGATCAGTTCAATCACCATCTTCAGAAGTGAAGTGATGAAGAATAGCAGTCAGGAGGGAGAATAGCATGTTTATGGTTCAATGGAGTTCAGTTTCAATTTCATTGTTGTTTTAAGAAAAATGTGTATAGACTTACTCTCTCTTGTATGTTCCTCCTAAAGGAATGTACATCTTTATGTATAAACTCCTTATGTATGAGTTATTCTTCTCATATGTTAAATAAAAGAATTGTTCAGTTGAACTTTGTTTCTTCTCCTACCTTTTATCTTTTCTGCCTGTCTAACTTAATGTCGATGCTGTTTTAGAAAAAATTGAAGTTATTAAAAACGGTGAAACAATAAAGCTTTTAAAAAAATACTTGAAATCATTTTGATTTACGGAATGTCGGGGAATGATTGACTTTCTAAATATTGCGCCTGTTTCTCTGAATTGGAAGTACCTCTGTACTCATCATGGTGACTATAAGGAATAGGACACTATCTTTTCTTTGAGGAACTCATGTAGTAGCAATCGTGGTCTGGTTATGGTCGTTACTCTTCGTTCGATTTCCAGTGGTGTTGGGAATTCAGCTGGATAAACCAATACATTAGCCAGTATATTCATGCATCGATTTATTCATTCATTAATTCATGTCATATCATAGTATATTCATGCACAAACCTCAGCCAGGACCTGGGATCTTTTCAGAATGAAGTCGAATGCAAGCTTCGAAGACTATTTCTCAAATGACAATTTAGTTCTTCTCACTAGTGCAATTTGAATGATTCTTCAAAATAAATTGGTAGTAGTGTCAACTCTCAAGCTAAGTCTCTTCCCCAGAGAAGTGATTAACCATCCCCAGTGAACTCATGTGTCAACGAAATTTTCCACTTGGATCTCCCCAGTGATGTTCTCCACATAGTTATCTTTAGAAGTTTTTCTCCATTGAAGCTTCATTTGCTCCCCAAGTGAGCCTTCCTCAGCATGGATTACCGTTGCAGTATCCCCAGTATTCTTATTCTCAACCAAGATCAGTTTAGAGTTACCGATCTTCGATCTTCGAAGTTACCGACCATGTTCTCTTTGGCCTAACTCATCCAACTTGGGGTGTTCTTTTAATACATTTCAGAAATTACTATCTTTCCTTCTACAAGGATTACCGTGGAGCCTTTCAAGTGGTAGATCGATATTCAGAAATTGGTGCATTGTCTGCATGATGAATTTGATTTTTCCACTTCCAACAAGTATCAGGAAATCAATTTTATACTCTTTGCATTAAAACATTAAAAAAAATCATCATGCATATCATGTCATGCATATCATACTCATGTGTTAGCTCCGACTAACTTTGTTGCAGGTTTTTCTCCAGCACAAGTGGTATACTTGTTTGGATCTTAATAACTGATGGTTTCCCCAATTGATATTTCTTCCCCAGCGAAACAATTGTCTTTCAGTGGACTCTAATTGTCATCAAAATTATCAACCAGGAATCCCCATTGAAGTTTTCCACACGGTTTTCTTATGGAGTTTCCCCATCAAAGATTAACTCACTCCCAAATGAGTCTCCTTCAGAAAGGATTACTACAACATACTTATGGTATTTTCAAGAGTTTCTTTCAAACAAGAATCTTCCCAACAAATTCTAGTGGCAATGACTTCTGCAATTTTGTTTCTCTGAGCTGTTCTCAGAAAACTACATTGAACTTCTAGTGTGTTTATTTCCCCAGTAAGTCTTCAATTAATCAACAAATAAATTTCCACCAAGTAGATTGTTTATTCAATCTCAGGATATTTTTCCAACTCGGACGTTAATCCACATATCCACTTGCTACAACGCATTGTCGGTACGATGCCAGCAAATTAAAGCTCATTACCATAGAAGTTTTTCAATCGCAGGTGCTGAATCTGATTCTTCTGTCACCGATAAAGCTATCTGCATACAGGTCGAAGATCTTGTCAACTCGGAAGTTGTTCAACATGTCTTTACATGTTCATTAAGATTTCATCAGTAGAAATGTCAGAAACAAGATTTACCGACTTCATAAACATCTATATCACACCAGAGTGTTGGATATGATTTGTTTATCCCCAGAGAAGTGTATTCTCGGGTTAGGATACTGAATTTGTTCTGTTGGTAACTCAAAAGTTACAGGATTAAGACATTCAGCATGTTGTGGCTCATTGCACCTCCGTGCACAACAATTCTACTATTTGTTCCAGTCACATATCTTCGTTAAAGTCTACGGGTATTCTTTAACTCTTTGGGATCTTTAGACAATTTCTCAAATCAAATCTTCTTTGAGATCTTCAGACAATTTCTCAAATCAAATATTCTTTTAGATCTTCATACAATTTCTCAATTATCTTCTTTGGGGTCTTCATATAGTTTCTCAACCATCTTCTTTGAGATCTTCAGACAATTTCTCAAATCAAATCTTCTTTGAGAACTTCAGACAATTTCTCAATTATCTTCTTTGAGATCTTCATATAGTTTCTCAACCATCTTCTTTGGGATCTTCATATAGTTTCTCAACCATCTTCGTTGGGATCTTCAGACAATTTCTCAACCATATCTTCGTTAAAGTCTGCGGGTATTCTTTAACATTTCAGGATTTTTCTGACAAACCCTCCATCATATCTTCGATAGAGTCTTCTAATTTGTCGTTTTTTCTTTTCGCTTGAGAAGTTCGGTTTTCTTCTCATAGCATTTCCGTTAAGACATCCTGAGATGGATTAAGCTATTGTTATTCTTTTGGCTTGAGAAGTTCGGTTTCCTTCTCATAGCATTTTCGTTAAAACTTGATGTTTATTGCTCATTTATGTTACCCGGTTATCCCCAGTGTTGTTGAGATCTCCTGATATTTCTCAATTGTTATTGTTGTTGTTAAGACGTTCTGGTGATGCTTAATAAGGTTATTCTCCTCAGGCATTCCTTCCTTGACTCTGTAGTCAAGGTATTTTATCTGGTTTTGGTATTCCGCGTAGGAAATTTTTTTGGGGTTCTTTTGGTATTCAATCCTCTTCCATCTTGAACGTTCGAAAACTTTCAATCTTTCTCACTTATCAGGTTTAAGATGATTGAATAGGGGCAACTGTCGCACCCCAAAATTTATCCTCCTTATCATAAAATTTCTTGGATTTCTTTCAAGTTCTATGCCAAATTTTGTACACTACATCTTTGTACGTCTAATTTCTATGTCAAAATTTCAAGATACAAGGAGAATGTTATTTTTTGTTTACATCTAAAGATTCTAATTAAAATAAAGTTTGGATTTGAATATATTGTTTCAAGTTACATCATTGTTACATCAATTCCTACAAGATTGCACAAAAATTGTGGAATTTTACAAGTATTGATTCAAATCCTTTAAGATTCCAAATAATAGTTCAAGTTGTTACAAGTAATGATAGAATTTTTACAAATTCAACGTTCATCAGATTATAAAATCAAGAAGTTGTTACTCAACATTCAACTTTCAAGTTTGTTATCCAAATTCCTATGGCTTTATTTCCAAGTTATGTCATATGTGATGAAAAAAACAACAAAACAAAATAGCTCATATTCCATTTTACAGCATATCAAACTTCATATTAAATTGCACCACTCGATACAACACTCAAGAAGGCTATAGCCAAAAGTTCAAGATATTTCATAAATTTATGATCTTAATTTCAAGTTTCTTTCCCTAAAACTTTAAAGCATCTATACAAAATATGGTAAGATTATTTGTCCTAAAGTTTTGAGTTGCTTCATCAAAATTCAAAGATGTTCAAATTCTCAAATTTAACAAGTTTATTACATCAATGTTTGGGGATTACAAGTCAATGAAGAAATTGTCCTAAGTTTTAAAATTCTACAACTTTTTCTAAGTCCTAATTTGACTAGCAAGGACTTCATGTTTCCTTCAAGGTTCATCTTTTTTCTTCTCCAAGCTCTTCCAAATTATGCTAAGCTTTGCCATCTCCATGCCATCAGCCATACATGAAAAATAAAGAAAGGAACGGTTAGCAAGCAATTGGCAGCATTGAATATGCAAGTTTTTTTACACAAATTCTGTTAGAATCTCATCATTAGGGATTATAGCAAGAACCAGAATACAGGGAGGATTTTCAAATTATGTTCAAGCAACAAATAAAGCCTCATAATCTGAATTTCAAGATTAATCATTGGCTGAAAACTTCATTTGCAAATCACAAAAAGATAGCTATTTGGTTCACAAATGAAGTCGTAACTCAGTTGTCCATCATGGTTACAATATAGCAGCAGAAGGAAGGTAAGTGCAGAATCAAAAGAACATTCCTATCCCAAGCAAATCCAAGTTAGAATTGGAAATTTTTAGCCTAAAATTGTGCCACAAATCCTCATACAATGTATTATGATAAAATCAAAGTTTTATCTAAGTCATGAGCCAATATTTTCCTCTTACTGCAAATCACAAACAAAGTGTTTTGGTTCACAGTAAAAGGCAAGCAGAAAAAAGGCAAAGTTTTGGCCCAATAACTAGGTTTACACGTTAGTACAACAGAACAGTATAGCAGAGCCAACATTGCCCAAAGACCAAGCAATTTTATTTTTTCCAGAGTCCAACATATCACAATTCAGAAGCATAACATGTCAGATACACAAAAATGCCAAGATATTAAGCCTTATTAAAAAAACAGAACATAGAAAACCCTACCAGAGCCAAACCAGAACACAGAAAACCCTAGCCAAAGCCAAAACAGAACACAAAAACCCTAGCCAGAGCCAAAATAGAACATAGAAAACCCTAGCCAGAGCCAAAACAGAACATAGAAAACCCTAGCCAGAGCAGCAAGCCAGAACACAAAAAACCCTAATAGCTATCATTATTTTCCTACCTCATAACCCCTTCAGAGATCGCGATTCAGAAAAAAGGAAAAGAGAACACCACAGATTATGATTCATAAAAGAGAAGAAGGAAACAAGAAAGATCTCACCGAACCAAGGTCGCGAATCGTGTCTAAGGAAACTTAGGATCCGTTTTTCTTCTCCTTTTATTCCTTGTTCATCATTTGTACTCATTGTCGCCACTGATTTCGCAAATAGGAAGTTAGGGTTTCAGAATCTCCTTTTAGATCAAGGACAAATCTTGGATTATCTGAAAAAACAGACTGCATATTAGCGATTAGAAGAGGAAGACGAACCAAAACATAAAAAAAAAGAGATTTGGAACCGGGCCGACGCAGTCACCGCCGTGGGGCGATTTCTGGCGCGGCTGGTTTATCTTTTCCAGCAAGGTTTATGAACGAAGAGAGAAGATAGAGTGTGTCATGTTGTGATACGGTGAACTGACTTTTTAGTTTTTTGTATCGCAAATGTGCGGATAGCAAGAGTCGCCACCGACTTTTATTTTTATCCAATTAAGGGAAGGTAAAAGTACAGAAAAAGACCTTCGTTAGATTCTGAGTACGGGAGAAGGTTATGAAAAGGGAAGGTATTAGCACCCCTTTCCATCCGTAGTTATCTACGGGCTCTTAGTTGTTCTTAGATCACTTTTAAAATTGTGCTTTCTGTGTGTTTGACAAAAATGTTTTGAAAAGGCATTTCGCTTTGACTTTGTAATGATTCATGTAGGAATGTATACAAAGTGTTCGGAAATGTTTCGTTTGAAAAGAATTTGAACTTTGAAAAAAGTGTGAGGTGTGAAAAGTATTTTGATAGAGCAAGCAACTAAAAGTCTTATTACCTACTCAGAATTGGTCGTTTTCGTATTGTTTTACGTTTCCTTTAGAATAGTGCTATCCATACCATTAGTTGGTAGGTAACCCTATTCGTTGGATGTAGAAGGACATTCGAAGGGACATCGGATGGTCATAGAAGGCAACTTGTAGGAAGTATCCTAGCACATTCGAAGGACTATCATCATTTTCGTGGCGACAATCGGGTCAAGATCATGTATTCGGAGGCGACGTCGTGGGTCTTATGATCTTTGTATCGAAGGGACTATGATGATTTGTTTGAAGGCAGCGGTGCTAGAATACCTCTCGTTCGAGGACATGACCAATTGAATTCGTAAAGGCAACGAGAGAGAATTACCCTAAGGGGTGCATGTGTGAAAAGAGTGTGTTGATTCAGATATTTTATCTTGAAAATTAGAATGAGCTATGTTCAGTTTTATCTTGCCATACACGCCTAATTACTAGCAGTTTATAGGGTGCGGAAATTAAAGTGCGGAAATATAAAGATGCGGAAAGATAGATGTCCTACGCTATTACATGGCTTTCGGGCAGATACATAATTTAAACTTTGCGGAAAATTAAAACCTAATTTAAACTATTACATCCCATAAACAGTTACATTATTGGAAAAATGAAAGCAGTAAAAAAAAAGTCTAAAGCGGAATAACCTGTAAAAGAATGAGAAATCAGAAAATACGAGATGAATCGAATAAGAGAAAAAATGTTATAAAAATGCAAGTTTTTGAATGAGAAAAATATGACATGCTGGAAATAACATAAATATGCTAAAATAACTTTTTGGGATTTTTTAGATGCAATTTAATAATTAAAAATGAATTAAAAGTGATTTAAACGCTAAATTATGAATAAAAATAAATATGCATGCAAAATAATATTTTTTCATTTTATAAATTAAATAAGTATTTTCTGAAAATAAATGCAAAAGGAAAAAATATTTTGATGATTTTTAATGCATGAAATAAAAATATGAAAAGAAATTAAAATGCATGGAAAATAATAAATAAAATAAGAAACAATATGAAGAAATTTGTAAACATGTAAAAATACACTGCCATGGCCAAGGATCGAACCGAAGACCCCTGGGTGAAGAACGCGTGGCCTTGCCAACTGAGCTGGAGCGTGTTACTGTTTGGAAATCGGAGTGAGTGGATTACAACAGGTGTCGCTTTCCCATTGCCACGAACTCGCGCCAATCTTCGTCGTCCCCGATTTGAATTTTTAAAAATCCAGCGTCGGCCATTGCTCGACGCTATGTCCCTGGCAAAATCAAAAACCCAGCATACATAATATAAATGAGTTCTAGAAACATGGTTCGATTCCAGACATCATTCCGGATGCATTGGTACTAGTCTCGTGGTCCAATTTTTCCTATTTCGTGAAACCCTAAAACGGCACAGGAAACCCTAATCATGGCATGTCGTGTTTCTGGCCATGGAAATTCAATTAAAGTGCCCAGAAAGCTTGCAATCTTCCTACTAATCACAAAAACAAACACAAAATATGTTAAAGATGCATGAAAATTAAAACACGATTTTGGATTTTTCAAGAACAAACCAAACTCGGATTTTCTGATTCTGGATGGATTTGATCAAAGTAAAGGTCTGGATCGACTCAAGAGGTATCAAGGAATGTGTTGGACACCTCAAAATCGATTGAAAACGGCTGGAAATAGGATTGCACTTTGCTTGTTTGCCACGTTTTTTTTGAGCTTGGAATAGGGTACTTGAGTCAAAATTCCTACCCTAATTCGTGTGGTATGTATCATGTATATATAGTAGAAGGATTCAGAGTTGTTTTGGGAAAGATTTAATCAATGATCAATGCCAATCAAATTTGATTTTTGTACAAAATCAAATCTTCAAATTTTGATCAATCTTCAATCCAATCTTGCCATATCCATCAAATTTCGAAAATTGCTGGCTTTTAATGAGTTGATTGGATCCCAAGGAAGAAATAAAAATCAAGTTTGCAATTAATTTTGATTTTATACTCTATTTTTAAATTTAATTTGTATTTAAATGAATAAATTTCAAATTAAATAGAAAAATAAAATAAAAATTCGTGGCATTGGGTTTGGATATTTCTAATGGTGTGAGGAATAAGTTTGGATGAAGAAAAAGTAGGCCCATTTGCAAAGTTTTTTATTTTTAGAAGTATTTCTCTTTGTCTACTTCTTCAAAATTGCCCAACTTGTGAATGGTGTATCTTGCTCAATTTTCCACATTTTTGAGTGTTCTTGGACTTTTTGGAAAGCTCTAAGAATCCTTTAACCAACCTTTTTGGTCTCATCTCAATTGGAGTTTCCATGCTCAATATATCTTCAAAACAAAAAGTTGACTTTTTGTTGACTTTGAAAATGACCTGTAATGTTTTGAGCCATACCTCTCAAATGAAGCATTTTTTGGACATTCTTGTGAGACATGAAGTTGTAGAGAATTGAATTTCCTTCAAAACAAGAGGTGGTGGAAAAATTTCTGAGAAAGTATGAGAAAGTTATGATCAGTCAAAGTTCAGTTGACTTTTCACCTAGAAACCCTAATTTAGAATGTTTGACTTTTGAGCAAATCTTGAGTTTTCTTGATGAATCATGATCAACCCTTGATCAAATGATGAATGTAAATTCAAAATGAGGATGTTGACCAAAAATTATGAAGTTGGACTGTATGTTGACCACAGTTGACTTTTTGTCCAATACAAATGATTTTCAATCATCTGAGCAATTGTCTGAGGAAACTTGACTTGTAAGGCTTGAAACTTGACATGGAGAATCTTTGAAGCATATGAGGAGGCATGAAGACCATTGGAGATGTTGGAAGTCCATCTTGATCTGAGGAATACCAAACCCTAGTTTGGGTTGATTGTCTAGGATGGGGTTTGTCTGATCATCTCTTGAGGAATCATTGAGCATGAATGTATGATATACCTTGAGAAGATGGAGGGCAAATTTTGGGGTATGACACATGTTTAGAGAGAGAGGGAGAGTAACATAATGAGAGCCACTTCACGTTTCTGTTCTTTTTTTTTTTTTTCAATTAAGCTTTTGTTTTGTTAATTAAAGTTTAAAGTTGGGTTTAGCATGGTGGTGTCACCACCCTTAAATAAAACTTATATTTTTTTCTTTATTAATCAATATGAATGCTGCCACGTGCCCCTGTCATCTCACCGTCCGTTTGCTTCAAGTCTTCTTGGTCTTTTGATCAAGCGGTCAGATTTAGCCCTCTATGATGCACATTCTTCTGGTCTCCACGTTGGATTTTTTTTGAAGGCTTAATGGGCCCTTTATTTGGGCTCAGGATCTTTCTCTCTGGATTTCTTTTCACACCCCCCAAATCTGCTGTATACAGGCTATTTCTAAACTTAATCTTTTATTATTATTATTTATTTATTCGCGAATAAACTATGATAACTTGTATTAAATAATTATTAGTCATTGATAATTTTTATTTGACAATTTTCGATTAAATTATTAGTCGATTTTATCAAATAAAAAAGATCTAGTCTAACAATTATTTAAATTTCTAATTGTATTGTTTGATAATTATTTATCTTCTTTATACGCTTGTACGATTTATTCACCATTATTAACGTCACCCACAATTAATATGAAAACAACTCTGATTTCTCTTGATTGACTCATACACCAATTTCCTAAAGGGTCTCATAGTTGAGGATGGGCATGGCCATCCTCACAAGATTAATTAAAGTCCTTGTTGCTTTGATTAATCATAACCCGAATAATTATTGGTCCACATACCAATTTTCCATGCACCAGGGTCTCATGGTTGGGGATAGGAGCACCTATTCTTACGAGGTTAATTAAGTCCATATAATTAATTAATCATAACTCGATCTCATTTCTGTTTTCTTCGTGTACCAAATCTCAAAACACCTTCAAGAATCAAATTAATTAATTGAACTTGTTTTCTAACTTAATTTTCATAAAAAACATTTGGATGGGGTTTGTTTAAATCGTTAGATGTTAGCCTAATGATTTAAACAAATTTGAAGTTTTTTAGATTGTTAGATGATAGACTAATAAGCTAAAAAACTTCTACCCATGTTTTAATAAATAAAAATTTAGTGTTGTGACATTCGGTTAAATTGTTGGATGATAGCCTGACGGTTTAATTGAATTTAAAGTATTTGGGTCGTTAGACGATAGCCTAATGATTTAAATACTTTTATTCACACACTTAATAAGCGTGAACTTTGCTTCACTTCATCGTTTTTCATAATAAATATTTTGGATGAGAGATGATTGGTTGAACTTGCTCGCCAATTTCGAGTACTTGAATCATTAGATGATAGCCTAATGTTTCAATATTTGTCATCCACAACTTAAAATTAACTCAACTCACTCAAATTCTTTTATTTCTCATACGCGATCATCAAACTCTTTTCTTACAAAGAGTGTGCCATAGCCATTTCAAACACGAACTAGGACTTAAGCTTTTCAAACAAACTAAACAAGTCCAAGTTCGAGCATTTGAAATGTCTTATGCACGATTTTTCTTATAAAATCAATACAACTAACCAAGACATTTTTCAAGAAGAACTACGGAGTTTTGACTTTCCCATTGCACGGGGGAATACATAGGCATAAGGTTCTGAAACCACGGAAACTCAAAATAATAATAAATAAACCCTGTTTCTTTTATTTCTCGATCATAACTTACGAATTAGCAATTTAACACACACACACACACACACACACTTAGAACTAAATAGGTCCCATCGAGTATGATGGATGTAAGGGGTGCTAATACCTTCCTCTTGCAGACAGAACTGACTCCCGATTCCATGTGTTTTGGTAACGTAGACCGCCTTATCCTCATCCGTGGGGTTTTATCTATATTTTCCTGTTCTTTTTAGAACAAATAAAATTAGGTGGCGACTTCATTGTTTTTAAAACAACCGATGAAAAAACCAGTCATCACACATCGGTATCCTCAACATGGGAAGAAATCATAAGGGTGCAGCTAGGGTGGTCAGCCAGTTCAAAATCTCAGACAAGAGCGGTGAAACTGAGGGAAGTATCAAGAACAGTGAAGGAAGCCATCATGGGTCTGAAAACGAAGATGAAGACTATGTGAACGAGCAGTATCCTCCTGACAACGACAAGTACAAGCAACTTGAAGACCGTCTGAATGTAGTGGAAAATCTAAAAATGTTTGGGCTGAAATTTGATGATCTGAGTCGTGTTCCTGGCGTGGTAATTCCCGGTAAATTCAAGGTTCCTACCTTTGCCAAGTATGATGGTACCTCTTGCCCGAAGCTGCATTTGAAGTCCTATGTTCAGAAGATCCACCCTCATACTGAAGACAGGAAACTATGGATCCATTTTGTTTCAAGAAAGTTTATCCAGAACTCAATTGGAGTGGTATTATCAGCTTGAGAGTACCCACATTCATACCTGGAATGACTTAGCAGATGTTTTCTACAAGCAGTACCAGTACAATGCTGAATTGTGACCTACCCGCATGTAACTACCGAGCATGTCTATGGGTCGTGACGAGAAGTTCAAGGAATATGCTTAGAAATGGAGAGATCTAGCAGGCAGAGTTCAACCACCCTTGTCCAATAGGGAGTTGGTTGACATGTTTATGGGAACACTGACAGGCCCATTCTTCAATCGTCTAATTGGAAATTCTTCAGCCGGATTCACCGAGTTGATATTGACAGGCGAGCACATTGAAGCGGGAATCAACAGCGGAAAAATACAGGTATAGTTATCTTCAAATTATGCAAAGAGATCTTTTGTTGGAAAGAAAGAAACCAATGTTGTATATAGTCAGAAGGGCCGTGATAAAGTTGATCGCACTCAATCTGTGGGGGCGGTTGTGATCTCCAATCCTACACCAGCACCACCTCAACGAGACAACGCGCGTAGCCAGAATGCGCCACGAAGATAGTTTATGAAGATCAATATGTCGTTGTCTCAAGCACTGCAACACATGATGAAAGCAGAGCTGATCACTTTGAGGGATCCTCCTCAACACGTCAACACTTCCTCTCCGAAGTACAATCCTAATGAAAGATGTGCATACCACTCCAACAGTCCAGGGCACGACACCAGGCTCTGAAGAACAAGATTCAAGACATGATTGAAGCAAGAGAAATTGAATTCGACACTCCTGTCGAAACTCCGAATGTGATCAATGCACCGATGCCTGACCATGGTAAAGGCTCCAATGCTATTGACAATAACTCCTATATTTATGATGTGAACAAGCTGACTATTCCTCTGATGACTATTAAGAAAGATTTGCTGCAAGCCGGTGTATTTCCAGGGTGCCCGAATGACTGTCGTTGGTGTGCATCTGAATCTGAAGGATGTGCTTGGTTAAAGAGGCGTATTCAACGCATGATGGACAACCGAGAAGTGTTATGTATAAAACCTCCATCTATGGAGAATCTATGTGAAGACATTTCTAAGAGTCTAAAGATCAAAGACGTAAGCGAAGCTGTACCAGAAGTCTGGGATACCTTGGGGAAGCCAAGTGGAAAGTTTGATTTCATGGTTAAGTATACCGCTCCTGAAAGCTATAAGATTCCTATCGAAGATGTCAAGGAAACCGGATGGGGAGACGATTTCCTAGAAGACTATGCTGATGTAAACACATTAAGGATCACCTCTGCCGATCCTACGCCTAGAGTGGCAACTCTCATCATTACTTCTCCCAGACCAATTCCATATTCCTTTGACAAAGCTATACCTTGGAACTATGGAGCCGAAGTTTACTATCATGGCGTCAAGCAAGAACCTTTGACCATTGAAGACTTTGCAATTAAAGATATCAATCCTGACATCGACAACATCACCGAATCAAGCAAGGTGACCAGAACCGGAAGAGTATTTTCTCCAAAAATCTCTCCTCCAAAGGACACCACTACACCAATTCACATTCCTGCTATCGAACCAATTCCCGAAGCTAGAGGGAAAGAACCAGTGACTCATCCTGCTCAGACAGAAGTACCAAAGGAAGTTGCTGAAGACACCTCCAAGAATGAAATGGAGGAAATTCTGAAGATCATCAAGAAGAGTGACTACAATGTTGTAGAACAGTTGGGACAAACTCCGTCCCAAGATATCCATGCTAGCTCTGCTATTATGCTCTGAGGCTCATGCTAAAGCCTTAGTAAAGTTTCTGAAGAACGCTCACATACCGCAAGACACTACTGCTGATCAATTTGAAGGTTGAATTGATAGCCTGACTGTCAACAATGGTTTAGGTTTCTCTGATGGTGATTTAACTCCTGCCGAAAGGAATCACAACAAAGCCTTGCACTTCTCCGTTGAATGCAAGGGCACTACATTGTCTCACGTGTTGGTGGATACTAGTTCTGCTCTGAATTTCTGCCGAAGAGAAGAGAAGAGCGCTTTCGACCGACTTAATGCTGAAGGAGTGGTCATGAAGCCCAGTGACATAATCGTAAGAGCTTTTGATGGTTCTAAATGAATAGTACTTGGAGAGCTCATCCTGCCAGTTAAATTCGGTTCCCAGACTTTTGAATCTACTTTCTTTGTCATGGGCATTCGTCCATCTTACTCTTTCCTACTCGGATGCCCTTGGATACATGGGGCAGGCGCTATCACTTCTACCCTGCATCAGAAGCTGAAGTACCTAGTAAAGGGGAAGATCATTACAGTATGCGGTGAGGAAGAATATATGGTAAGCCATCTGCAGTCGTTCCAATACCTCAAAATGGAAGGTGAATTTGTCGAAACTCCTTGTCAAGCTTTCGAAGCAATCCCACGAGTCATGCCTGTTGACTCTCCTGTCACTCCTGAAGTTACTAGAGCTCTACCGAATATGGCTTCACTAAAAAATGCCAAAGCTGCGGTTTAAGAAGGAGGTTGTACTATTTGGGGTCAGCTCCCCGATCTCCCGTTCAAATCTGACAAGACTGGTTTAGGCTTCACTACAAAAGGTCAGAAGATGATACACCGCAAACGTGCCGGCAAACTCCCTTTCCACATCAACAAAAGCGGAGTCCATGCTATAGAAGATGATGACAACAACTTTGACATCAATTGGATCTTCCCAACTTTAGGCAACGGACTCAACAATTGGAAGACTGAAGATGTTATACCAATCTCCTTTAGACAGGAGTAATTGTTTTTTTTTCTGTTATGCTTTTTGATTTTTAACGCTTTGAACGAGAAACTTTAAGCCTAGTGCCTTGCCCGAGGCATCATGGCTCGTTTGTGAGGGTTATTATTTGTCATTTGCATATTTTCATTCAATAAAATCATTGGACTTTTGCATTCAAATACTTTACTCTTTCCTTTCTTTTAATTTGTCACCCTTCAAAAAAGCTATGTGTTCTTACACACACCCACGTGATACACTGCAGATTCACTCTGAATCTCGTCGATAACAGCTCTGCTATTGCTAAACATGACTTCGATAATCCGATCTACCAAGCCGAAGACGAAGGTGAGGAAGATTGTGAAGTGCCAGGAGAACTTGTCAGACTACTACAATAGGAAGAACATGTTATACAGCCACACGAAGAGCCAGTCGAGGTTGTGAATCTGGGTACTGACACAGACAGAAAGGAAATCAAGATAGGAGCAGGTCTAGAGAATAGTGTCAAAGAGAGATTGGTTCAGATGCTGCGAGACTATATCGAGGTTTTTTCTTGGTCTTACGAAGACATGCCAGGTCTAGACATTGACATTGTGGTACACCGACTACCAACGAAAGAAGGTTTTCTCCCTGTGAAGTAGAAAGTTTGTCGTATGAAACAATTCAATATCGGGTTCCTAGTCGTTACTTCTTACCCACAATGGGTGGCGAACGTGGTGCCCGTACCTAAGAAGGATGGTAAAGTGCGAATGTGTGTGGACTACCAAGATCTGAATAGAGCAACTCCGAAAGACGATTTTCCACTTCCTCATATTGACGTTCTAGTTGATAACACTGCTCAACATAAGGTTTTCTCCTTCATGGAGGTTTCTCCAGTTACAATCAGATTAAAATGGCTCCTAAAGACATGGAAAAGACTACTTTCATTACACAGTGGGGCATATTCTGTTACAAAGTCATGCCGTTTGGACTGAAGAACGTTAGCGCCACGTACCAACGTGCCATGGTAGCTTTGTTTCATGACATGATCCATCACGAGATAGAGGTCTATGTCGACGACATGATAGATCGATCACAAACTGAAGAAGAACATCTTGATCATTTGCAAAAGCTGTTTGATAGTCTGAAGAAATACAGATTAAGACTTAATCCTAACAAATGCACCTTTGGATTCAGATCCGACAAACTCCTGGGATTTGTTGTCAGTGGTAAAGGTATTGAGGTTGATCTGGCCAAGGTTAAAGTTATTCAAGAAATGCCAGCGCCCCGCACCGAGAAGGAAGTCAGAGGTTTCCTGGGACGATTGAACTACATTGCCAGATTCATTGCACATCTAACTGCTACTTGTGATCCAATCTTCAAGTTACTGAAGAAAGATCAAGTAGTGGAATGGAACGACTATTGTCAAACAGCTTTTGACAAAATCAAGGAGTACCTACAAAATCCTCATATCCTGATGCTGCCTGCCAAAGGAAGACCTCTTATCATGTACTTGACAATATTAGAGAATTCAATGGGGTATGTGTTGGGGAAACATGACGAGTCTGGTCAAAAAGAGTATGCAATATACTACCTTAGCAAAAATTTTACCGACTGTGAAACAAGATACTCACAGCTCGAGAAAACTTGCAGCGCTTTGGCTTGGGCTGCACGTCAACTAAGAAAATATATGTTGACTAACACTACTTTGTTGATCTCCATGATGGATCTGATAAAATACATATTTGAGAAACCTGCTCTCTTTGGAAGAATAGCAAGATGGCAAATGATCTTGACTGAATACGACATCTAGTATACTACTCAGAAGGTGATCAAAGGAAGCATAATGGCTGATCATTTGGCTCATCAAGCCATAGATGACTATCAGTCTATGCATTTCGAGTTTCTAGACGAGGATGTTTTGCTAGTCACTAATTACGAAGAACCAGGACTAGACGAAGGACCTGAACTAGGATCCCGATGGACCATGGTCTTTGATGGAGCCTCAAACACACTTGGCAATGGCATTGGCGCCATCATTACATATCCTACAGGCGGACACACGCCCTTCACCGCCAGACTATGTTTCGATTGCACTAACAACATGGTCGAATATGAAGCGTCCATCATTGGTATCAAAGCTGCTATTGGCTTAAGAATCAAATTCTTTCAAGTATATGGAGACTCAACTTTAGTAATCAGTTAGGTTAAAGGCGAGTGAGATACGAAGCATTCGAATCTAATTCCATATCAAGAGTATGTTTTGAGTCTGATCCCCTACTTCGAAGAAATCACATTCGATCACATTCCACGAGAAGAGAATCAGTTAGCAAACGCATTAGCTACCGTGTCATCTATGTTCAAGGTCAGATGGGACAACGGAGCTCTCTAAATCATCATCGAAAGGTTTGACGAACCAGCATACTGTTGTGAACTTGATACAGAAGAGAAACCCTGGTTCTATGAAGTGAAGAGGTATCTCGAAACTCAAGAATATCCCGCAGGGGCATCTGTCAACTATAAGAAGTTCTTGAGAAGATTCGCTTCCAAGTTCTTTCTCAGCAACAACATCCTATACAAGCGCAATCACGACTTGTGCTTACTTCGCTGTGTAGATCAGAAAACAGCAAAACGGATCATGGAAGAGTTACACGAAGGCGCATTCGGTATCCACTCCAGTGGACATACAATGGCAAAGAAGATTCTAAGATCAGGTTACTATTGGTCCACTATGGAAGCTGATTGTTACCGTTATGTTCGATCTTGTCACAAATGCCAGATATACGCAGATAAAGTACACGTACCTCCAGTACCATTGAATGTTCTGACCATTCCCTGGACTTTCGCAATGTGGGGCATCGACATGATTAGAGAGATCAAACCCACCGCTTCCAATGGACACCGTTTCATCCTTGTCGCAATTGACTATTTACCAAATGGGTAGAAGCAGCCTCGTTCGCATCCGTTACCAAGAATGTTGTGGCTCGATTCATCAAACATAATCTCTTCTGTCGGTACGGAGTCCCTGAAAGGATCATCACAGATAATGGTACCAATCTCAATAACAAAATGATCACCGAACTCTGCACGCAGTTCAAGATTAAGCATTACAACTCTTCTCCATATCGTCCAAAAATGAACAGCGCAGTGGAAGCCACCAACAAGAATCTCAAGAAGATCATACAGAAGATGACAGTGACCTACAAGGATTGGCATGAGATGTTGCCATTTGCCCTCCACGGTTATCGCACTACAATACGAACATCTACATGAGAAACCCCCTTTTTCCCTTGTATATGGTATGGAAGCAGTCCTACCAATCGAGGTTCAGATACCCTCAACCAGAGTCCTCCAAGACACAGAATTGGGAAAAGACGAATGGGTCCAGACTCACCTTGGCCAGATCAACTTGATCGACGGAATACCAGAAGCGAATGATCCGAGCATTCAACAAGAAAGTCAAGCACCGAGTCTACCAAGTCGGTGATCTAGTAGTCAAGCGGATCATCCTTCCACAAGGTGGTCCCAGGGGAAAATGGACTCTCACCTATGAGGGACCATTTGTAGTCAAAATAGTATTTTCCGGTGGAGCTATGATCCTAAGCACTATGGATGGAGAAGACTTCCCATACCCTGTGAACGCAGACATGGTAAAAAGATACTACGCATAAACGAGACCCGCTAGGTCGACTGGCCTAGGCAAAAATAAGGGCATCCTGGCGAACCAAAAGGTTCGGGCAAAAAAGTTAAGGATATACAAAAAAAATGTGTACACCCGGCAGATCGAAAACCTACAAAGACGGCTTGGGCAAAAAAGGGTATCCTGGTAGACTGAAAACCCGAAAGGGCAGTCTAGGCAAAAATTAGGGATTTAAGCGTACGACTATGTCTCGTCCAGATCACCTACCTACAGACTATGTCGTAAATCAGTTCAATCACTTTCTTCTAACAGCGAGGAGATGAGATAGTCGAAAATATATAAGCAATAGCATAGTTAAAACTCGACGAGATTGTTTCCACATAGCTTTTTACTATTCCGACAATGTCCTCTTACTAGGATATTCGTCTCTTGTATGCAAAAAGCCTAATTATAAGTCACTTTTGAAAATTAATGCAAATTCCTTTTCTATTTTTATTGTTTTTTGCATAAAGTCCAATGATTGCTTTGAATGATTATATGCATCTCACAATAAACATCTGTTCAAAAACATATGAAAAGCGAACAGAAACAGTAATTACTACAGGCTCTAGGAAATGAGATGACAACTAAAGTCACCAATGCTTCCCCACAGAGTCACTTTCACAAAATCATCAATCCCCACATAGACATCACTCTCACTACAAAGGCAAATCTTCTCCCAACAGTATTCCAATACTTCATCACATTAGTCCCCGAGCAGCGATCCTATCAACTTATCTACATTCTCAAGTCATCACATTAGTCCCCGAGCAGTGATCCTATCAAAATTCATTACGTTAGTCCCCGAGCAGTGATCCTAAACTTCATCACATTAGTCCCCGAGCAGTGATCCTATCAAACTTCATCATGTTAGTCCCCGAGCAGTGATCCTAAACTTCATCACGTTAGTCCCCGAGCAGTGATCCTATCAAACTTCATCAAGTTAGTCCCCGAGCAGTGATCCTATAAAGCTTCATCACGTTAGTCCCCGAGCAGTGATTCAATCAGATTCATCACCTTAAGTGATCCTATCAGACTCATCACCTCAAGTGATTCAATCAGATTCGTCACCTCAAGTGATCCTGTCAGATTCATCACCTCAAGTGATCCCTATCAACCTCATCAACTTTAATGACCCTATCAGCTTCGCCATGTACATCAGTCTCCAAGCAGTAACAGGTTATTTCACATCATCCTCAACAAGGTCTATGCACAAGAACCCCAGCCGAGTATCTCTCAATCATTGATATTCTTCAAGCAGCACTAATATCCAGACTCGAAGCTTGTTCAAATAGTGCATCGGAGGAATCTAAATCATCTCTTATTCCTCATCCAGGGTTTTCAACACCCCCATCCCCAAGCAGGACATCAGAAATCTCTAGCAGAACGTTCCTAGCTTCTTTAAGATGGATATGTTTTGAAATACCATAACATCTACATTCATGCATTATACATAAAAGTCATAACATGTGCATTCACAAACATTATCATATACTCGCATGCATCATAATCTACATAAAGCTAATCATATCCTTTCAAGTTAAATTTCCCCAACAGGTAACAGCTATTTTCCAAACAGAAGGTCAAAGATTAACACCCGAAATAAGACGGGAAAACTATCTACTTTCTGACAAATATCCATCTAAGAAACAACCAAGACGATGGTTCATTTTGACTCTCCCTTATTATCAACCTCCCCGGATGGCATCTTAAGCCCATCTCCGATTTCTCTTTCATCCAAAGGAAGAATACAGAGTCTAGCGTACGACTCACTCTCTAGCATCAACTTCTCCAAATGGCATCTGTAAGCCCATTCCAGCATATTGTCAATTGACGATCCCATTCCATTCAACAGCGAGTGCAAATTTTTCAGGTGTACTCGAGTGTTCAATCATCTTCCACCTTCAGGTCACGAAAGGCAAGCATACCAATCTAACCCGTTCGGTACAAGAAGATTGAACAGGGGCAACTATTATACCCCAAAATTTGCCCTCATTTCTCTCAAGACAATCCATGGCTCTATGTTCAAGAATTTCACAAGGTTTGCTCAAATAAACCCTTTTCTAAGCAATCCATCCAAGCTAAGGGTTTGCTCCTCTAAAGTCAAGATGGGTCTCCAATGCTTCAGGTGGTCATCATATCTCACCAGGGATCCTCATGTCAAGTTCCAAGCCTTACAACTCAAAATTGCTCACCCAATTGCTCAGATGGTTGAAAATCAACTATATTGGACAAAAAGTCAACTGTGGTCAACATACAGTCAAACTTCATAATTTTTGGTCAACATCAGTATTTTGAAGTAATATTCATCATTTGATGAGGGGTTGACCATGATTCATCAAGAAAAATCAAGATTTGATCAAAAGTCAAAGTTTTTAAACTAGGGCTTTTCAAACAAAAGTCAACAGAACTTTGAACAATCATAACTTTCACATACTTTATCAGAAATTTTTCCACAAAAAATCATTTTGAAGAGAATTCAATTCTCTACAACTTCGTGTCTCACAAGCTTGGGCTGGAAATGCTTCATTTGGAAGTTATAGATCAAAACATTACAGGTCCTCTTAAAAAGTCAACAAAAAGTCATCTTTTTGCAAAAACGTGTTCATGAGTATGGAAACTTCAATGAAGATGAAACCAAAAGGGATGTTTATAAGACATCTTGAGCTTTCTATAAAGTCCAAGAACACCCAAAAATGTGGAAAATTGAGCAAGATACAAATTGTGCAAGTTGAGCATTTTTGAGGAGGTGCATGAAGAAAAATACTTAGCAAAAGCAAATAATTTTCAAATGGGCCTAAGATTTTATGATTCAAACTTATTCCTAACATTATCAAGAGCATCTAATCCCAGCTACACGCCCTCCTTCCATTTATTTTTGAATTAAACCATTAAAATTCAATTTTAATTAAACTAAAATATTAAGACAAGGTACAAGGCATATGGGCTTGATATCCAAGTTTCTTGAGGTCCAAGATTGACAATGCAAGATGGAAAATTATTGAAAGAGAGTTTAAGGAAGATTGAGCAAGGAAAATAAAGATTTGTGTCAAAAATTTCAATCAAATATATTTCATTCAATGCAATATATTTTACCAAGTTTGTTGACCTAATCTCTTGTCCATATATACTGAACATCCTCACAAGACAAAAGAACAAATTTGCAGCCTCTTACATAGATTGCTAGCCTCTTACAAACCCTAGAAATCTCTCAATTTTTTTCTCAAAACTTGCAAAATTGTGTTTTAATTTCCAGGCAGTTTCAAGCCATTCCAGTCATCCATTCGTGTTCCTGAAGTTCCCAGAAGGGATAGATTCACATCATTACACGATCCTAAAGCATCCAGAAATCACTCACCCAAGCTGCTCCGGTTTGGTATTTTTCTATAAATCGTTTTTCTTAATCCATGCATTACTAACTGATTTTGTTTGTTTGTATGATCTCAGGATGTTGTTTAGAACAGGTACAACGTGTTACATGTGAGCTTTAGGGCTTAAATCCCATTATGCCATTGTTAGGGCATAGGAGCTGTGAGTTTCGAACCCACTGATACAGGGACTTTCAGGCTATAAAAATACCACCATTGGATTCCTCGGGTACGAATTAGGGGGGTAGGTTCCTTTATTTTCATTCATATTGTGTATTCTTGCAGGATCTGATTTCTAGACCACTAGAGAAGATGATCGGAGCTTTGCTCCAACACTTCTGATTAAAAAACAAACAATACATACATATTTATGAATCCAACAATATGAATGGATGTATCATGACGGTTTACCTTGTCTTGTGCTATGTCACTCTACATCTCTTAGGTTGTGGGTTGAACCCACCTTTTCTTCATTTGTTTTCATTGTTTTCTCGGTTTGAGTCTCGAAGGCAGCCTCGAAGCTCCGACACGGATGTCCCAACACCGAGCTCCGGCTTGGGTCTCCCAGCCCGGAACCCTCCGAGCTCCGACTTGGATGGCCCCAGATGAAAAGTCCCTAGAAGCTCCAGCTTCTGGACGTCCCAGATATAGAATCTCTAGAAGCTCCGACACGGACCCTTCGGCGCGGACACCCCAAAAACTCCAAATTCTGGATCTTTCCAGCACTAGAACCCAAGCTCCGACACGGATGCCCTAACGGAAGAATCTCCGAAGCGACACGGACCGCTGAATCTGAAACCACAACTTGGACACGCTCGTGAGTTTCCACGAAACTCCGGTTCAGGATGCCAGGTGCTCCATTCACAAAGGCCCGACACGCTGAAGCTCATTTTCTTGGTTTTCTTATTTTTATTTATTTTCTGCTTTCCCTTTTAATTAATTAATTAATTAAATTAGTAATTAGGTTAATTAGTTAGGTTAATTAGATAATTTCACAAATAACTTTTTCCATGCTTTTTAATTGACTCAATTAGTTTAATTTAGGTTAATATTCTTTTTTTTTCTTAATTAAAATTAAAATCAATTAGAATTAGGTTTTTTCTCACATAAACTCTAATTTTCAAAAATACCAAAAAATACTAGGATTTAGTTTTTTCACTTAGATAATTTTTTCTGCTATTTATTTTCTTGCATTTAAATTCTAGAAAGGATGTATAGGTTGCAAGTTTATTTTCATGTAATAGCGTAGGATTTTATTTTCCGCATTTACTTTTCGCACCTCCTATTATTTATCTGCCCCAAAGCCATGTAATAGCGTAGGACCTTTACATTTCCGTAATTTACTTTCTGCACTTATTAAATGCTAGTAATTAGGCGTGTATGGCAAGATTAACTTAATCAATCTAGATCACTAATCACAAGATAAATATCTGAAAACAACACACTTTCTTCACATATGCACCCCCTTAGGGTATCCTCTCTCGTTGCCTTACGAAATAATGGTCATGTCCCTCGAGCGTAGGATATCTTAGCACAGTTGCCTACAATATATCATCACAGTCCCTTCGACTTAAAAGATCATAGTCCCTCGATGTTGCCTACGAATACATGATCTCTCCCCTCGGTTGTTGCCTACGAATACATGATCTCGCCCCTCGGTTGTTGCCTACGAAAAGTGATGATCGTCCCTGCGAACGTGCTAGGATATCTCTACAAGTTTCCTTCTATGACCATCTGATGTCCCTTCGAATGTCCCTTTACATCCAACGGATAGAGTTACCTGCCAACTAATGGTATGGATAGCGCTACCCTAAAGGAAAGAAATATAACACGGAAACGGCCGTTCTGAGTGGGTAAATAAGTCTCTTTTGCTTGCTCAATCAAAATACTTTTCACACTTCACATTTTCCAAAACTTCTCAAAGCGATTTGTATATATTCCAGTGTGAATCATTACAAAGTCTTTTCCAAAACAAAACATTTCCAAACACTTCGTATACATTCCAGCGAGAATCATTAAGAAGACAAAGATAAATGTCTTTTCAAAAACATTTTCAAACACACACACACAGAAAGCAATTTATAAAGTGAGCTTAACAATTAAGAGCCCGTAGATAACTACAGATCGAAAGGGTTCTAACACCTTCCCTTTTCATAACTGTCTCCCGTACTCAGAATCTAACGAAGTGTCATACCCCAAATTTTGACCTAATATACCACCTTACATTTGCATCATCGCATAACTAACAGTTCAGACAACATTAATCGGGTATAGCACTCACAGGTCAAAATTAGGGTTTCATCAGATTTTCATCTGATTCAAGAGCTAACCAATTAGGGTTTGAGATTTTCTCATCTTATTTGATCTATCTTGATCAAATCATCAACCTTCAATCCTCAGATATCAAATTTTCTCACAGATCAATCGAGGATCGACCAATTAGGGTTTTGATCGGGCATGAGAATTCTCTGACTTTTTGAACAAGAAATAACTTTTTTGGATAGAGATTGGTCATTATATCTTAGATACAACATCTTGACCTAATTTCTAGATTCAAAACATCACAGAGGTTCACAGAATTCATCAGTCGTTTTCAGAAACATCTGATGAAATTTCATCTGCACAGAAAAGTTAAACTTTGACTTTTGGTCAAGTTTTTCAAAACAAAACTTTTTCCATCATCAAAATACTTCAAATGATCCATCATGATCATAAAAAATCAAAGAATTTGAAAAAGTCAACAAAAAGTCAAAAGTTTTCATACTTAGAAATTTTTCTAAGTGTTGAAATTTCTCATTTTTTTCCAAATTTCAAGCCATTTTTTCACCTAGTTCCAATTGGAATTTGAAAAAACTCAAAACATGAAAGTTGTAGCTTGTGGAAAGATCTTTCCAAAATGTCCAAGAACTCTCAAATCCATGGAGTCTAGCTATGTCTTTGAAATTGAAACATAAGGCTCCATGAAACTTGATTTTCAAAGATCAAAACATCAAATTATAGGTCATTTTGAGTTTTCTTCATCTAGAAGCTTTCTAACCTTGCCAACTTGACTAATGGACTGATAAATATCAGCTTGAAGATAAGAATTGAATATTGGATCAAGATTGTAAAAAAATAGCACATGGTAAAAAAGGAAGGTTCCTTTTGCTTTTGAAATACCATTCTTGCCCCTTAAGCTTTCTTTGAATCACCAAATACCATGTCCTTCTTGCCTAACATTGCAGTCCTAATTGGCCTATAAAAGGATCACATTTCAAGCCTAAATCAACACCAAAAACATTGCAAAGTCATGCTTCTCACTTCTTTCTTCAAAATCAAGTAACATAACCATTTTTGAGAAAACTTGCAATTTTCAAAATTCAATGAAAACATGATAAATTTTGGTGTCTAACATGTTTCATGATCATTATTAAACTTGTTCCAAACTTAAAATTAACTTGAACAAGGCTGGAAATCGAAATTGCATCTTATGCGCATAAGCTTCCAAAACTGCCATAACAATCGAAACTGAAGCTTGGCTTGATTTCTTTGAGTTACGGCGACAAACACGATCCATATACATCATGGAGTTGATCCAAAACAAGAACAACAAACCTGTAAATCCATTAACCCCATTTCGAGTTTCACTTTGAATTGTTGTAGGTGGACTTGGCTGGAGTAATTGGAAAGGATTCAAAAGCGGGCTATCATCACGACTTCCATACATGCCGATGAAGCTCGAATGATCAAGAAGCGACAGCTGGAAACACTCTAGCATCGATTTGATCCTCACTTTTCGGTATGCATATGAACTGTGATATCATGATTCCTTGCATCAATTGAAAAAAGCTCTTGGCCATTCTCTTTCTGCACCTAACACGATCATTAACCCTCAACAAAATCAAAGAATCATAAATTGTGCATCATTTAATTTGAAATCTTAAGTTTAGGGTTCATCGCGATTTCCAGAAATCCAAACATGATAGACTTAAAATAAATGAAATTAACAAACACCATCATGTTCGTGATGAAAAATCGAGTAACTTTGATGTTTACATCATTGAATTTGGTTGAGAAACGAAGATTTTGGATTGAATCAAAGAATCTGAAAATCAAAACCATAAACCCAGGCTGCGCGCGTGTTCTTGGTGTTCTTCAATTTTCAAATTTTTAAATAAGCCAATCTTATATCAACGCGTGTTAAGTCCACTAACTCTAGCGCATTTGGTCTAGTGGTTGTCTGCTTGCCCTTAAGGTCTTCTTGCCACGCGTCCACCTCATGGTCATGGGTTCAACACCCATCAGGACCATTTTTTTCATTCTTTTTTTACAAAACTTTCAATTTTTTCATGTTTTTTTTATCAAACTTTCAACATTTTTTTTGACCAATCAAAACTTCTCATTTGAGATGATTTTTTAACACTTGTCAATAAATACATCTATTTTGTGATAATGCAAAATTTTCGAAAAAACTTTCATCGATTAAATTTTAATCGGGAAAGCGGCGTTACGAACACTTTTCAAACCTCCTTAAAGGTGAATTTTTCAAGTTTTCGACTTCGATTTTTTCAAAACTTTTCATAAATGAACTTAACATTTCAAAACATTTTCAAATCATTTTCAAAACATTTCATCAAAACATCTTTTTCCATGATCGATCCGATTTAAACGATAAAACCGAATTCGTTTCTTCTCGAAATTCGCAATCGATCATGGGCCTCCATTACGGTGTAAGTCCCAATCCTTTATGTACATATTTAATTTTACTTGTACATACTCAAATCATCATGGTTAATATTCAAACGTAAACAAATTTCTTTCGTTTTCATTCGTTTGTTTATACGCTGAATCCATTGGTTCTAAAGGAAGGTATCTTCTGAGCGAAATTTCTTTTTGACCAATGGGCCTCCATCATGGTGTAAGTCCCATAAAATTCTTTTATGTACATAATATTTCTTTGTACATATCAAAAACTTTCCAAACACATACAAATTTTTATACGTACATATCTGAGATACTTTTATGCTCAATACGAGACAAACTTGATCGTTTGTTTTCACTTCACTTGTGTATACACAAACCAAACATTCTTTATGTACATACACAATCTTTTCCTTGTACATATCAAACTTTTATCTGTACATATCTGGATACCTTTTAGAATAAACTTCAATCAATCATTTCCGTTTCATCATATATTTTACTGAATACCATTGATATTGAAAGGAGCATTATTCCACTGTGCGCTTTCAAATCAATGGGCCTCCCTTATGGTGTAAGTCCCAACCCTCCTATGTACATCCATTTTTCTTTGTACATAAAAACTCGTCCGTGTACATATTCATTTCCTTGTACACAGTACAAACTTGTAAATAATCAAGTTGCGCTCGTTTTAAACGTTCGTTTCACAGACACTTGTTTATATTTCATAAACTGCTGTAAATAAACATCATGCATTGTTTATATTTCCTTCATAAACTTCTATGAATACATATCACACACACACACACACCTGTTTATACAACTGTCTAGTTATAACATAACAATTAGACTAATCAATAGGTTCCCACAGTATAGCCTCCGCTTGGGCTTCATACAAGACAATCCATTCCCAGCATGAGTTAAACCTCCGCTTGGGCTTCATACAAGATATTTTATCTCCACGAGTTTAGCCTTCTCTTGGGCTTTGTACAAAGAAACTCTCCCCGCAGAGTTAGCCTCCGCTTAGGCTTCATATAAGACAAACACTCCCCTGTTGAGTCAGCCTCCTCTTGGGCTTCGTTCAAAAGAACTCCTCATTGAGTTTAGCCTTCTCTTGGGCATCATACAATGAAAGAGGAAATCTCTTATGACCTCCTATTGGGCTTCCAATACAAAGAATCACCCGCGCTAAGATAGAACCCTGAAAGGATGGTTTCCCGGTGAAATCACTTTCATATTCCCCAGAGAGTAAAATTTCCTGGTGAAATTGCTCTTATTCAGAAAAGGACGGTTTCTCGGTGAAATCCCTTTCAAGCCAAAGCCAGCCATACCCTATAGCTTCCTCTTGAGCTTCATACAAGGACCCTCGATGACCCTCGATGACCCTCGGAATGCCTCCTCTTGGGCTAACAATACAAGGACCCACGGGCTTCTTAAAAGCATCCCTTTAAATCCAATCAATTTCTCCTAGAGATTTAGACATCTATCATCTCTATGGAAGAAGCATCTCATCTATTACATCACATACAGTCAAAACTTTTCAAACTCTTTTCAAACAAAAACATCTCTTAACAGTAAGTGGTAACGCTTGTACACTCAAGCAAAACACCCAATACTTACAGTTAAAAGATTCAATCATCTCTTTCAAACATCTTTCTTAAACATGTAAGTGGTAACGCTTGTACACTCAAGCAAAACACCTGTAACTTACGATGAAAGATTTTATTTCAAATCAAACTTTTCAAAATGTATGTGATGAAATAGATTAGATACATTTTCATTAAGATGACATTTGCATCTCTTACTAACATCCGTTGCTTTCCACTAGCATAAGTGGGAACTACGATTGCTCTGACTTTCTCAACATCCTTTTGAGAATACGTAGGCACAAGGTCTAATCCTTGCCGAGCAAATTTCTATCTCCCTCAGACCAAACAAACCATAGAACCTTGTAGATCCGAGCTACAAATGCTCGATTCCACTAGGGGATATGTACGAGAAGATCCACGGATCTTTGCGAGCACAATAAAATAAACACTAGAATCACATAATCTCTGTTTCTTAAAATCCAAAGGAGAAACTTTCCCAATCATAGAAATAGCAATTAAAACACACAAACATATCAAACATATTCATATATAAAGCTGTAGATAACTACATATATTTAGGGTGCTCCATCTATTCCCTTTATATAACAATCCCCCTTACTCAGAATCTCCCCAATGTGTTACGTCTAGTTTGCGCTAGTCGTTCGCATACCAATATCAATTGAGGGTATTTGACTTTCCCTTTTCATAATCATTAAATCATCTTTCTTGTGTTGAAAATAATAAAGCTTGATGCTCATGGCATCTTTATAAACAAATCAAAAGATTTAAATCGTTGCGTGCGGAGAATCCGAACTCACGTTCGCATCCTCGGTAGCGTCACCTTTTGTGAGCAGAAAAATGGCGACTCTGTGGGGAGTCTGTTGAAATTTGATTTTTCAAGAAAAAAAAAGCGTTACTACTTTAAGAGCACCAAGCTTTTGTTTTCAAAAGAAAAAAGGGATAAGCTTTCATATTATGCATATATCTTTTTTTTATTGTGTGTTTAGCGATTTCACTTGATGGAAAGAAATCTAACCGGTTTAGAAACATTTTAAGATCTAGGTGGAGATATTAATCGTGGCGATTCAATGCTCTCGAAGTTAATATTTCCCGCGCAGTGGAGGTTTTCTTGGGGGTATTGTGTTTAGCAAGTAATTGCGAAGACACTGTGCTTTTGAGGGAACTTAAGAAGCTGAGTGGACTGTAGAACACATAAACCATCCTGGCCATTAGGATGTAGTGCAGAGATTATTCGGGTGTAAGCCTAGAGTAATTGTCATGCGATACTACGATCAGGCGAGTTTCTCTTGAAAATATTATTGGACCATCGAGTATTCAACAAATCCAATAATGTTTTGAAGGGGAGTGTTGAGCTTCATTTTCTCTTTCCATTTCCAAAGAATTTAGAGATTTTTTTGTAAAATATTTTAGGTTAGAGTGATGGACGTCAGAGGAAGATTCACCAAAAGATACAGTTTTAGGATTCTTGACGTAGGAAAGTTGAAAGAGTTAGCATCCTTGGTAGAAGATCCCTCGGATTTCAGAAAACGCTATGGAACTCTTTTAACTCTTCTGAACGCTAACGTCGATGAAGGACTTCTCAAAACCTTCGTTCAATTCTACGATCCAGTCTATCGTTGTTTCACTTTCCCTGATTATCAGTTGATGCCTACTTTGGAAGAGTATGCGCATATCCTAGGAATCTCAGTATCAGACAAAGTGTCTTTCAATGGTTTGGAAGCCATTCCTAAGTCACAAGTCATTGCAACAATGAATCATTTAAAGAAATCTGAGATAGACAAAAACCTAACTACCAGAGGAAAACTCTTAGGACTAACTTCAAAGTTCCTAATGGAGAAGGCTCTCAAGTTCTCGAAATTTGGTAGTATGGTAGCCTTTGAAGCTATTTTAGCTTTACTCCTCTATGGATTGGTGTTGTTTCCCAACGTCCCAAATT
Organism: Vicia sativa; assembly: GCA_021764765.1. Classification (NCBI taxonomy): domain Eukaryota; kingdom Viridiplantae; phylum Streptophyta; class Magnoliopsida; order Fabales; family Fabaceae; genus Vicia; species Vicia sativa. The sequence continues at coordinate 68,653,207 of CM038796.1, read as the reverse complement.
TCGTTGATATCAACGCCATAAGGATCTTTCTGATTGGAAATCCCGTTCCTACCCTGCTTGGTGATACTTACGTCTCTATTCATCATAGGAATCGTCAAGGAGACGGAACTATCGTGTGTTGTGTACCTCTGTTTTCAAATGGATTGTCTCACACTGCCTAAAACTCCTATCTTCCGAAAACAAAGGCGAGTGGCATTGGTCGGAAGACTCATGTCTCTTACAAGACGATATCCATTGGTATACCTTGGCAAACAATGAGATGGAAATCATTGAGGCTGTGGAGAATTTACCAGCGTACCTCTCATTGTGCGAGGAGGAATCAACTACAACCCATTCCTAGCAAAGCGTCAGCTCGGATCGCAAGTTCGGTAAACCTTCCGGTTTCACGGTGAAAGCTACTTCTATCATGAAGGAGGATTCCCAGGATTGAAGGCTAGGATGATTAAAGCTTGGCATCACATCCGATGGAAAGAAAAGGAAATCAAAGAATTGTGTAGCCATGAAACCTACACTTCTTGGATAAAGAAAAGCGAAGGAATTTCGAATGCCTTACGCTTATGAGGATCCCATGTTCTCGATCGCTTCCAAATCGACAAATTTTCCGTTGAAGTGGGAGAATACCAAGAAGCCTTGACCAAGATAAGGTTTGAGAAAGAAGCTTTGGAAAGCAAATTCCTTAAGACTAACCTTGAGAATGAGAAGCTCGAGAAGCAAGTCAAAGATCATGAAAAAGCGCTCTACTTCGGGATGAATGGCTCATGGAGAAAGATGAGAAGATTCGCCAGAAGGATAACGCCATCCAAAAATACGTCAAGGAAAGGAAAAGAAAGCTCAAGGAAATGACAACCAGCAAGCCCGCTCCCAATGAGTGGAAGAGAGTCATTAGCAAGCTAAAAGCCGAGAAAGCCAAACTAAAAGCTCACTATGGGAAGGAAATCAGGAAGTGCATCAAGCCTTTGGATCGTCATCCGACGAAGACGTTTAATTAGTTTAATTTAGTTTGTAATTTTATCATTTATTTTATCATTTGTGTGAGCAATGCTCCAAAAAAAAACAATTGTTGTAATCTTCCTTCATTAATCAATAAAATTTGTGTTTTCCATCCAAATATTTGCCAGAAATATCTCGTTTAGCGTAAATTCTTTGGAAATTTCTTTTCTTTACAATCATATTCATGCATCATACTTTGCATTTAAGTCTATCATCTAGAGTCTAATCATTCAGTTTTGCTGTCTATTTCGAGATAGAAAAATTGTCGGTATCGTCTTAGAGTTTCTCATTGCGTCACCAACTCGAGCGTCGATACGGATCAAAAGAAGAAAAGTAATGGAGAATTTTGAGCAAGCGTTGAACTCGTAATACGGTAACTACACTACAAGAAGAAGTGGAGAGACTCACATCTTTGGTCAACTCGCTTGCACACAGTATAAAGTCAACAAGCGACATCGGCGGTCAAAACCAGCGGCAACGGAGGATACTACTACTCGATTTGGTATCACGGTCGATGATTCACCTTCGACATGCGGAGGGCTATCCATGGGAATGCCTTTTAAATTCGGCATTGGAGTTCGCCAACCGACTTCTCAAACAACCTCGCTTGAAATACCTGCTGCGGCAGCGCTACGTTCACTCCTGGCGTGGAATAACTTTCCACAAGTAACAATGTCGGTTTCTCAACCGATCATGTTGAACTTCGACTTACGTAGTGCGCTACCACGGAAGAAGTTCATCACACTCCGGAAATAACACGACGCTCGTGGTTCAATGGAGAATCTCCGAGAACAACTCCTCAAAATGCGACTTGAGATAAAAACAATTGGGAAAGAATTGTTTGGAAAAAATGCCGAGGATCGTGCTTAGTTCCTCGGCGTAAAAATACGCAAAATTCAAAGTCACGACTTTGAAAAGTACAAAAAACTCTGTCCATAAAGTCATCTCACGATGTATGCGGGAAAATGTCTACGTACAATGAGGATCATCGATTCTTGATCCATTACTTCGAGACGATCTCACGGTGCCGCACTAAAGTGGTACATGGGTTTGGAAACGACGAGTATCAAACATTCAACGACCTAGGCAAAGCCTTTATCCAACAATACAAATTCAACTTGGATATGGCTCACGATAGGGATCAACTCGCTCCATGTCTCAAAAGGAAGAGACATTCAAGGAATATCTTGCGCGATGGAGGAAAATCTTGCCCAAGTCAACCCGCCCTTGGAAGAAAAGAGATGACTAAGGTATTCTTGAATACTCTAAACTCATTCTACTATGAGCGAATGATCGCTAGCGCTCCGGAGACTTCGAAATGGTAAGCATGGGAATGCGACTAGAAGAAGGGTTCGAGCAGGACGTCTAACCAAGGAAGTAGGATCTTCTAGTAATACCAAGAAAGTTGGAACCGGTTTCCCAAGGAAAAAGAACATGGCGTAGGAATGGTATCCAGAAACCACGTAGAATGTCATCCAACAACGACGGTGGCTGCCATAGCACCCTCTGTCAACACAACTCCGATTGCTCCGCAATTTCAACAAAATCAACAAACTCGGCCTCATCAGCAGGCTCGGCGGTTTCACAACCAAAACCGTGCGCCTCGGGTCACTCGGTTCGACCCAATTCCCATAGCGTACGAACTTTACCCTACGCTTATAGAAAGAATTTAATAGAACAAGGTTACCACCTCCGGTCCACGAAAAACTACCATGGTGGTACAAAGCGGCGTATCTTGCCCTTTTCACCAAGGGGCACGGACCATGACCTTGAGCATTGCATAGCATTGAAGGCGATACGGAGATTAGTGAAGGCTAATCTTCTTTCCTTGAAACAAGTCCGAATGTGCAAGCCAATCCACTTCCGGTCATAGTGGACACTCGGTGGATCTAATGCTAAGGAATACTGAGTACCTTGTCACGGATGTAAACTTAGTCAAAGGAAACTTGGTGCATCTCCATGAAACATACGATACCATGAGCACCTTCACTAAGCATGATTATGCGACTTGCTATACTGCTCAAGAATATCCATGGATGTCCCACCATAGGCGGATATTCAACATTTGTTAGACATTGGTGACCTACAAATTTACGAAATAGAGATGACCATGGCGTAAATACAATAGGGCATTTTTCATGAGCTTTTAGTCTCGGATATCAACTCGGAAAACCCGAAGTAGCGTCATCATCCCTTGTTTCAACGCACCGTGATCAATTCAAAGACATGTCCTTGCGGCAACATGAAAATCCGCGATCCTGCTGAGTTTGGGATACCTTGGGAGAACCAAGTGGCAAATCGACTACATGGTGAAATACTACTGCGCCCGAGCTCAAAATCCGGATCGAAGATATCAACCCACGGGATAGGGTGATGACTTTGACTACCTAGTCAATCGAGAAGAGGAATACTCGTCTTCTCAAACTAATCAACGATCGAGGTCCCAAATGAAGGTCTCTGTTTCAACACGTCGTGGATTTCACCAAGCGGATCACAGTTACCACTACATCAACATGATCACTTTGAAGATCAAGTATGATTCGGGATACGATGCGAGAAAGTGTCGTGACGAGTCTCTTCACTCACTGGAAGGAACATCCCGATATTCAACACAAAGATCAGGGAAGTACAAAGGCTATCTCTCATACTTCCGTCATTAATCAAGAAGATCGCTTTAGCAGACACCAAAGGCAAAGGCCATCGTCCGAGTCTTCAAAGCACCCTCGGCCGGTAATCAAAGTTTACTCGAGGTTAAACCAAGCGGAAAATTACCGAGTACCTCGACTTCAAGGAGTTCGTCACTCTGGAAACTTTGTTGAAGTTAGGACTAATGTTCATAGCTCTAAGTAGTTTATCTTTGCTTTTTGTTTTGAACTCTCGCTTCGCCCAAAGCGAAGAGATGTTTTATAGGGTTTAGCTTTTTAAATAATTTCTCTTTGTCTTGCCCAAGACGAATGAGTTTGTATTTTAGGACCCTGTTCATATTGTGAAACATAAATAAAATGCGTTGTTTTGTTTCCACACTCTGTGTTTATTTTCATTTTTACCCTTTTCCGGAAATGATAATCCTAAAAAACACAATAAAAAAAAATCTTCAAAAAATATCATAATGAAAAATTAATCTGCGACACTTTCACATTAACTTTCAAAAAAAAATGATGATAAAAACTTTTTTTTTAATCAAACATAAATCAAAAATGCAGATTAAACAAATGGACAAAACCATTGAAAGCAGTAACTCTACACTCTTTCTCAACTTTGAAATTCCCTGTGAATTCGCTGAAGAAGAAGTTGAAGAAGAGATCCCGGATGAAATTTCTAGACTGCTAAAGCACGAGGAAAGGATCATTCAGCCTCACAAAGAACCTCTAGAAGCAATTAACTTGGGTTCTGAGGAAGATACAAAAGAAGTCAATATTGGAGCTTCACTCAACAGCAGTGTCAAAAGCAAACTGATAAGTCTTCTCAAAGAATACGTTGATGTGTTTGCTTGGTCCTACGAGACATGCGGGTTTGGATACCGGCATCGTGGAGCATCACTTGCCGTTAAGACCGAATGTCCTTGATTAAGCGAGGAGAGTTCATCACGAAATGGTGAGAAAATTAAAGGAAGTTCAAAAGTAGCTCGATCTTTGGTTTCCTTGTCATACGAGTATCCTCAATGGCTAGCCAACATAGTACACATATCCAAGAAAGATGGAAAGGTCGAATGTGTGTTGACTACGAGGATACGAATAAAGCTAGTCAAAGCGACTTTCCACTACCATGTCGACATACTAGTGGATAATGCCAAAATTCAACGTCTTTTCCTTCATGGACGGTTTCTCTAGTTATAATCAGATTAGAATGGCTCCCGAAGACATGGAGAAGACATCTTTCATCACGCCATGGGGCACTTTTTGCTACAAGGTAATGCCGTTTGGATTAAAGAATGCAGGCGCAACTTACCAGAGGGCAATGACTACTCTCTTCCATGACATGATGCACAAAGAGATTGAGGTCTACGTGGACGACATGATAGCAAAGTCTGACACTAAAGAAGAGCATATAGACTATCTCTTAAAGTTGTTTCAACGACTAAGGAAGTTTCAGCTCCGCCTGAACCCTAACAAATGCACCTTTGGAGTAAGATCAGGAAAACTCCTAGGTTTCATCGTCAGTCAAAGAGGAATTGAGGTTGACCTTGACAAAGTCAAGGCTATTCAAGAAATGCCTACACCACATACGAAAAAGCAAGTAAGAGGATTTCTCGGACGGTTGAATTACATCTCAGTTTATCTCTCGGATAGCGCTACACGTGGGCGATATTCAAACTTCTCGCAAAGATCGAGAAGGTTGTGTGGGGAGAAGGTTGCCAAAAAGCATTCGCGATATCAAGGAATACGTCGAACACAATCTTGATCCCTCGGTTGAAGGAAGACCATTAATCTTATACCTTCGTACTAGAAGAGTCCATGGGCTGCGTGCTTGGACAACGAGGATGATACGGTAAGAAGGAGCATGCCATCTACTACGAGTAAGAAATTCACAGTGAAACTCCTACTCCATGCTCGAGAAAACATGTTGCGCTTTGGTATGGACTTGACGTCTCCGCCAATACATGATCAATCACACAACTTGGTTAATTTCCAAAATGGATCCAATCAAGTCGTTTTGAAAAGCACCTGGAGAATCGCTCGATGGCAAATGCTATTATCGAATATGACATCGATCTGGGTGCCCGACGGTTAAAGGAAGCATTCTCGCCGATCACTTGGCTTATCAACGCTCGCGAATACCAATCTCTCAAGTTTGATTTCCCAGACGAGGATGTTATGTACTTGAAGATGAAAGATTGTGACGACCGCTACTCGGAGAAGGACGGATCGAGAATCGGATGGGGCCTAGTCTTGATGGAGCCGTAAATGTTTTGGCAATGGAATTGGGCGATCATCATTACTCCAGGGTTCTCATATCCGTTTTCGCTAGATTGCTATTTGATTGCACCAACAACATAGCAGAATATGAAGCATGCATCATGGGTATCGAAGAGGCCATCGACTTGAGGATTAAGATCCTTGACATATATGGAGATTCAGCCCTCGTGATCAATCAAATCAAAGACAAGTATGAAACTCATCATCTTGGTCTAATTCCTTACGAGATTATGCAAGGCGGTTGTTGACTTTCTTCAACAAAGTTGAAGCGCATCATATCCTCGAGATCAAAATCGGATGGCGGGGCCTTGGCTACTCTATCTTCCATGTTCAAAGTCAATGATTGGAATGATAAATTCGCATCAGGCCTTGAAAGACACATATGTATTTACAACGAGTAGTCTTGACGATAAGCCGTGGTTCCACGACATCAAGCGTTTCCTTCAAACACGAGTACCCACTGGGGCATCGTACAAGGATAAGAAAACTCTAAGGAGGCTTTCAGAATTTCTTCCTCAATGAAGATGTTCTATACAAAAGAAACTTCGACATGGTTACGCTTTCGGATGCGTCGGCGAGACAAGAAGCGAACACGATTGTCCATGAAGTGCATGAAGGGTCCTTTGGAACCCATTCAAATGGGCATGCAATGTCTAGAAAAATCTTGAGAGCGAGGATACTATTGGATAGCGATGGAATCGATTCGTAAACACGTCAAAAGATGTCACAAGTGCGGATCTCGAAGATAAGATCCATGTGCCACCGACTCTACTCAATGTTCTCTCTCTCGTGGCCTTTCTCCATGTGGGGCATCGACATGATTGGAATGATTGAACCAAAGCGTCCAGCGGACATCGCTTCATTCTACTAGCTATTGATTACTTCACCAAATGGGTCGAGCGGCATCTTACGCCAGCGTTACGAGACAAGTGGTTGTGAGGTTCATCAAGAACAACCTCATTTGCCGATATGGAGTTAGAGCAAGATCATTACAGACAATGGATCTAACTTGAACAACAAAATGATGAAAGAAGCGTGTGAGAATTCAAGATCGAGCATCATAACTCGTCTCCCTACGGCCAAAGATGAGCAGCGCCGTTGAAGGCTAACAAGAACATCAAAAGATCGTCCGGAAAATGGTCACCACTTACAAAGGCGGCACGAAATCGCCATTTGCTCTGCATGGGTATCGTACTTGATGCGCACTTTGAGGGCAACTCCTTTTCTCTAGTATCGGCATGGGCGGTGCTCCCGTAGAAGTTGAGATCCCATCAATGAGAGTTCTCATGGAAACAAAGCTATCGAGGTGAATGGTGTCAAAGCAGATCGACCAAGTGAACTTAATTGAAGAAAAGCGCTACGTGTCACGGACAATTGTATCAAGAAGAATGAGAAAGCTTTCGACAAAAGGTCCGACCTCGTGAATTCAAGAAGGTGACCTCGTGCTTAAAAAGATTACATCTTTTCAAAGCATTCTAGGGAAAATGGACTCCTAACTACGAAGGCCCATACATCGTCAAAGAAGCTTCTCTGGCGGTGCTATGACTCTCACAACCATGGACGATGAACTCCGTATCCTATGAATCTTGTGTGATCAAAAATATTTTGTCTAAAAACAAAAAACATTTCGGTAAGTCGAAAACCGAAAAGGCGACTTAGGCAAAAATAGCGTCTCGGTGGATTGAAAACACGAAAAGCGATCAGGCAAAAATTAGAGACAATAAGCGAATTATCGATAGATCGAAAACACGAAAAGCGATCTAGGCAAAAACAAGGATACAAAATGACAAAGTAGCTGCGATTAGTTTGAATGTTGTCCACATGAAGAATCTTCCATCAACGGATCTTCAATCAATTCTTACGAGCAACAAACACGGTTGGAATTCAAAGTTGTTAGGGATGGTAGCGGTTATTTGCTTTCAATGTAGCCTTTTCTAATAAATTATCATTTCCAACTTTTGTAAATAGTCCATGGAATCACGCCTTGGTGATTACCATTCTATCAATAAATTTGAGCCTTGTGCCTTTTGTTTGCAATTCCTACTTTATTACATTTTTGCAAAATAACGCTTTTATTTGTGAAAATCACTTTTGAAACTAAAATGTTTTAAATGAATTTTTACTTCAAAAATCTTGAAACAAAAGCAAAATTCTCCTTTGAAACTATGAACATGGAAATAATTTCAGTTTTCTCGTAAGTGTTTTGATCTCCAGAAGGATAAAGACAAGCCTTCTCTGATCTTCTCCTCGAAATCATCAAAGGGCGGTATTCTTATCCAAGAAGAATCCCCGACCAAGTTGCCAATGAAATACCTTTCTCGGAAAGTTTAAAACATGCAACTCAAATTCTTCATTAGTGAACATCTGCACCATTTGTTGCAATTTTCACCAAGTATTTGTTCGGTGTGGCGGTCCTTTTCCCAAATATCCCTTTAGTGTCTTTGTCAAGTATTGTTAGCATGCATATAACATTCATGACATTCATACATAATAGCATCATTCATTGCATTTTTGCATCTCTCAAAATGTTTGCTTCAAATCTTTGGTATAAATCATACTTACTCATACAGTACAAGTCTGGTCGATAGAATATCTCCAAGCAGAAAAGATTCTTTTTCTTTTTCCCCAACGGGTATTCCCAAACAGAGAGGATATGTCATCCTTTTTCCCGGCAAAGTCCCCAAGCGAAATACATTTTCTTCTCTATCATCATTCGGTGAGATTATCCTCGTTGGGAACAATGTCTTGATTAACTTCTTTCTTTCGGTTCATTCTGGATAGAACAACATCATTATTATTCACAAAATACGCAACAACTCATTTCTCAAGATTTACCTTGTTATAGTTATCACTTCGCTGATAATTGGTAATATCTTCAAAACCCATTACCATGCTATATCACAAGGCTGATAATTGGTAATATCATTTCCATTTACCTTAAACATTGTCACAAAGGCGTGGAAGGTAATCTTTTGTTCCCGAGCAAGCAGATGTTCACATTTTACGTGAATCATTCTTTCCCAATGAGACATATTGCTTGTTTCCCAACAGATAGGATTCTCTTTTCTCAAACAGATTGAGTCATCCTCATAAATTTTTCCCCATCGTGTCATTTCTTTGATATCCTTTAGGGTAAAACTTTTTGTGATCATTTTGCATCATCCGCATTTTTTGGTATCTTAGGTCCAAATTTTGCGTATTCTGATATTTAAGTCTCTTTACACCTATCAAAGCGAAGATATTCATCTTCATCTCTCGGTTAAAGAAACTTAAATAGGGCATCTGTCATACCCAAATTTTGACCTAATATACCTTACATTTGCATCATAATATGATTCGAGACAACATTAATCGGGTATAGCACTCACAGGTCAAAATTAGGGTTTCATCAGATTTTCATCTGATTCAAGAGCTAACCAATTAGGGTTTGAGATTTTCTCATCTTATTTGATCTATCTTGATCAAATCATCAACCTCGATCCTCGGATATCAAATTTTCTCACGGATCGATCGAGGATCGACCAATTAGGGTTTTGATCGGGCATGAGAATTCTCGACTTTTGAACAAGAAATAACTTTTTGGATAGAGATTGGTCATTATATCTTAGATACAACATCTTGACCTAATTTACGGATTCAAAACATCACGAGGTTCCGAGAATTCATCGATCGTTTTCGAAACATCGATGAAATTTCATCTGCCAGAAAAGTCAAACTTTGACTTTTGGTCAAATTTTCAAAACAAAACTTTTCCATCATCAAAATACTTCAAATGATCCATCATGATCATAAAAAATCAAAGAATTTGAAAAAGTCAACAAAAAGTCAAAAGTTTTCATACTTAGAAATTTTTCTAAGTGTTGAAATTTCTCATTTTTTTCCAAATTTCAAGCCATTTTTTCACCTAGTTCCAATTGGAATTTGAAAAAACTCAAAACATGAAAGTTGTAGCTTGTGGAAAGATCTTTCCAAAATGTCCAAGAACTCTCAAATCCATGGAGTCTAGCTATGTCTTTGAAATTGAAACATAAGGCTCCATGAAACTTGATTTTCAAAGATCAAAACATCAAATTATAGGTCATTTTGAGTTTTCTTCATCTAGAAGCTTTCTAACCTTGCCAACTTGACTAATGGACTGATAAATATCAGCTTGAAGATAAGAATTGAATATTGGATCAAGATTGTAAAAAAATAGCACATGGTAAAAAAGGAAGGTTCCTTTTGCTTTTGAAATACCATTCTTGCCCCTTAAGCTTTCTTTGAATCACCAAATACCATGTCCTTCTTGCCTAACATTGCAGTCCTAATTGGCCTATAAAAGGATCACATTTCAAGCCTAAATCAACACCAAAAACATTGCAAAGTCATGCTTCTCACTTCTTTCTTCAAAATCAAGTAACATAACCATTTTTGAGAAAACTTGCAATTTTCAAAATTCAATGAAAACATGATAAATTTTGGTGTCTAACATGTTTCATGATCATTATTAAACTTGTTCCAAACTTAAAATTAACTTGAACAAGGCTGGAAATCATAAATTGCATCTTATGCACATAAGCTTCAAAGCGCCATAACAATCGGCGAAGCTTGGCTTGATTTCTTTGAGTTACGGCAAACACAATCCATATACATCATGGAGTTGATCCAAAACAAGAACAACAACTGTAAATCCATTAACCCCATTTCGAGTTTCACTTTGAATTGACTGTAGGTGGACTTGGTGGAGTAATTGGAAAGGATTCAAAGCAAAGGCTATCATCACGACTTCCATACATGCCGATGAAGCTCAAATGATCAAGAAACAGCAACTGGAAACACTCTAGCATCGATTTCGATCCTCACTTTTCCAGGTATGCATATGAACTGTGATATCATGATTCCTTGCATCAATTGAAAAAAGCTCTTGGCCATTCTCTTTCTGCACCTAACACGATCATTAACCCTCAACAAAATCAAAGAATCATAAACTGTGCATCATTTAATTTGAAATCTTAAGTTTAGGGTTCATCGCGATTTCCAGAAATCCAAACATGATAGACTTAAAATAAATGAAATTAACAAACACCATCATGTTCGTGATGAAAAACCGAGCAATTTTGATGTTTACATCATTGAATTTGGTTGAGAAACGAAGATTTTGGATTGAATCAAAGAATCTGAAAATCAAAACCATAAACCCGGTGCTTGTGGCGTGTTCTTGGTGTTCTTCATTTTCAAATTTTAAATAAGCCAATCTTATATCAACGCGTGTTCTGAGTCCACTAACACTCCAGCGCATTTGGTCTAGTGGTTGTCTGCTTGCCCTTAAGGTCTTCTTGCCATGCGTCCACCTCATGGTCATGGGTTCAACACCCATCAGGACCATTTTTTTTCATTCTTTTTTTACAAAACTTTCAATTTTTTCATGTTTTTTATCAAACTTTCAACATTTTTTTTGACCAATCAAAACTTCTCATTTTGAGATGATTTTTTTAACACTTGTCAATAAATACATCTATTTTGTGATAATGCAAAAATTTTCAGAAAAAACTTTCATCTGATTAAATTTTAATCGGGCAAAGCAGCGTTACGAACACTTTTCAAACCTCCTTAAAAGGTGAATTTTTCAAGTTTTCGACTTCCGATTTTTTTCAAAACTTTTCATAAATGAACTTAACATTTCAAAACATTTTCAAATCAGTTTTCAAAACATTTCATCAAAACTTACATCTTTTTCCATGATCGATCCGATTTAAACGATAAAACCGAATTCGTTTCTTCTCGAAATTCTCAATCGATCATGGGCCTCCCTTACGGTGTAAGTCCCAATCCTTTATATACATATTTAATTTTACTTGTACATACTCAAATCATCATTGTTAATATTCAAACGTAAACAAATTTCTTTCGTTTTCATTCGTTTGTTTATACGCTGAATCCATTGGTTCTAAAGGAAGGTTTCTTCTGAGCGAAATTTCTTTTTGACCAATGGGCCTCCATCATGGTGTAAGTCCCATAACATTCTTTTATGTACATAATATTTCTTTGTACATATCAAAAACTTTCCAAACACATAAAATTTTTATCATACATATCTGAGATACTTTTTTATCTCAAATGCAGACAAACTTGATCGTTTGTTTTCACTTCACTTGTGTATACACAAACCAAACATTCTTTATGTACATACACAATCTTTTCCTTGTACATATCAAACTTTTATCTGTACATATCTGGATACCTTTTACGAGATAAACTTCAATCAATCATTTCGTTTCATCATATATTTTACTGAATACCATTGATATTGAAAGGAGCATTATTCCCTGTGAAACTGCTTTCAAATCAATGGGCCTCCCTTATGGTGTAAGTCCCAACCCTCCTATGTACATCCAATTTTCTTTGTACATAAAAACTCGTCCGTGTACATATTCATTTCCTTGTACACAGTACAAACTTGTAAATAATCAAGTTGCGCTCGTTTTAAACGTTCGTTTCACAGACACTTGTTTATATTTCATAAACTGCTGTAAATTAACATCATGCATTGTTTATATTTCCTTCATAAACTCCTGTGAATACATATCACACACACACACACACACCTGTTTATACAACTGTCTAGTTATAACATAACAATTAGACTAATCAATAGGTTCCCATAGTATAGCCTCCGCTTGGGCTTCATACAAGACAATCCATTCCCAGCATGAGTTAAACCTCCGCTTGGGCTTCATACAAGATATTTTTATCTGCAACAGAGTTTAGCCTTCTCTTGGGCTTTGTACAAAGAAACTCTCCCCACAGAGTTAGCCTCCGCTTAGGCTTCATATAAGACAAACACTCCCCTGTTGAGTCAGCCTCCTCTTGGACTTCGTTCAAAAGAACTCCTCATTGAGTTTAGCCTTCTCTTGGGCATCATACAATGAAAGAGACAGGAAATCTCTTAACAGCCTCCTATTGGGATTCCAATACAAAGAATCACCCGCGCTAAGATAAAACCCTGAAAGGATGGTTTCCCGGTGAAATCACTTTCATATTCCCCAGAGAGTAAAATTTCCTGGTGAAATTGCTCTTATTCAGAAAAGGACGGTTTCTCGGTGAAATCCCTTTCAAGCCAAAGCCAGCCATACCCTATAGCTTCCTCTTGAGCTTCATACAAGGACCCTCGATGACCCTCGATGACCCTCGATGACCCTCGGAATGCCTCCTCTTGGGCTAACAATACAAGGACCCACGGGCTTCTTAAAAGCATCCCTTTAAATCCAATCAATTTCTCCTAGAGATTTAGACATCTATCATCTCTATGGAAGAAGCATCTCATCTATTACATCACATCTGATCAAAACTTTTCAAACTCTTTTCAAACAAAAACATCTCTTAACGATGAAGTAGTAGCGGCTTACACTCAAGCAAAACACCCAATACTTACAGTTAAAAGATTCAATCATCTCTTTCAAACATCTTTCTTAAACATGTAAGTGGTAACGCTTGTACACTCAAGCAAAACACCTGTAACTTACGATGAAAGATTTTATTTCAAATCAAACTTTTCAAAAATGTATGTGATGACATAGATTAGATACATTTTTCATTAAGATGACATTAAATGCATCTCTTACTAACATCCGTTGCTTTCCATTAGCATAAGTGGGAACTACGATTGCTCGACTTTCTCAACATCCTTTTGAGAATCGTGAACCTGGTCTCATCCTTGCCGAGCAAATTTCTATCTCCCTCGGACCAAACAAACCATAGAACCTTGTAGATCCGAGCTACAAATGCTCGATTCCCACTAGGGATATGTATGCGAGAAGATCCAGATCTTTGCGAGCACAATAAAATAAACACTAGAATCCCACATAATCTACTGTTTCTTAAAATCCAAAGGAGAAACTTTCCTAATCATAGAAATAACAATTAAAACACACAAACATATCAAACATATTCATATATAAAGCTGTAGATAACTACATATATTTAGGGTGCTCCATCTATTCCCTTTATATAACAATCCCCTTACGAGAATCTCCCGATGCGTTACATCTAGTTTGCGCTAGTTGTTACGCATACCAACATCAATTGAGGGTATTTCAGCTTTCCCCTTTTTCATAATCATTAAATCATCTTTCTTGTGTTGAAAATAATAAAGCTTGATGCTCGCAGCATCTTTATAAACAAATCAAAAGATTTAAATCGTTGCGTACCAGAGAATCCGAACTCACGTTCGCATCCTCAGGCGCGTCACCTTTTAACGCGAACACGAAGGTCTTTTCCTGTTCCTTTCGTCTTCCCTTAATTGGATAAAAGAAAAGTCGGTGGCGACTCTTGCTATCCACAACATTTGCGATCAAACGCAAAACAAAATAAGTCAATTCTCCCACCGTGTTACACACGGACTGAGTAGGAACCTACACCCCTTTTGATATTGAATTATCAACTTTTTTCATTGTTGAGGATTCATCTTATTTTGACAATGTAGATAAATTTAATGTACATAGTCACTAGCCAGTTAGCATTAGAATTTTTATTTTCTTCTTGATAAAACTCAAGTGCTTATAATTCCCATTATGATAATGAGGAGAGAATTTTATATTGTTTTATGATAGTGTTTAAATTTTTTCACGTGTGTCTAATTAAAAGGTAACCCCTGGTGCACATATATTTTAGTCATATCAAGTTATAATGGATTGCATCCCGAAATATGACAACAAATAATAACTTTTGGTTTCATCTAACTCCATCGTCACCATATTATTTTCATGATTTTTACGTATTTAATAATCGTTATGCTAATGAACATTTCATAACAATGCCACATTATACCTTATTTTTTTCTCCCATTAAAATGTGCATTTGGAAAATTACATTTAGAGTTTTGTAAAATTTGAAAATCCTTAAGAAAAAAAAACAGTATGAACTTATCTCCAAAGCCTCGATTAAATAATATATTAGTTTATAAAGCTCAAAGTCAAAATACCAAAATAAAATTAAAAAAAAGGAAATCATATATTTTAAATAATAAAATTTCATACATAGATAACAGTCCTCTTTACCCCTTTACCATTAAATAGCTTTCTTTCCCCTTTTTTGCTCTTAACTCCTATGCAAGAGAACGTTCTTGTAAAATGACAAAAAAATGTATCCTCTTTTGCTTTCCATGAAAGAAACAAAATCAAAATAAAAACTTACAGAAAACTTTTTGAGATAGAGAGATATAGGGAGATCCTTATAATATATTATGAAAAAAGTTACACATCTCAAAGAAAAAGGTAAAATAAAACATAATCCAAATCATATGTGAATGTGTACTCGATCTTTACTTTAGTAGAGCCTAGTCTAGTATCACTTTTCAAACGCTCTAAACATAGAGTATTAACATATTTAAAATATAATTATATTCTATAATAAATCATATTCTACAATATAATCGTATTCTAAAATTTTCTAAAATCATAAAATCATATCCAAAAATATAGATCTATCAACATTAATTTTTATTATTACACACTAGTGGGAATAAATAGAACCAATATGCCTTATCCGTTTAAACCACATTTTCATTTATTTGATATTTCTATTAAACCACAGAGAAAATTAAAAAATTTAAAGCATTATTTGTAAAAGTAAATGCACATGTTTTATCTCCTATTGAATAATTATGTATTTCACTTTTAACTTTTTATTTATATACATGCTTCACGTAAGGATAATGTCATGAATCATAAATTTAAACTCTTTCCATTAGACTATAATTTATTTTTTTTGTATCTCATATTATTTAGTTATTTTTAATTTATAGAAACTAACAAGAATATCCTAATCAATAACCATAATATATAAGTAGCGAATAACTAGCAAAACTGTAGCGGCACACTTACCAATAAGTAGTTTAAAATTGCAAAATTATAATAACTAGTAAATAATTTTTATACGAGGGAAAATTGTTTTAAATCCGGATATAATTTCCTTAATTGAAAAAAAAAACATTATTCGACCTAAAATTGTTTAAAAACAAATATAAGTTATAACGTAAATCAAATTAGCAAGTTCTTAATACTCTGCCCACCTTTAGCGTATAACTACCTCTTTAAATATCCAAACTAAACGAGTTCCATTGAACTAACATTGTACAACAACAAATTGTTGTTTCTATATAAATATTTCTCATATAACAATCGCTTCCAATATTCAATTAACGATATCACATATCCCAATCTCTCTATTGAAACAAAATGCATAAATCAAACTCAAATAAAGAGATGTTAAGGGTGCAAGCATTATCAGTTCTCTGTACACCTCACCCTTTTCATGATTTTTCTTGCTTAGCTCCTAATCAATATAAAGTTGATCCATGCTGCAACACAAAGGAAAACATAAGTGACGATGCTTCTTTTGATTTTGATGGCTTTGCTTTCATTCAAGATAATGTTGATCCATATTGTAGCACAAAAATTCAAATTAACAACGACACTTTTTTAGACTTTGAAGTCTTTTCTCCCGTTCAAGATATATCTGAATCATATTGTAGCACCAATCAAAAAATTCACAACACTGATGTTGAAAATATTGAAGAACGAGAACTACTTTTGCATCCACTGATGTCCAAGGAATGGAAATATTTGCCTATGACATATTTGAAAATGGAAAAATTCGAACATTACACCCTACTTTTAACCAATCTCTTAAATTCTTCCCCACCACAAATAAAAATGCTTCACATCTTCGACCTCCTCTAAAGAACATATTCATTAAGAATTCTATAATTCAACAATCAATATCGGGTGGTATTTCTAAAAAATCTCAAAATGAGTTATTGCTAAATATGACAATGAAATCATCAAGTGAGTGTTATGAAAAAAGCAACTCCACAAGGTTATCAAATATGGAGATTTAGACAAAATTTGGATCTTCGAAGTAATATTGACCATATGGATTCTTTTGTCTTATTGAATACTTCGGTGCCAAAAATGACAATAAAGCCTAAGGGAGAAAACATCGTTGTTAAAAAGAGAAAGGGCGATCAACCCAAAAATATATTATCGGCTTATGAGGAGCTTTATGTGAAGAATAAAATGAGAAAAGGGAGAAATAATATAAGATCATTCTGTCCATACAAACACCAACTATTTGGATTCTTTACCAACTTGCACGGACTGAGTAGGAACCTGCACCCCTTTTGAGATTGAATTATCAACTTTTTTCATTGTTGAGGATTCATCTTATTTTGACAATGTAGATAAATTTAATGTACATAGTCACTAGCCAATTAGCGTTAGAATTTTTATTTTTTTCTTGATAAAAATCAAGTGCTTATAATTCCCCTAATGATAATGAGGAGAGAATTTTTTATTGTTTCATGATAGAGTTTAAATTTTTTCACGTGTGTCTATTTAAAAGGTAGCCCCTGGTGCACATATATTTTTGTCATATCAAGTTATAATGGATTGTATCCTGAAATATGACAAGAAATAATAAATTTTGATTTCATCTAACTCCATCGTCACCATATTAAAATTGATTTGTTTTATTTAGGAGAATATTTTGTCTTTTAATAAAGAAGAAATGTAAACTTCAAATTGTCTATATGGAAAGAAAAAATTAACAATAGTTTATGTGTTCCCTATGAAAAATATTCGATCTTAGAAACATGTAACGGATCACAGTCAGTGACTACCTCTAATGATCATTGTTTGAAACGTGTTTTTAACGCTTTTTCCCTATCATTATTCTTTCTCATCCTACAAATGGAATAATATAGGCTACATTAAAAGAGTTTAAAGAGGTCCATAAAAGTGGTCGCGAAAATAAGTATTCCTAAATGAAGCTAAATGGACAATATAAATTTATATCGCTAATTTGCATCTAGGAAATAACTATCTTACTATTTTCATGATTTTTACGTATTTAGGAACGTTCTTCTAATGAACATTTCATAACAATGCCACATGATACCTTATATTTTCTTCCATTAAAACTGCATTTGTAAAATTAAATTTAGAGTTTTGTAAAATTTGAAAATCTTTGAGAAAAAAAACAATATGGGCTTATCTCGAAAGCCTCGACTAAATAATATATTAGTTTATAAAGCTCAAACTCAAAATACCAAAATAAAATTTAAAAAAAAAAAAGAAATCATATATTTTAAATAATAAACTTTCATACTTAGATAAAAGTCCTTTTTACCCCTTTCTCATTAAATGACTTTGTTTCCCCTTTTTTGCTCTTAACTCCCATGTGTAACACGGTGAACTGACTTTGTAGGATTTTTGTATCGCAAATGTGCGGATAGCAAGAGTCGCCACTGACTTTTATTTTTATCCAATTACGGGAAGGTAAAAGTACAGAAAAAGACCTTCGTTTAGATTCTGAGTTCGGGAGAATGGTTATGAAAAGGGAAGGTATTAGCACCCCTTTCCATCCGTAGTTATCTACGGGCTCTTAGTTGCTCTAGATCACCTTTTAAAATTGCTTTCTATGTGTTTGACAAAAAAATGTTTTGAAAAAGGCATTTCGCTTTGACTTTGTAATGACTCATGTAGGAGTGTATACAAAGTGTTCAGAAATGTTTCGTTTTTGAAAAGAGTTTGAAACTTCGAAAAAGTGTGTGGTGTGAAAAGCATTTGGTAGAGCGAGCAACTAAAAGACTTATTACCCACTCGAAATTGGTCGTTTCATACTTTTCGTTCCTTTAGAATAGCTAGCCATACCATTAGTTAGTAGGTAGCTCCATTTGTGGGATGTAGCGGGACATTCGAAGGGACATCGGATGGTCATAGAAAGCAACTTGTAGGAAGTATCCTAGCACATTCGAAGGACTATCATCATTTTCGTAGCGACAATCGAGGTCAAGATCATGTATTCGTAAAAACATCGTGGGTCTTATGATCCTTGTATCGAAGGGACTATGATGATTTGTTTGGAAGACAACGGTGCTAGGATACCTCTACGTTCGAGGACTTGACCATTTGAATTCGCAAAAACGAGAGAATTACCCTAAGGGTGCGTGTGTGAAAGAAGTGTGTTGATTTCGGATATTTTATCTTGCAAATTAGTAGGCTATGTTGATTATTATCTTGCCATGCACGCCTAGTTACTAGCGATTTATAGGGTGCGAAAAATAAAAATGCGGAATGTAAAGATGCGGAAAGGTAAATGTCCTACGCTATTACATGGCTTTGGGCGATACATAATTTAAAAATCGGAAAATAAAGTCCTAATTTAAACTATTACATCCCATAGATAGTTACATTATTGAAAAATAAAATGATAAAGAAAGAATAAATAATCGGATCAACCAAAGGAATGAGAAATCGGAAAATACGATATGAATCGAACAAGAAAAAAATGTTAGAAAAATGCAAATTTTTATATGAAAAATTATTATATTTGGAAATAATATAAATATGCTAAAATAAATTTTGGGATTTTGGGATGCAATTTAATAATTAAAATGAATTAAAAGTGATTTAAATGCAAAATTATGAATAAAAATAAATATGCATGCAAAATTGTATTTTTAATTTTATAAATTAAATAAAAGTTTTGAAAATAATGTAAAAGAAAAATAATTTTGATGATTTTTAATAAATAAAATATGAAAAGAAATTAAATGATATGCAAAATATTAAAATATATGAAAATATGAAAATAGTTAGAAAATATGAAAGTTTGGAAGAAAACAAAGAACGGTCCCGGTGAATGAACTTATGACCTTGAAGGTATCAGGAGCATTGGCGCCAACCACGAACCACCAACACTTGGTGTTGGAAAAAATCAAAGGCATTGAATGATGACCGTCGGAGAATGGATTCAAAGCGAGTGAAACGCGGGCCCATTGTTTTGAATGGACAATTAAAGCGCTTCATTGTGCCATCGATCTCTCGCGGTCCACGCTGAGTCGTTACGAACTAGAGCTCGATCATCTTCTCAGAATCCGATTTACAAACACAAAAATACATAGATTCGAGGAGAATTAAGGCACCCCCCTAAATCAAGTCCAAATCAATGGAGCTAGTGGTTTTCCACGAAAGTGTCTCTAATACGATTCGAAACTCAGATTCCAAAACCCTAATCATGGCATCGTGGAATTTAGGCGTTCACCTTGCTGGCGATGCCCGGATCATATATGTGAGTCTCATGAACACAAAAGGCATTAGAATCAATTGAAGCAGTGCGGAATAGCGAATGCAAAATCAAAAGTTTGAATATGTATGTATGTATATGCATCGATTGACACTTTAACTTGATAAGCGAGAGTGTACTTACTCGAACTTACCTTTAGAACCGATTGAGTGCTTGAGAGAGAAATTTGAAAGTGGGTATTTGTATGGAATTCGATTTTCAAAGTTCTTGAAATTTTAAGAATAAAGGTTTAGCTTGGCTAGGGTTTCCTTCTCTGTGGTGTGTAATCTTGGTATTTATAGAGTAAATTGAGAGAGAGAAAAACAAGCAAAAAGATTTGATTTGGAGCATTCAATATTTTCAAATAAAATCAAATTTTGAAAGAAATTTGATTTCCTCTTCAATGCATGATCATGCAAATTGGTAAGTGTTTTGGGCTTCCTTGGACCTCAAGTTTGGTATAAATCCACTTTTAAAAATATATTATTTTCATATTTTATATAATTTAATTTTAATTAAATGTTCTAAAATTCAAAAATAAATTAATAAAATAGAAAATTGCCATGGCCAAGCATTTATGGGTCAAGAATAATGTCATGAACAAGTTTGGATCAAAGATTTTAGGCCCATTTGGAAAATTTTGCATTTTGACCAAAATGTCCTTTTGTTACAGTGTCCAAAATTGCCCAACTTACGAATAGTGTATCTTGCTCAATTTTCCACATTTTGAGTGTTCTTGGACTTTAAGGAGTCCTCACCTCTAACCAACTTTTGGTCTCATCTCAATTGGAGTTTCCATGCTCAATATATCTTCAAAACAAAAGTTGACTTTTGTTTACTTTGAAAATGATGTAATGTTTTGAGCTATACCTCTCAAATGAAGCATTTTTGGACATTCTTGTGAGACATGAAGTTGTAGAAATTGAATTTCCTTCAAAACAAGAGGTGGTGGAAAATTTTGAGAAAGTATGAGAAAGTTATGATCAGTCAAAGTTCGATTGACTTTTCACCTAGAAACCCAATTTAGAAAGTTTGACTTTTGAGCAAATCTTGAGTTTTCTTGATGAATCATGATCAACCCTTGATCAAATGATGAATGTAACTTCAAAATAGGATGTTGACCAAAAATTATGAAGTTTGTTGTATGTTGACCATAGTTGACTTTTGTCCAATACAGTGATTTTCAACCATCGAGCAATTATGCGAAACTTGATTGTGAGCTTGAAACTTGACATGGAGAATCTTTGAAGCATATGAGGAGGCATGAAGACCATTGGGATGTTGGAAGCCATCTTGACTGAGAGATACAAACCCTAGTTTGGGTTGATTGCTAGGAGAGAGTTTGTCGATCGACTCTTGAGGAATCCTTGAGCATGGATGTATGAAATATCTTGAGAAGATGGAGGCAAATTTTGGGGTATGACAGCTGCCCATTCAATCTTCTTGTCTTGGAAGGGTTAGATTGACATGCTTGCCTTTCGTGACACGGAGGTGAAGATGATTGAACACTCTTCAATACACAATTTACTCATGGTTGGTGATGATGCGGGAATGGGCTTCTGAGATGCCATTTAGATGGCAGGGAATGAGTCGTCGTTAGACTCGAGATCATTGATAGGAGGATTCTTTGGAAAGTGAGTCGTACAGCTAGACTACATGAAGCGTTTCGGAAGGAGAGGAGATGGGCTTAAGATGCCATCAGGAGGAGTCGTCACGTTAGACTTCGTGTTCATTTTTGAATGAAGTTATTGGTTTGCATTGATTTTTAACCATATGCAGCGATACGAAGAAAGTGAAGCATTGATAAGTAGTCGGAGATGGGCTTAAGATGCCATCAAAGCCGGTGAGTCGTCTGCTAGACTCTGTAGTCGCATTGATGATAAGAGGAATAAGAATAAATCTTAGCGATTACTCTGAGGAGGTTGTAGTTGGCAAAATGTGGATAGCTTCCTGTTGTGCATCGGGTGTTGATCCATTTTTCTTATCGGAGGATAACCGGGGGCGGTCTTCGGATAGTTTTCCGTCGATTCGGGGCTTAATCTGGACGATCGTCGGAGGACAACCAGGCGGTCTTCGATAGTTTTCCGTCGATTCGGGCTTAATCCTGGACTGTTTTGCGTCGAAGTGACTTTTGTTTTGGAAAAACAAGAGAACTTTGATAGAATATTTGTTAGTTTTATGCAAAGTATGATGCATGACGATGTGTATATGAATGACATATGCATGAATTATGACTTTATGAAAATGTATGAATGATAGATGTTGTGGTATTTCAAAACATATCCATCTTGAAGAAGATGTGATGTTACTGAAGTTTCGACTCGCTTGGGGTTGAGTGGGTGAGAACCCGCTTTTGAAGGAGAAAGATATCACTGATTCCTCCGATGCACTATCGACCAAGTCTTGGGCCTAGATATTGTTGAGGAAGGTAGAGATTTGAGAGCTCGTTGTTGGAGATCTCATATATAGACCCTCTGAGGAGAATCGGGAGGCGATCCGTTGGGGACCTTGTATGTGATCTGTGAGAGGAATTTAGGGGCGCTCTCTTGGGGATTACGGGTGTAGATCTCATTTGGAGGCATTTGATGGTTCTGAGGAGACCGGGTTGGAAGTCGAGGAACCGTGTAATCTGGTGGGGGATGAAGATGTAGTTTCCTCCGATGCACTATCGACCAAGTTTGGTGCTGAATCTTTCTTGGAGGGAAAAGGAAAGGGGAGATATCTATTTGGGATAAATACCTTGGTGGGGGTGAAGTGTTGCGCAGGCCGATGTAACATTGCTGGTTGAATGGAATCTAACTTGGATTAGCATTACTCATTTGGAGGAGGTTTGTTGTGAGTGACACCTTTGTGGGGATCATGCCTGTGAGGAGATATTTTTGGTGACTTTCGTCGTCATCTGATTCCACGGAGCTACTTAGTAATTACTTTTGTATGTTCACACTTTTATGTTTGTGAAAGATTTTATTGTCAAATCATATAATCATTCAAAGCAATTGGACTTTATGCAAACCACAAAAGTGAAAATTGTAAAGAGAAAGAACTTGTATTTATTTGAAATGTGGCGTATGGCCAAGTAGTTTGTACACAAGAAAGGTAAAAAGCTATGCGAAACAATCTCGTTAAGTTCCAACTATGCTAGTACTCATATATTTCAACTATCTCATCTCCTTTGTCGTTAGAAAGTGAGTGAATTGATCTTCGCCATTTGAATCTTGAATCTTGATAGTAGTGCAGGAAGTAGGTGATCTGGAAGAGACATAGTAAATGCGCTTAAATCTAACTTTTGCCTAGACCGCCCTTTCGGGTTTTCATCTCTGGGATACCCTTTTTGCCTGACCGCCTTTTCGAGTTTTCGACTTACGGGTGTACATGTTTTGTATATATCCTTAACTTTTGCCGAACCTTTTGGTTACGGGGGATACTTATTTTTGCCTAGGCGATCGACCTAGCGGGTCTCTTTTATCGTAGTATTTTTGACTATGTCTGCGTTCACGGGTGTGGTCTTCACCATCCATGGTGCTAAGTATCATAGCTCCGGAGAAAATACTATCTTGACTACAAATGGTCCCTCGTGGTGGGAGTCCATTTGCAGGATCACCTTGTGGAAGAATGATGCGCGACTACTAGATCACCGACTTGGTAGACTCGGTGCTTGACCTTCTTGTTAAATGCTCGATCATTCGTTTCGATAAATCATCCATGGCGGATGGATGCGGTCGTTTCTCATCAATCAAGTTAATCGGTCAAGTAGTGGACCCGATCGTCTTCGCCTAACTCACGTCTGGAGGACTACGGTTGAGGTACTGAACCTCGATGGGTAGAAGCGCTTCCATACCGTATACAAGAGAGAGGGGTTGCCCACATGGATGTCCGTGCTTAGTGCGATAACCATGAAGAGCAAATGGTAACATCTCATGCCAATCTTTGTAAGTCACGGTCATCTTACATATAATCTTCTTAATGTTCTTGTTGGCGGCTTCCACTGCGCCATTCATCTTAGGCCGATAAGGAGAAGAATTGTGATGCTTGATCTTGAGCTGCGTGCGAGTTCGGTGATCATCTTGTTGTTGAGATTAGGCCGTTATACGTGATAATCCTTTCGGAGTGCCATGAGCGGATAAGATTATGTTGATGAATCGAGCCTGACATTCTTGGTATGGATCGAGCAGTACATACCTTGGTAAAGTAAATTGCCACAAGGATGAAGCGATGTCCATTGGAAGGTGTGGGCTTAATTTCTCAATCATGTCAATGCCCACATTGCAAAGGCCAAGGAAGTTAAAACATTCGAGAGTCTTGGGAGGCGCGTGTACTTTAACATCGTCGGCATTTGTGACAAGATCGGTAAGCGGTGACAATCGACTTCCATGGTGGACCAATAGTAACTGTTCTCAAAATCTTCTTAGCCATGGTGTGTCCTTTGGAGTGGGTACCAAATTAGCGTGTAACTCTTCCATGATCGCATTCTTTTTCACGGTCTACAGTAGATAAACACAAGTCGTGGTTGCGTTTGTATAAGATGTCGTTCTAAGGAAGAATTTGGATGCAAATCTTCTCATGAACTTCTTATCATTAACGGATGCCCTGGATATTCACGAGTCTCAAGATACCTCTTCACGTCATAGTACCAAGGTTTCTCTTCTGCGTCAAGCTCATAACAATATCTTTGGTTCGTCGAACTTCGATGATGATGCGGGGCCTCGTTGTCCCATCGACCTTGAACATAGATGACATAGTAATAATCACGTCCAAGTGAGATTCTCTTCTCGTGGAATGTGATCAAAGTAATCTCTTGATAGGGATCAAACTCGGACATGCTCTCGATACGGAATGAGATTCGGATGTTTAGTATCCCTACGCCCTTAATCGGTGATCACTAAAGTGAGTCTCCATATACTTGCAGAACTTGATTCTTAAGTCAATAGCGACTTTAATACCCATGATGCCGCTTCGTACTCGGCCATGTTGTTGGTGCAATTGAAACATAATCTGGTGAAAGGCGTATGTCACTTTGTGGGGATGTAATGATGGCGTGCCATTGCCAAGTGCGTTTGAGGCTCCATCAAAGACCATGGTCCATCGGGATCCTTGTTCGAGGTCCTTCGTCAGGCACAGTTCTTATAATCTGTAACTAGTAAAACATCTTCATCGGAAATTCGAGCTGTAGTAGTCATCTACGATTGAGGCAAATGATGGCTACTTACTTCCTTTGATCGCTTTAAAGAAGTGTCTTGGATGTCATATTCGGTCAAGATCATTTGCCATCTTGCTATTCTTCAGGAAGGCGGTTTCTCAAATATGTATTTTATCGGATCCATCTTGAAATCAACAAGGTAGTGTGAGTCAACATATCTTATCTTAGTCGTGAGCAGCCCGAGCCAAAGCGTTGCAAGTTTTCTCAAGTGTGAGTATCTTGTTTCCACGTCGGTAAACTTTTTCTAAGGTAGTATATTGCATGCTCTTTTCGACGGACTCGTCATGTTGCCCCAACACACACCCATTGAATTCTCTAACCTTTGTCAAGTACATGATAAGAGGTCTTCCTTGGCGGGTGGCATCGAGGATAGGAGGATTTTGTAGGTACTCCTTGATTTTGTCAGCGATCGGCAATCGTCGTTCCATTCCACTACTTGATCTTTCTTTAGTAACTTGAAGATTGGCTCCAAGATAGCGATCGGTGTGCAATGAATCGGCAATGTAGTTTAATCGGCGAAACCTCGACTTCCTTCTCGGTCGGAGTGGCATCTCTTGAATAGCTTTAACCTTGGCGGGGTCAACCTCAATACCTTTACCACGACACAAACCCTAGGAGTTTGGATCGACTCAAAGGTGCACTTGTTGGGATTGATCTCGGTCACAGCTTCTTGACACATCCGAGCAGTTTACGCAAATGATCTAGATGTTCTTCTTGATCCCGTGATCGAGCTATCATGTCGTCGGCGTAGACCTCTATCTCGTGA
>CM038796.1:68573013-68627135 GCA_021764765.1 Vicia sativa | reverse complement strand
ATTTTACTTAAACACCCCAAATACTTTCTCTTTCTTTTCCACCCCAAATCCATATCTGAGCTATTTCTAAACTTAATCTTTTATTATTATTATTTATTTATTCGCGAATAAACTATGATAACTTGTATTAAATAATTATTAGTATTCATTGATAATTTTATTTGACAATTTTCGATTAAATTATTAGTCGATTTTATCAAATAAAAAGATCTAGTCTAACAATTATTTAAATTTCTAATTATATTGTTTGATAATTATTTATCTTCTTTATACGCTTGCGATTTATTCACCATTAACGTCACCCACAATTAATATGAAAACAACTCTGATTTCTCTTGATTGACTCATACACCAATTTCCTAAAAGGGTCTATAGTTGAGGATGGGCATGGCCATCCTCACAAGATCAATTAAAGTCCTTGTTGCTTTGATTAATCATAACCGAATAATTATTAGTCCACATACCAATTTTCCATGCACCAGGGTCTCATGTGGTTGGGATAGAGCACTATTCTTACGAGTTAATTAAGTCCATATAATTAATTAATCATAACTTCGATCTCATTTCTGTTTTCTTAGTGTACCAAATCTCAAAACACCTTCAGAATCAAATTAATTAATTGAACTTGTTTTCTAACTTAATTTTCATAAAAAACATTTGGATGGGGTTTGTTTAAATCGTTAGATGTTAGCCTAATGATTTAAACAATTTGAAGATTTTAGATTGTTAGATGATGAACTAATAAGCTAAAAACTTCTACCCATGTTTTAATAAATAAAATTTAGTGTTGTGACATTCGGTTAAATTGTTGGATGATACACAGGCGGTTTAATTGAATTTAAAGTATTTAGATTAGATTAGGCGATAGCTAATGATTTAAATACTTTTATTCACACATAATAAGCGTGAACTTTGCTTCACTTCATCGTTTTCATAATAAATATTTTGGATGAGAGATGATTGGTTGAACTTGCTGCAATTTGAGTACTTGAATCATTAGATGATAGCCTAATGTTTCAATATTTGTCATCCACAACTTAAAATTAACTCAACTCACTCAAATTCTTTTATTTCTACGCGATCATCAAACTCTTTTCTTACAAAGTGTGCCATAATCATTTCAAACACGAACTAGGACTTAAGCTTTTCAAACAAACTAAACAAGTCCAAGTTCGAGCATTTGAAATGTCTTATGCACGATTTTTCTTATAAAATCAATACAACTAACCAAGACATTTTTCAAGAAGAACTACGGAGTTTTGACTTTCCCATTGCGAGAATACAGGCATAAGGTTAAAACCACGGAAACTCAAAATAATAATAAATAAACCACATTTCTTTTATTTCTCCGATCAACGAATTAGCAATTTAACACACACACACACACACACTTAGAACTAAATAGGTCCCATCAAGTATGATGGATGTAAGGGGTGCTAATACCTTCCTCTTGCAGAACTGACTCCCGATTCCATGTGTTTTGGTAACGTAGACCGCCTTATCCTCATCCGTGGGGTTTATCTATATTTTCTGTTCTTTTAGAACAAATAAAATTAGGTGGCGACTTCATTGTTTTAAAACAACGAGTAGAAAAAACCGGTCATCACACATCGGTATCCTCAACATGGGAAGAAATCATAAAGGATTCAGCTAGGGTGGTGAGGTTCAAAATCTAGACAAGGTGAAAGGAAGTATCAAACGATGAAGGAAGAAGCCATCATGGAGTGCGAAAAGCGAAGATGAAGACTATGTAGAGCGGCGATGTATCCTCGACAACGACAAGTACAAACGAAGACCGTCTGAATGTAGTGGAAAATCTAAAAATGTTTGGGCTGAAATTTGATGATACGAGTAGTGTTCTGGCGTGTAATTCGATAAATTCAAGGTTCCTACCTTTGCCAAGTATGATGGTACCCTCTTGCCCAAGCTGCATTTGAAGTCCTATATTAGGAAGATCCACCCTCATAAAGAGGAAACTATGGATCCATTTTGTTTCAAGAAAGTTTATCCAAACTCAATTGGGTAGTATTATCGACTTGAAGTACCCATTCATACACGAATGACTTAGCGGATGTTTTCTACAAGCACCCGATTGTCTTTGGTGTGACCTACGCATGTAACTACCGAGAGCATGCTCTATGGGTAGTGACGAAGTTCAAGGTATGTAGAAATGGAGATCTAGCGATGAGGAGTTCAACCACCCTTGTCCAATAGGAGTTGGTTGACATGTTTATGGAACAACTGCAGGCCCGTTCTTCAATCGTCTAATTAAATTCTTCATAGGATTCACGAGTTGATATGTGTGACGAGCACATTGAAGCGGAATCAACAATGGAAAAATACGGTATAGTTATCTTCAAATTATGCAAAGAGATCTTTTGTTGGAAGAAAAACCAATGTTGTATATAGTGAGAAGGGCCGTGATAAAGTTGATCGCACTCAATACGTAGTTGTGATCTCAATCCTACACGGCACCACCTCAACGAGACAACAGCGACAGCAGAATGCGCCACGAAGATGGTTTATGAAGATCAATATGTCGTTGTCTCAAACCTTTGCAACACATGATGAAGCGAGTGATCACTTTGAGGATCCTCTCAACACGTCAACTTCCTCTCAGTACATCTAATGAAAGATGTCGTACCACTCCAACGATCCGAGCACGACACGAGCTGAAGAACAAGATTCAAGACATGATTGAAGCAAGAGAAATTGAATTCGACACTCACAACCAAAACTCGAATATGATCAATGCACCGATGCGACCATGTAAAAGGCTCAATGCTATGACAATAACTCCTATATTTATGATGTGAACAAGCTATTCCTCAATGACTATTAAGAAAGATTTGCTGCAAACGGTTGTATTTCGGTGCAAATGAGGCATAGATTGAGTGCATCCGAATCGAAGGATGTGCTTGGTTAAAGAGGCGTATTCAACGCATGATGGACAACCGAGAAGTGTTATGTATAAAACCTCCATCTATGGAGAATCTATGTGAAGACATTTCTAAGAGTCTAAAGATCAAAGACGTAAGTAATGTAGGAAATACAGGATACCTTGGGAAGCCAAGTGGAAAGTTTGATTTCATGGTTAAGTATACCGCTCCTGAAAGCTATAAGATTCCTATCGAAGATGTCAAGGAAACCGGATGGGGAGACGATTTCCTAGAAGACTATGCTGATGTAAACACATTAAGGATCACCTACCCGATCCCTGCGCTTCAGTGGCAACTCTCATCGTTACTTCTCGGACCAATTCCATATTCCTTTGACAAAAGCTATACCTTGGAACTATGGGCAAGTTTACTATCATGGCGTCAAGCAAGAACCTTTGACCATTGAAGACTGCAATTAAAGATATCAATCGACGCCGACAACATCACGAATCAAGCAAGGTGACCAGAACCGGAAGAGTATTTTCTCCAAAAATCTCTCCTCCAAAGGACACCACTACACCAATTCACATTCCTGCTATCGAACCAATTCCCGAAGCTAGAGGGAAAGAACCGGTGACTCATCCTGCTCAGACAGAGTACCAAGGAAGTTCTGAAGACACCTCAAGAATGAAATGGAGAAATTCGAAGAAGATCATCAAGAAGAGTGACTACAATGTTTTAGAAACGAGTTAGGACAAACTCCGTCCAATATCCATATAGCTACGCTATTATGCTCGAGGCTCTATACTAAACCTTAGTAAAGTTTACGAAGAAAGCTCATAAGAACACTTCTGGATCAATTTGAAGGTTGATTATTAGCACATCAACAATGGTTTAGGTTTCTACGATGGTGATTTAACGCCGAAAGGAATCACAACAAAGCTTGCACTTCTCGTTTGAATGCAAGGGCACTATCACGTGTTAGTCGATACTTGGATACCCTTTCACAATTTACAGAAGAGCGCTTTCGACCGACTTAATCTTTGAAGGAGTGGTCATGAAACCGATGACATAATCGTAGAGCTTTTGATGGTTCTAAATGAATAGTACTTGGAGAGCTCATCCACCGCGATTAAATTCGGTTCGGACTTTGAATCTACTTTCTTTGTCATGGGCAAATCCATCTTACTCTTTCCTACTCGGATGCCCTTGGATACATGGGCGGCGCTATCACTCTCTACGCATCAAGTGAAGTACCTAAGTAAAGGGAAGATCATTACAGGTATCGGTGAGGAAGAATATGGTAAGCCATACTGATTGTTTAATACCTCAAAATGGAAGGTAATTTATAAAACTCCTTGTCAGCTTTCAGGCTCAATCTGAGTCATGCACAGTGACTCTCCTATCTGACAGTTACTAGGCTCTCCACGAATATGGCTTCACTAAAAATACCAAAAGACGCGGTTTAAGAAGGAGGTTGTACTTATTTGGAAATTGACTCCCCAGATCTCCATTCAATCGACAAGGCCGGTTTGAGCTTCTTCACTACAAAAGGTCAGGAAGATGATACACATAACGTGCCGGCAAACTCCCTTTCCACATCAACAAAAGCGAGTCCATGCTATAGAAGATGATGACAACAACTTTGACATCAATTGGATCTTTCCACTTTAGGCAACGGACAACAATTGGAAAATGAAGATATTATACCAATCTCCTTTAGGCAAGGAAGTAATTGTTTTTACATTCTTTTGATTTTAACGCTTTGAACGAAACTTTAAGCCTAATTGCCTTGCCGAGCATCATAGCTCGTTTGTGAGGTTATTATTTGTCATTGCATATTTTCATTCAAATAAAATCATTGGACTTTGCATTCAAATACTTTACTCTTTCCTTTCTTTTAATTTGTCACCCTTCAAAAGCTATGTGTTCTTACACACACCACGTGATACTACTATGATTCCTACGAATCTAAATCGAGCTATCCACTGCTATTACTCATAACTTCGATAATCCGATCTACCAAGAAACGAAGGCAGTGAGGAAAGATTGTGAAGTGCCGGAGAACATCGGAACTACAATAGGAAGAACATATTATCTGACCACACGAAAAACGGTCGAGGTTGTGAATACGGAAATCAACACGAGCAGAAAGAAGAAATCAAATAGGAAGCAGTCTAGAATAGTATCAAAGAGATTAGTTCGAATCTTTGCGAGACTATATCGAGGATTTTTTTTGGTCTTACAAAGTACAGTCTGAACATTGACATTGTGGTACCAAACTACCAACGAAGAAGGTTTTCTCCTGTGAAGTAGAAAGTTTGTCGTATGAAACAATTCAATATCGGGTTCTAATCTAGTTACTTCTTACCCACATAGGTGGCGAGCATTAATGCCGTACCTAAGAAGGATAGTAAAAATGCGAATGTGTGTGGACTACCAAGATACGAATAGAAACAACTAGAAAGCGATTTTCCACTTCCTCTATTGGCGTTCTAGTTAACACTTTTCAACATAAGGTTTTCTCCTTCATGGGCGGTTTCTCCAGTTACAATCAGTTAAAAGCTCCTAAAGACATGGAAAAGACTACATTACGATGGGGCATGATACATTACAAAGTCATGCGTTTGGATAGAAGAGCGTTAGCGCCACTAACGTGCCATGGTAGCTTTGTTTCATGACGATCCATCACGAGATAGAGAGGTCTATGTATAAGCGACATGATAGATCCTGGCCCGAAGAACATCTTGATCATTTGCTGTTTGATAGATGAAAAATGATTAAGACTTAATCCTAACAAATACCTTTGGATTCGAGATCGGAACAAACTCTGAGGATTTGTTATCGATTGGTAAAGTATTGAGGTTGATCGTAAGGTTAAAGTTATTCAAAGAAATGCGGTAGCTTCGCACAGAAGAAATCGAGAGGTTTCAGGGGCGATTGAACCATTGCGATTCATTGCACATCGCGCTTGTGATCCAATCTTGAGAATTCTTGAAGAAAGATCAAGTAGTGGAATGGAGCGACTATTGTCAGCGACTTTTGACAAAATCAAAGTACCTACAAAATCCTCATCGTCTTGCTGCCAAGGAAGACCTCTTATCATGTACTTGACAATATTAGAAATTCAATGGGGTATGTGTTGGGGAAACATGGCGAGTACAGTCAAAAGGTATCAATATACTACCTTAGCAAAAATTTTGGCTGGCAAAACAAGATACTCAACTCGAGAAAACTTACGGTAGCTTTGGTGGGCTGCCACGTCAACTAAGAAAATATATGTTGACTAACACTACTTTGTTGATCTCCATGATGGATCGATAAAATACATATTTGAAACACATCTCTCTTTGGAAGAATAGCAAGAGATGGCAAATGATCTGATTTGAATCGACATCTAGTATACTCGGAAGGTGATCAAAGGAAGCATAATGGCTGATCATTTGGCTCATCAAGCCATAGATGACTATCAGTCTATGCATTTCGAGTTTCTAGACGAGGATGTTTTGCTAGTCACTAATTACGAAGAACCAGGACTAGACGAAGGACCTGAACTAGGATCCAGATGGACCATGGTCTGATGGAGCCTCAAACACACTTGGCAGTAGCATTGGCGCCATCATTACATATCTGACGGACACACGCACCTTCACCAGAACTATGTTTCGATTGCACTAACAACATGGTGAATATGAAGCGTCCATCATTGGTATCAAAAGCATTAATGGCTTAGAATCAAATTCTTTCAAGTATGGAACTCAACTTTAGTAATCGATTAGGTTAAAAGCGAGTGAGATCGAAGCATTCGAATCTAATTCCATATCAAGTATGTTTGAGTCGATCCCTACTTCGAAGAAATCACATTCGATCACATTCCACGAGAAGAGAATCGATTAGCACGCATTAGCTACGAGTGTCATCTATGTTCGGTCGGGATGGACAGCGGAGCTCTCTAAATCATCATCGAAAGGTTTGTGAACCAGCTACTCGAACATTACAGAGAAACCCTGGTTCTATGAAGTGAAGAGGTATCTACGAAACTCAAGAAATATCCAGGGCATCTGCTCCCGAATAAAGTTCTTGAAGATTAAACTGAGTTCTTTCGGCAACAACATCCTATACAGCGCAATCGACTTGTGCTTACTTGTGTGTAGATCGAGAAAACAGCAAAACGGATCATGGAAGAGTACGAAGGCGCATTGGTATCCACTCCGATGGACTAATGGCAAAGAAGATTAAGATCGGTTACTATTGGTCCACTATGGAGGTGATTATTACCGTTATATTCGATCTTGTCACATACGGATATATGCGGATAAAGTACATTACCTCGGTACCATTGAATATTCACGACCATTCCTGGACTTTACCGATGTAGGGCATCGACATGATTAAGAGATCAAACCCTTCGATGGACACCGTTTCATCCTTGTCGCAATTGACTATTTACCAAATGGGTAAGAAGACCCTCGTTCGCATCACAGTTACCTGCAGAATATTTGGCATCGATTCATCAAACATAATCTCTTACGTAGTCAGTCCCAGAAAGGATCATCACGGATAATGGTACCAATCTCAATAACAAAATGATCATAGAACTCACTTTGCGGTTCAAGATTAAGCATTACAACTCTTCTCCATATCGTCCAAAATGAGCAGTGGCAGTGCACCACCAAAAGAATCTCAAGAAGATCATCTGATAGGTGACCTACAAAGTTGGCATGAGATGTTGCCATTTGCCCTCACGGTTATCGCTTTTCAATCTGAACATCTACGCGAGAAACCCCTTTTTCCTTGTATATGGTATGGAGCAGTCCTACCAATCGAGGTTGATACCCTCAACCGAGTCCTCAAGACGAAGGTGGGAAAAGCGAATGGGTCGAGGACTCACCTTGCGAGATCAACTTGATCGACGGAATACGGAAGAAGCGAATGATCATTCAACAAGAAAGTCAAGCACAGTCTACCAAGTGGTGATCTAGTAGTCAATGCGGATCATCCTTCCACAAGGTGGTCCGGAGGAAAATGGACTCTCACCTATGAGGGACCATTTGTAGTCAAAATAGTATTTTCGATTAGGCTATGATCCTAAGCACTATGGATGGAAGACTTCCCATACCACAATGACGGACATGGTAAAAAGATACTACGCATAAGCAAGAGACCCGCTAGGTCTGGCCCTAGGCAAAAAATAAGAGCATCTGGCGAACAAAAGGTTCGGGCAAAAGTTAAGGATATACAAAAAAAATGTGTACACCGGATCGAAAACCTACAAAGGCAGCTTGGGCAAAAAGGGTATCTGGTAGGCTGAAAACCGGTCTAAACTAAGGCAAAGAGATTTAAAGCGTCACGACTATATCGTCCGAATCACCTACCTGAGACTATAATATAAATCAGTTCAATCACTTTCTTCAACTTGAGAGAATGAGAATAGTAAAATATATAAGCAATAGCATAATTAAAACTCGGCGAATTGTTTCCACATAACTTTTACTATTCAAACAATGTCCTCTTACTAGGATATTCGTCTCTTGTATACAAAAACCTAATTATAAGTCACTTTTGAAAATTAATGCAAATTCCTTTTCTATTTTTATTTTTTTTATAAAGTCAATGATTGCTTTGAATGATTATATACATCTCACAATAAACATACATTCAAAAACATATGAAAAGCGAAGAAAGCAGTAATTACTACACTCTAGGAAATGAGATGACAACTAAAGTCACCAATGCTTCCCCACGAGTCACTTTCACAAAATCATCAATCCCCACATAGACATCACTACTCTTTACAAAGCAAATCTTCTCCCAGCGATTATTCCAATACTTCATCACATTAGTCCCGGCAATGATCCTATCAACTTATCTACATTCGATCACATTAGTCCCAGCGGTGATCCTATCAAAATTCATTCACGTTAGTCCCCGACGATGATCTAAACTTCATCACATTAGTCCCAAGCGGTGATCCCTCATCGACTTCATCATATTAGTCCGACGGTGATCCTAAACTTCATCACGTTAGTCCCAAGCGATGATCCTATCAAACTTCATCAAGTTAGTCTGACGGTGATCCTATAAAGCTTCATCCGTTAGTCCCAGGTGATTCAATGATTCATCACCTTAAGTGATCCTATCGGTTCATCTCAGTGATTCAATCGAGATTAAATCACCTCGAGTGATCTGTCGATTCATCCTCAGTGATCCCTATCAACCTCATCATCAACTTTAATGACCTATCGGCCAGCCATGTACATGATCTCAAGCGATGTGAGTTATTTCACATCATCCTCAACAAGGTCTATACCCGAGAACCCCAGAAAGTATCTCTCAATCATTGATATTCTTCAGCGACACTAATATCGGACTGAAGCTTGTTCAAATAGTGCATCGGAGAATCTAATCATCTTATTCCTCATCGGGGTTTTAACACATTCCCAAAAGCAGGACATCGAAAATCTCTAGCGAGCGTTCCTAGCTTCTTTAGATGGATATGTTTGAAATACCATAACATCTACATTCATGCATTATACATAAAAGTCATAGCATGTGCATTCTGACATTATCATATACTAGCATGCATCATAATCTACATAAGCTAATCATATCCTTTCAAGTTAAATTTCCCCAACGGTATGACTATTTTCCAAGCGGAAAGGTCAAAGATTAACCGAAAATAAGGCGGAAAACTATCTGCTAGACAAATATCCATCTAAAAAACAA
Source organism: Vicia sativa (assembly GCA_021764765.1). Lineage (NCBI taxonomy): Eukaryota > Viridiplantae > Streptophyta > Magnoliopsida > Fabales > Fabaceae > Vicia > Vicia sativa. Next base: position 68,617,530 of record CM038796.1, on the reverse strand, counting down.
CAAAGGCGATGGTTCATTTTGACTCTCCTTATTATCAACCTCCCAGGATGGCATCTTAAGCCCATCTCCGATTTCTCTTTCATCAAGGGAAATCTGAAGTCTAGCGTCGACTCACTCTCTGCATCAACTTCTCAAATGGCATCTGTAAAAGCCGTTCCATATATTGTCAATTAGCGATCCCATTCCATTCAGCAATGTGCAAATTTTTCCAGATTGTTCGGTGTTCAATATCTTCCACCTTGAGTCACGAAAGGCAAGCATACCAATCTAACCCGTTCGGTACAAGAAGATTGACGAGGGGCAACTATTATACCCAAAATTTGCCCTCATTTCTCTCAGAGAACAATCCATGGCTCTATGTTCAAGAATTTCTGAAAGGTTTGCTCAAATAAACCCTTTTCTAAGCAATCCATCAAGCTAAAGGTTTGCTCCTCTAAAGTCAAGATGGGTCTCAATGCTTGGTGAATTGGTCATCATATCTCACGAGGATCCTCGTATGATTCAAGTTCAAGCCTTACAACTCAAATTGCTCACCGATTGCTCGGATAGTTGAAAATCGACTATATTGGACAAAAGTCAACTGGTCAACATACAGTCAAACTTCATAATTTTGGTCAACATCAGTATTTGAAATAATATTCATCATTGATGATTGTATGATTCATCAAGAAAAATCAAGATTTGATCAAAGTCAAAGTTTTAAACTAGGGCTTTTCAAACAAAAGTCAACAGAACTTTGAACAATCATAACTTTCACATACTTTATCGAAATTTTTCAAAAAAATCATTTTGAAGAATTCAATTCTCTACAACTTGTCTCTCTAGCTTGCAATTTGAAATGCTTCATTTGGAAGTTATAGATCAAATTCAGATCCTCTTAAAAGTGACAAAAAGTCATCTTTTGCAAAAGCGTGTTCATGAGTATGGAAACTTCAATGAAGATGAAACAAAAGGGATTTATAAGACATCTTGAGCTTTCTATAAAGTCAAGAACACCCAAAAATGTGGAAAATTGAGCAAGATACAAATTGTGCAAGTTGAGCATTTTTGAGGAGGTGCATGAAGAAAAATACTTAGCAAAAGCAAATAATTTTCAAATGGGCCTAAGATTTTATGATTCAAACTTATTCCTAACATTATCAAGAGCATCTAATCCCAGCTACACGCCCTCCTTCCATTTATTTTTGAATTAAACCATTAAAATTCAATTTTAATTAAACTAAAATATTAAGACAAGGTACAAGGCATATGGGCTTGATATCCAAGTTTCTTGAGGTCCAAGATTGACAATGCAAGATGGAAAATTATTGAAAGAGAGTTTAAGGAAGATTGAGCAAGGAAAATAAAGATTTGTGTCAAAAATTTCAATCAAATATATTTCATTCAATGCAATATATTTTACCAAGTTTGTTGACCTAATCTCTTGTCCATATATACTGAACATCCTCACAAGACAAAAGAACAAATTTGCAGCCTCTTACATAGATTGCTAGCCTCTTACAAACCCTAGAAATCTCTCAATTTTTTTCTCAAAACTTGCAAAATTGTGTTTTAATTTCCAGGCAGTTTCAAGCCATTCCAGTCATCCATTCGTGTTCCTGAAGTTCCCAGGGATAGATTCACATCATTACACGATCCTAAAGCATCCAGAAATCACTCACCCAAGCTGCTCCGGTTTGGTATTTTTCTATAAATCGTTTTTCTTAATCCATGCATTACTAACTGATTTTGTTTGTTTGTATGATCTCAGGATGTTGTTTAGAGCAATTTGTTGTTACATATGAGCTTTAGGGCTTAAATCCCATTATACCATTGTTAGGGCATAGGGCTGTGAGTTTGAACCATCTGTCTGAGGACTTTCGGGGCTATAAAAATACCACCATTGGATTCCTCGAGTACGAATTAGGGGGGTAGGTTCCTTTATTTTCATTCATATTGTGTATTCTTGCAGGATCTGATTTCTAGACCACTAGAGAAGATGATCGGAGCTTTGCTCCAACACTTCTGATTAAAAAACAAACAATACATACATATTTATGATCCAACAATATGAATGGATGTATCCACCGGAGTTTACCTTGTCTTGGCGCTATGTCACTCTACATCTCTCTTAGGTTGTGGGTTCGAACCCGGCCTTTTTCTTTGTTGTTTTCATTGTTTTCTCGGTTTGAGTCTAGAAGGAGCCTCCGGCTCCGACCGGGATGTCCCCACACCGAAGCTCCGACACGGGGTCTCGAGCGAACCCTCGAGCTCCGACGGATGGCCCAGATGAAAAGTCCACAAAGCTCCGACACGGGCGTCGGATATAGTCTCTAGAAGCTCCGACACGGACCTTTCGGCGCGGACACCCCAAAAACTGGATCTTTCCGACCGCTAGAACCCAAGCTCCGACCTGGATGCTAAACGAAGAATCTCGAAGCCGGCACGGACCCTTCGAATCGAGAACCGCTTACGGACACGCTCGGTGAGTTTCCACGAGACTCGGTTTCGGATGCCCCGCGATGCTCCATTCACAAAAGGCCCAGCTTCTGCTAGAAGCTCATTTTCTTGGTTTTCTTATTTTTATTTATTTTCTGCTTTCCCTTTTAATTAATTAATTAATTAAATTAGTAATTAGGTTAATTAGTTAGGTTAATTAGATAATTTCACAAATAACTTTTTCCATGCTTTTTAATTGACTCAATTAGTTTAATTTAGGTTAATATTCTTTTTTTTTCTTAATTAAAATTAAAATCAATTAGAATTAGGTTTTTTCTCACATAAACTCTAATTTTCAAAAATACCAAAAAATACTAGGATTTAGTTTTTTCACTTAGATAATTTTTTCTGCTATTTATTTTCTTGCATTTAAATTCTAGAAAGGATGTATAGGTTGCAAGTTTATTTTCATGTAATAAGCGTAGGATTTTATTTCGCATTTACTTTTCGCACCTCTATTATTTATCTCACTTCAAAGCCATATATAATAGCGTAGGACCTTTACATTTCCGTAATTTACTTTCTGCACTTATTAAATGCTAGTAATTAGGCGTGTATGGCAAGATTAACTTAATCAATCTAGATCACTAATCACAAGATAAATATCTGAAAACAACACACTTTCTTCACATATGCTTTATAGGGTATCCTCTCTCGTTGCCTTACGAAATAATGGTCATGTCCCTCGGTGGGATATCTTATGCGATTGCCTACATATATCATCGGGTCCCTTGACTTAAAGATCATAGTCCCTCGATGTTGCCTACGAATACATGATCTCTCCCCTCGGTTGTTGCCCTAGATACATGATCTAGCCCTCGGTTTGTTGCCTCTGAAAGTGATGATGCGTCCACTGAGCGATGCTAGGATATCTCTACAAGTTTCCTTCTATGACCATCTGATGTCCCTTCGAATGTCCCTTTACATCCAACGGATAGAGTTACCTGCCAACTAATGGTATGGATAGCGCTACCCTAAAGGAAAGAAATATAACCGGGCTTGGCGTTACGTGGGTAAATAAGTCTCTTTTGCTTGCTCAATCAAAATACTTTTCACACTTCACATTTTCCAAAACTTCTCAAAGCGATTTGTATATATTCCAGTGTGAATCATTACAAAGTCTTTTCCAAAACAAAACATTTCCAAACACTTCGTATACATTCCAGCGAGAATCATTAAGAAGACAAAGATAAATGTCTTTTCAAAAACATTTTCAAACACACACACACAGAAAGCAATTTATAAAGTGAGCTTAACAATTAAGAGCCCGTAGATAACTACAGATCGAAAGGGTTCTAACACCTTCCCTTTTCATAACTGTCTCCCGTACTCAGAATCTAACGAAGTGTCATACCCCAAATTTTGACCTAATATACCACCTTACATTTGCATCATCGCATAACTAACAGTTCAGACAACATTAATCGGGTATAGCACTCACAGGTCAAAATTAGGGTTTCATCAGATTTTCATCTGATTCAAGAGCTAACCAATTAGGGTTTGAGATTTTCTCATCTTATTTGATCTATCTTGATCGAATCATCGACCTTGATCTCGGATATCAAATTTTTCTCGGATCGATCGAGGATCGACCAATTAGGGTTTGATCGGGCATGAGAATTCTCGACTTTTGAACAAGAAATAACTTTTTGGATAGAGATTGGTCATTATATCTTAGATACAACATCTTGACCTAATTTCTAGATTCAAAACATCACGAGGTTCACGGAAAATTCATCGATCGTTTTGAAACATCTGATGAAATTTCATCTGCACAGAAAAGTTAAACTTTGACTTTTGGTCAAGTTTTTCAAAACAAAACTTTTTCCATCATCAAAATACTTCAAATGATCCATCATGATCATAAAAAATCAAAGAATTTGAAAAAGTCAACAAAAAGTCAAAAGTTTTCATACTTAGAAATTTTTCTAAGTGTTGAAATTTCTCATTTTTCCAAATTTCAAGCCATTTTTTCACCTAGTTCCAATTGGAATTTGAAAAAACTCAAAACATGAAAGTTGTAGCTTGTGGAAAGATCTTTCCAAAATGTCCAAGAACTCTCAAATCCATGGAGTCTAGCTATGTCTTTGAAATTGAAACATAAGGCTCCATGAAACTTGATTTTCAAAGATCAAAACATCAAATTATAGGTCATTTTGAGTTTTCTTCATCTAGAAGCTTTCTAACCTTGCCAACTTGACTAATGGACTGATAAATATCAACGAAGATAAGAATTGAATATTGGATCAAGATTGTAAAAATAGCACATGGTAAAAAGGAAGGTTCCTTTTGCTTTTGAAATACCATTCTTGCCCTTAAGCTTTCTTTGAATCACCAAATACCATGTCCTTCTTGCCTAACATTACGGTCTAATTGGCCTATAAAGGATCACATTTCAAGCCTAAATCAACACAAAAACATTGCAAGTCATGCTTCTCACTTCTTTCTTCAAAATCAAGTAACATAACCATTTTGAAAAACTTGCAATTTTCAAAATTCAATGAAAACATGATAAATTTTGGTGTCTAACATGTTTCATGATCATTATTAAACTTGTTCCAAACTTAAAATTAACCAAATCGAAATTGCATCTTATGCATAAGCTTCAAAGCGCCATAACAATGGCTGAAGCTTGGCTTGATTTCTTTGAGTTACGAAATAAACACATCCATATACATCATGGAGTTGATCCAAAACAAGAACAACAACCTGTAAATCCATTAACCCCATTTCGAGTTTCACTTTGAATTATTGTAGGTGGACTTGGCTGGAGTAATTGGAAAGGATTCAAGGCAGGCTATCATCAGCTTCCATACATGCGGATGAAGCTCGAATGATCAAAAAGCGACAATGGAAACACTCTATCGATTTCGATCCTCACTTTTCAGGTATGCATATGAACTGTGATATCATGATTCCTTGCATCAATTGAAAAAAGCTCTTGGCCATTCTCTTTCTGCACGTAACACGATCATTAACTCTCAACAAAATCAAAGAATCATAAATTGTGCATCATTTAATTTGAAATCTTAAGTTTAGGGTTCATCGCGATTTCAAAATCAAACATGATAGACTTAAAATAAATGAAATTAACAAACACCATCATGTTCGTGATGAAAATCGAGTAACTGATGTTTACATCATTGAATTTGGTTGAAAGCAGAAGATTTTGGATTGAATCAAAAATCGAAAATCAAAACCATAAACCAGTTTGGCGTGTTCTTGGTGTTCTTAATTTTCAAATTTTTAAATAAGCCAATCTTATATCATGGTGTTACAGTCCACTAACACTCCAGCGCATTTGGTCTAGTGGTTGTCGCTTGCCAAGGTCTTCTTGCCACGCGTCCACCTCATGGTCATGGGTTGACACCCATGGGACCATTTTCATTCTTTTTTTACAAAACTTTCAATTTTTTCATGTTTTTTTTATCAAACTTTCAACATTTTTTTTGACCAATCAAAACTTCTCATTTTGAGATGATTTTTTTAACACTTGTCAATAAATACATCTATTTTGTGATAATGCAAAAATTTTCAGAAAAAACTTTCATCTGATTAAATTTTAATCGGCGAAAGCAGCGTTGAACACTTTTCAAACCTCCTTAAAAGGTGAATTTTTCAAGTTTTCGACTTCCGATTTTTTTCAAAACTTTTCATAAATGAACTTAACATTTCAAAACATTTTCAAATCATTTTTCAAAACATTTCATCAAAACTTACATCTTTTTCCATGATCGATCCGATTTAAACGATAAAACCGAATCGTTTCTTCTCTGAATTCTCAATCGATCATGGGCCTCCATTACGCTGTAAGTCCCAATCCTTTATGTACATATTTAATTTTACTTGTACATACTCAAATCATCATGGTTAATATTCAAACGTAAACAAATTTCTTTCGTTTTCATTACGTTTGTTTATCTGAATCCATTGGTTCTAAAGGTATCTTACGAAATTTCTTTTTGACCAATGGGCCTCCATCATGGTGTAAGTCCCATAAAATTCTTTTATGTACATAATATTTCTTTGTACATATCAAAAACTTTCCAACACATACAAATTTTTATCTCAACATAATACGGATACTTTTTATGCTCAATCGGACAAACTTGATCGTTTGTTTCACTTCACTTGTGTATACCAGACAAACATTCTTTATGTACATACACAATCTTTTCCTTGTACATATCAAACTTTTATACGCATAATCTGATACCTTTTCTGAGATAAACTTCAATCAATCATTTCCGTTTCATCATATATTTTACACTGGAATACCATTGATATTGAAAGGGCATTATTCACTGTAAGCGCTTTCAAATCAATGGGCCTCCTATGTGTAAGTCCCAACCCTCCTATGTACATCCATTTTTCTTTGTACATAAAAACTCGTCCGTGTACATATTCATTTCCTTGTACAGTACAAACTTGTAAATAATCAAGTTAGCTTTCGTTTTAAGCGTTAGTTTCACGGACACTTGTTTATATTTCATAAAGCTACGTAAATAAACATCATGCATTGTTTATATTTCCTTCATAAACTTCTATGAATACATATCACACACACACACACACCTGTTTATACAACGTCTATTATAACATAACAATTAGACTAATCAATAGGTTCCCCACGGTATAGCCTCCGCTTGGGCTTCATACAAGACAATCCATTCCCGGCATATGAGTTAAACCTCCGCTTGGGCTTCATACAAGATATTTTATCTCCATGAGTTTAGCCTTCTCTTGGGCTTTGTACAAAGAAACTCTCCCCACAGAGTTAGCCTCCGCTTAGGCTTCATATAAGACAAACACTCCCCTGTTGAGTCAGCCTCCTCTTGGGCTTCGTTCAAAAGAACTCCTCATTGAGTTTAGCCTTCTCTTGGGCATCATACAATGAAAGAGGCAGAAATCTCTTAACGACCTCTATTGGGCTTCAATACAAAGAATCACCAGCTAAGATAGAACCACGAAAGGATGGTTTCCGGTGAAATCACTTTCATATTCCCAGAGTAAAATTTCACAGTGAAATTGCTCTTATTGAGAAAGGACGGTTTCTCGGTGAAATCCCTTTCAAGCCAAAGCCACCATACCTATAGCTTCCTCTTGAGCTTCATACAAGGACCCTCGATGACCCTCGATGACCCTCGGAATGCCTCCTCTTGGGCTAACAATACAAGGACCCACGGGCTTCTTAAAAGCATCCCTTTAATCAATCAATTTCTCCTAGATATTTAGATCTATCATCTATGGAAGAAGCATCTCATCTATTACATCACATACAGTCAAAACTTTTCAAACTCTTTTCAAACAAAAACATCTCTTAACAGTAAGTGGTAACGCTTGTACACTCAAGCATAACACCCAATACTTACAGTTAAAAGATTCAATCATCTCTTTCAAACATCTTTCTTAAACATGTAAGTGGTAGCGCTTGCACTCGAAGCAAAACACACTAACTTACGATGAAAGATTTTATTTCAAATCAAACTTTTCAAAAATGTATGTGATGACATAGATTAGATACATTTTTCATTAAGATGACATTCGTCTGTCTCTTACTAACATCCCGTTGCTTTCCACTAGCATAAGTGGGAACTACGATTACTACGACTTTCTCAACATCCTTTTGAGAATACGTAGGCTGAGTCTAATCCTTGCCGAGCAAATTTCTATCTCCCTCGGACCAAACAAACCATAGAACCTTGTAGATCCGAGCTACAAATGCTCGATTCCCACTAGGGATATATGTCACGAGAAGATCCAGATCTTTGCGAGCACAATAAAATAAACACTAGAATCCCACATAATCTCATTTTCTTAAAATCCAAAGGAGAAACTTTCCCAATCATAGAAATAGCAATTAAAACACACAAACATATCAAACATATTCATATATAAAGGCTATAGATAACTACATATATTTAGGGTGCTCCATCTATTCCTTTATATAACAATCCCACCTCAGAATCTCCCGATGTGTTACGTCTAGTTTGCGCTATTCGTTAGCATACCAACATCAATTGAGGTATTTACTTTCCCTTTTCATAATCATTAAATCATCTTTCTTGTGTTGAAAATAATAAAGCTTGATGCTCGCGGCATCTTTATAAACAAATCAAAGATTTAAATGGTGCGTACCGGAGAATCGAACTCACGTTCGCATCCTCGGTAGCGTCACCTTTTGAAACGGAAAAAATGGCGACTCTCTGGGAATGCATGAAACGATTTTTCAAGAAAAAGCGTTACTACGCTTACCAAGCTTTTTGTTTCAAAAAGAAAGGGATAAGCTTTCATATTATGCATATATACTTTTTTATTGTGTGTTGCGATTTCATGATGGAAAGAAATCCTAACCGGATTTAAAACATTTTAAGATCTAGGTGGAGATATTAATCGTGAGCGATTCAATGCTCTCGAAGTTAATATTTCCAGCGATGGAGGTTTTCTTGGGGTATTGTGTTTGCAAGTAATTGCGAAGACTTTGTGCTTTTGAGGAACTTAAATTTGAGTGGTACATACACATAAACCATCTAGCCATTAGGATGTAGTGCAGAGATTATTCGGTGTAAGCCTAGAGTGTCATGATACTACGATCGAGTGATTTCTCTTGAAAATATTATTGGACCATCAGTATTCAACAAATCCAATAATGTTTTGAAGGAGTGTTGAGCTTCATTTTCTCTTTCCATTTCCAAAATTTAGAGATTTTTGTAAAATATTTTAGGTTAGAGTGATGGGCGTCGGAGGAAGATTCACCAAAATACGTTTTAGGATTCTTGGCGTAGGAAAGTTGAAAGAGTTAGCATCCTTGGTAGAAGATCCCTCGGTTTGAAACGCTATGGAACTCTTTTAACTCTTACGAGCGCTAACGTCGATGAAGGACTTCTCAAAACCGTTCAATTCTACGATCCAGTCTATCGTTGTTTCACTTTCGATTATCGATTGATGCCTACTTTGGAAGAGTATGCGCATATCCTAGGAATCGATGTCAGACAAAGTGTCTTTCAATGGTTTGGAAGCCATTCCTAAGTCACAAGTCATTGCAACAATGAATCATTTAAAGAAATCGAGATAGACAAAAACCTAACTACGGGAGGAAAACTCTTGGGACTAACTTCAAAGTTCCTAATGGAGAAGGCTCTCAAGTTCTCTGAAATTGGTAGTATGGTAGCCTTTGAAGCTATTTTAGCTTTACTCCTCTATGGATTGGTGTTGTTTCCAACGTCCCAAATTTCGTTGATATCAACGCCATAAGGATCTTTCGTTGGAAATCCGTTCCTACCTTGGTGATACTTACGTCTCTATTCATCATAGGAATCGTCAAGGAGCGGAACTATCGTGTGTTGTTGTACCTCTGTTTTCAAATGGATTGTCTCACACACCTAAAACTCCTATCTTCCGAAAACAAAGGCGAGTGGCATTGGTCCGGAAGACTCATGTCTCTTCAAGCAGCGATATCCATTGGTATACCTTGGCAAACAATGAGATGGAAATCATTGAGAGCTGTGGAGAATTTACAACGTACCTCTCATTATGCGAGGAGAATCAACTACAACCCATTCCTAGCAAAGCGTCGGATCACGATGCGAATTACGGTAAACCTTCGGTTTCCACGGTGAAAAGCTACTTCTATCATGAAGGAGAGGATTCCCAGAGATTGAAGGCTAGGATGATTAAAGCTTGGCATCATCCGATGGAAAGAAAAGGAAATCAAAATTGTGTAGCCATGAAACCTACACTTCTTGGATAAAGAAAAGAAGCGAAGGAATTTGAATGCCTTACGCTTATGAGGATCCCATGTTCTCGATTAAGCTTCCAAATCGACAAATTTTCCGTTGAAGCGTGGGAGAATACCAAGAAGCCTTGACCAAGATAAGGTTTGAGAAAAAGCTTTGGAAAGCAAATTCCTTAAGACTAACCTTGAGAATGAGAAGCTCGAAGCAAGTCAAAGATCATGAAAAGGCGGCTCTACTTCGGGATGAATGGCTCATGGAGAAAGATGAGAAGATTAAGAAGGATAACGCCATCAAAAATACGTCAAGGAAAGGAAAAGAAAGCTCAAAGGAAATGACAACCAACAGCCGCTCCCAATGAGTGGAAGAGAGTCATTGCAAGCTAAAAGCGAAAGCCAAACTAAAAGCTCACTATGGGAAGGAAATCCGAAAATTGCATCAAGCCTTTGGATCGTCATCCGGAAGCGTTTAATTAGTTTAATTTAGTTTGTAATTTTATCATTTATTTTATCATTTGTGTGAGCAATGCTCCAAAAACAATTATTGTAATCTTCCTTCATTAATCAATAAAATTTGTGTTTCCATCCAAATATTTGCGAGAAATATCTCGTTTAGCGTAAATTCTTTGGAAATTTCTTTTCTTTACAATCATATTCATGCATCATACTTTGCATTTAAGTCTATCATCTAGAGTCTAATCATTCCACATTTTGAACTGTCTATTTCGAGATAGAAAAATTGTCAGTATCGCGTCTTAGAGTTTCATTGCGTCGCATGACCAACTCGAGCGTCACGATACGGATCAAAAAGAAAAGTAATGGAGAATTTTGAGCAAGAAAACGTTGAACTCCGTAATGCAGTAACTACACTACAAGAAGTGGAGACTCACATCTTTGGTCAACTCGCTTGCCACGTATAAATCAACAACAGCACGGCGGTCAAAACCAGCAGGCAACTTGAGAGGATACTACTACTCGATTTAAATCATCGCGGTCGATAATTCACCTTTCAGCATGCGGAGGCTATCCATGTACCTTTTAAATTCGGCATTGGAGTTAGCCAGCGACTTCTCAAACAACCTCGCTTGAAATACCTACTGCGGCAAAAGCGCTACGTTCACTCCACAGCGTGGTAACTTTCCACAAGTAACAATGGGTTTCTCAACCGATCATGTTGAACTCGACCGTAGTGCGCTACCACGGCGAAGAAGTTCATCACACTCGAGAAATAACCTGACGCTCGTGGTTCAATGGAGAATCTCCGGAACAACTCCTCAAAATGCGACTTGAGATAAAAACATTCAAAAAAATTGTTTTGGAAAAAATGCCGGGATCGTGCTTAGTTCCTCGCGTAAAAATACGCAAAATTCAAAGTCCACGACTTTGAAAAGTACAAAGAAACTCACGTCCAAAAGTCATCTCACGATGTATGCCGGGGAAAATGTCTACATCAATGAGGATCATCGATTCTTTGATCCATTACTTCGAGACGATCTCACCGGTCCGCGCACTAAAGTGGTACATGGGTTTAGGCAACCACAGTATCAAACATTCAACGACCTAAATAAGCCTTTATCCAACAATACAATTCAACTTGGATATGGCTCTGATAGGATCAACTCGCTCCATGTCTCAAAGGAAGAGAGACATTCAAGGAATATCGTTGATGGAGGAAAATCTTGCCCAAGTCAACCCGCCCTTGGAAGAGAAAGAGAACTAAGGTATTCTTGAATACTCTAAACTCATTCTACTATGAAGCGAATGATCGCTAGCTCCCGGAGACTTCAACGAAATGGTAAGCATGGGAATCGACTAGAAGAAGGGTTCGACAGGCGTCTAACCAAGGAAGTAGGATCTTCTAGTAATACCAAGAAAGTTGGAACCGGTTTCCCAGGAAAAAGAACATAGCGTAGGAATGGTATCCGAGAAACCACGTAAAATGTCATCCAACAACGAAGGTAGGCCATGCACCCTCTGTCAACACAACTCGGGTGCTCCGCAATTTCAACAAAATCAACAAACTCGGACCTCGTCAGCAGGGGGTTTCAAGCCAAAACCACGTGCGCCTCGGGTCACTCGTTCGACCCATTCCCATGATACCACGAACTTTACCCGCTTAGAAAGAATTTAATAGGACAAAGGTTACCACCTCCGGTCCTGAAAAACTACCATGGTGGTACAAAGCGGCGTATCTTGCCCTTTTCACCAAGGGCACCGACCATGACCTTGAGCATTGCATAGCATTGAAAGCGGTCGAGAATTAGTGAAGGCTAATCTTCTTTCGCCAAACTAATCCGAATATGCAAACCAATCCACTTCAGTCATAGTGGACACTCGATGGATCTAATGCTAAGGAATACAAGGCATTACCTTATCACGGATGTAAACTTAGTCAAAGGAAACTTGGTGCATCTCCATGAAGCATCTGATACCATGACCTTCACTAAGCATGATTATGCAGCTTACTATACCTGCTCAAGAATATCCATGGATGTCCCACCATAAAGCGGATATTCAACATTTGTTAGACATTGGTGACCTACAAATTTACTGAAATAGAGATGACCATGGCGTAAATACAATAGGGCATTTTCCGCATGAGCTTTTAGTCTCGGATATCAACTCGGAAAACCGAGTAAACGTCATCATCCCTTGTTTCAACGCCCTTGATCAATTCAAAGACATGTCCTTGCGGCAACATGAAATCATGATCCACCTTGAAGTTTGGGATACCTTGGGAGAACCAAGTGGCAAATCGACTACATGGTGAAATACTACTGCGCGAAAAGCTCAAAAATCCGGATCGAAGATATCCACCCACAGGATAGGGTGATGACTTTGACTACCTAGTCAATCGAGAAGAGGAATACTCGTCTTCTCAAACTAATCAACAGATCGAGGTCCCAAATGAAGGTCTACTTTTTCAACACGTGCGTGGATTTCACCAAGCGGATCACGGTTACCACTACATCAACATGATCGCGAAGATCAAGTATGATTCGGGATACGATGCGAGAAAGTGTCGTGACAACGAGTCTCTTCACTCCAGAAGAAGGAACATCCCGGTATTCAACACAAATCAGCAGGAAGTACAAAGGCTATCTCTCGTACTTCCGTCTGTTAATCAAGAAGATCGCTTTAGCACCAAAAGGCAAAGGCCATCGTCCGAGTCTTCAAAGCACCTCGGCCGGTAATCAAAGTTTACTCGAGGTTAAACCAAGCGGAAAATTACCAGTACCTCGACTTCAAGGAGTTCGTCCTCTGGAAACACTGTTGAAGTTAGGACTAATGTTCATAGCTCTAAGTAGTTTATCTTTGCTTTTTGTTTTGAACTCTCGCTTCGCAGCGAAGAGATGTTTTATAAGGTTTAGCTTTTAAATAATTTCTCTTTGTCTTGCCAAGGCGAATGAGTTTGTATTTTAGGACCACATTCATATTGTGAAACATAAATAAAATCGTTGTTTTGTTTCCACACTCGTGTTTATTTTCATTTTACCCTTTTAGGAAATGATAATCTAAAAACACAATAAAAAATCTTCAAAAATATCATAATGAAAAATTAATCTGCGACACTTTCACATTAACTTTCAAAAAAATGATGATAAAAACTTTTTAATCAAACATAAATCAAAATGCAGATTAAACAAATGGACAAAACCATTGAAAGCGGTAACTCTACACTCTTTCTCAACTTTGAAATTCCACAATTATTTGAAGAAGAAGTTGAAGAAGAGATCCGGATGAAATTTCTAGGCGCTAAAGCGAGGAAAGGATCATTCGACCTCACAAAGAACCTCTAGAAGCAATTAACTTGGGTTACGAGGAAGATACAAAAGAAGTCAATATTGGAGCTTCACTCAGCAGCGTTGTCAGCAAAGCGATAAGTCTTCTCAAAGAATACGTTGATGTGTTTGCTTGGTCCTACGAGACATGCGGGTTTGGATACCGCATCGTGGAGCATCACTTGCCGTTAAGACGAATGTCATGATTAAGCAAAAAGCGAGGAGAGTTCATCACGAAATGGTGAGAAAATTAAAAGGAAGTTCAAAAGTAGCTCGATCTTTGGTTTCCTTGTCATACGAGTATCCTCAATGGCTAGCCAACATAGTACTGTATCCAAGAAAGATGGAAAGGTCGAGAATGTGTTGACTACGGATCGAATAAAGCTAGTCAAAAGCGACTTTCCACTCCATATCGACATACTAGTGGATAGTACTGCAAAATTCAACGTCTTTTCCTTCATGGACGGTTTCTCTAGTTATAATCAGATTAGAATGGCTCCCGAAGACATGGAGAAGACATCTTTCATCACGCCATGGGGCACTTTTTGCTACAAGGTAACCGTTTGGATTAAAGAATGCGGTATGACTTACGAAGGCAATGACTACTCTCTTCCATGACATGATGCACAAAGAGATTGAGGTCTACGTGGACGACATGATAGCAAAGTCTGACACTAAAGAAGAGCATATAGACTATCTCTTAAAGTTGTTTCAACGACTAAGGAAGTTTCAGCTCCGCCTGAACCCTAACAAATGCACCTTTGGAGTAAGATCAGGAAAACTCCTAGGTTTCATCGTCGGTCAAAGAGAATTGAGGTTGACCTTGACAAAGTCAAGGCTATTCAAAAATACCTACCACATCGAAAAAGCAAGTAAGAGGATTTCTCGGACGGTTGAATTACATCTCAGTTATCTCTCGGATAGGCGCTGGGCGATATTCAAACTTCTCCAAAGATCGAAGGTTGTGTGGACGAAGGTTGCCAAAAGCATTCGACGGTATCAAGGAATACCGCCGAACCACCATCTGATCCCTCAGTTGAAGGAAGACCATTAATCTTATACCTTACCGTACTAGAAGAGTCCATGGGCTGCGTACTTGGACAACAGGATGATAGGTAAGAAGGAGCATGCCATCTACTACGAGTAAAAATTCACGTGTGAAACTCACTACTCCATATCGAGAAAACATGTTGCGCTTTGGTATGGACTTGACGTCTCCGCCAATACATGATCAATCACACAACTTGGTTAATTTCCAAAATGGATCCAATCAAATCGTTTTGAAAAGCACTTAAGGAGAATCGCTCGATGGCAAATGCTATTATCTGAATATGACATCGATACCGTGCCCGAGCGGTTAAAGGAAGCATTCTCGCGATCACTTGGCTTATCAACCGCTCAACGAATACCAATCTCAAGTTTGATTTCCCAGACGAGGATGTTATGTACTTGAAGATGAAAGATTGTGACGAATACTCGGAGAAGGACCAGATCGAGAATCGGATGGGGCCTAGTCTTGATGGAGCCGTAAATGTTTTTGGCAATGGAATTGGGGCAGTCATCATTACTCCCGAGGGTTCTCATATCCCGTTTTCCGCTAGATTGCTATTTGATTGCACCAACAACATAGCAGAATATGAAGCATGCATCATGGGTATCGAAGAGGCCATCGACTTGAGGATTAAGATCCTTGACATATATGGAGATTCAGCCCTCGTGATCAATCAAATCAAAGACAAGTATGAAACTCATCATCTTGGTCTAATTCCTTACAGAGATTATGCAAGACGGTTGTTGACTTTCTTCAACAAAGTTGAACTGCATCATATCCCTCGAGATCAAAATCGGATGGCAGACGCCTTGGCTACTCTATCTTCCATGTTCAAAGTCAATGATTGGAATGATATGCCTAGAATTCGCATCAGACGCCTTGAAAGACCTGCATATGTATTTACAACAGAAGTAGTCTTCGACGATAAGCCGTGGTTCCACGACATCAAACGTTTCCTTCAAACACGAGAGTACCCACTCGGGGCATCGTACAAGGATAAGAAAACTCTAAGGAGGCTTTCCAAGAATTTCTTCCTCAATGAAGATGTTCTATACAAAAGAAACTTCGACATGGTTACGCTTTCGGATCGTCGGCGGACAAAGAAAGCGGAACACGATTGTCCATGAAGTGCATGAAGGGTCCTTTGGAACCCATTCAAATGGGCATGCAATGTCTAGAAAAATCTTGAGGCGAGGATACTATTGGATAACGATGGAATCGATTGCGTAAACACGTCAAAAGATGTCCAAGTGCGGATCTCGAAGATAAGATCCATGTGCCACCGACTACTACTCAATGTTCTCTCCTCTCCGTGGCCTTTCTCCATGTGGGGCATCGACATGATTGGAATGATTGAACCAAAGCGTCCAGCGGACATCGCTTCATTCTACTAGCTGATTACTTCACCAAATGGGTCGAGGCGGCATCTTACGCCAGCGTTACCGGACAAGTGGTTGTGAGGTTCATCAAGAACAACCTCATTTGCCGATATGGAGTTCGAGCAAGATCATTACAGACAATGGATCTAACTTGAACAACAAAATGATGAAAGAAGCGTGAGGAATTCAAGATCGAGCATCATAACTCGTCTCTTACCGGCCAAAGATGAGCAGGCGCGTTGAAGCCCAACAAGAACATCAAAAGATCGTCCGGAAAATGGTCACCACACAAGGCGTACGAAATCTTGCCATTTGCTCTGCATGGGTATCGTGCTGATCGCGCACTTCAACAGGGCAACTCCTTTTTCTCTATCTGGCATGGGCGGTGCTCCCGTGAAGTTGAGATCCCATCAATGAGAGTTCTCATGGAAACAAAGCTATCTGAGTGAATGGTGTCAAAGCAGATCGACCAATGAACTTAATTGAAGAAAAGCGCTGACCGCTCTGTGTCACGGACAATTGTATCAAAGAAGAATGAAAAGCTTTCGACAAAAGGTCCGACCTCGTGAATTCAAGAAGGTGACCTCGTGCTTAAAAGATTGTCTTTTCAAGCATTCTAGGGAAAATGGACTCCCAACTCGAAGGCCCATACATCGTCAAAAAGCTTCTCTGGCGGTGCTATGACTCTCACAACCATGGACGATGAACTCCGTATCCTATGAATCTTGTGATCAAAAAATATTTTGTCTAAAAACAAAAAACATTTCGGTAAGTCGAAAACCCGAAAAGGACTTAGGCAAAAAGCGTCTCGGTGGATTGAAAACACGAAAAGCGATCGAGGCAAAATTAGAGACAATAAAGAAATTATCACGATAGATCGAAAACACGAAAAGCGATCTAGGCAAAAACAAGGATACAAAATGACAAAATAGCTGATTAGTTTGAATGTTGTCCACATGAAGAATCTTCCATCAGCGGATCTTCAATCAATTCTTACGAAGCAACAACACGATTGGAATTCAAAGTTGTTAGGGATGGTAGCGGTTATTGCTTTCAATGTAGCCTTTTCTAATAAATTATCATTTCCAACTTTTGTAAATAGTCCATGGAATCACGCCTTGGTGATTACCATTCTATCAATAAATTTGAGCCTTGTGCCTTTTGTTTGCAATTCCTACTTTATTACATTTTGCAAAATAACGCTTTATTTGTGAAAATCACTTTTGAAACTAAAATGTTTTAAATGAATTTTACTTCAAAATCTTGAAACAAAAGCAAAATTCTCCTTTGAAACTATGAACATGGAAATAATTTCAAGATTTTTCTCGTAAGTGTTTTGATCTCAGAAGGATAAAGACAAGCTACAGTGATCTTCTCCTCGTGAGAAATCATCAAAGGACGGTATTCTTATCCAAGAAGAATCCCCGACCAAGTTGCCAATGAAATACCTTTCTCGGAAAGTTTAAAACATGCAACTCAAATTCTTCATTAGTGAACATCTACCATTTGTTGCAATTTTCACCAAGTATTTATTCGAATGTGTGCGGTCCTTTTCCCAAATATCCCTTTAGTGTCTTTGTCAAGTATTGTTAGCATGCATATAACATTCATGACATTCATACATAATAGCATCATTCATTGCATTTTTGCATCTCTCAAAATGTTTGCTTCCAAATCAAGTATAAATCATACTTACTCATACAGTACAAGTCAGTCGATAGAATATCTCAAGCAGAAAAGATTCTTTTTCTTTTTCCCAACGGAGTATTCCCAAGAGGATATGTCATCCTTTTCCCCAAAGTCCCCAAGGAAATACATTTTCTTCTCTCTATCACATTCGCGGTGAGATTATCCTCGTTGGGAACAATGTCTTGATTAACTTCTTTCTCGGTTCATTCTGGATAGAACAACATCATTATTCACAAAGTGAATCGCAACAACTCATTTCTCAAGATTTACCTTGTTATAGTTATCACTTGATAATTGGTAATATCTTCAAAACCCATTACCATGCTATATCACAAGGTGATAATTGGTAATATCATTTCCATTACCTTAAACATTGTCACACGAAGGTAATCTTTTGTTTCGAGCAAGCAGGATGTTCACATTTTACGTGAATCATTCTTTCCCAATGAGACATATTGCTTGTTTCCCAGGATAGGATTCTCTTTTCTCAAGCAGTTGAGTCATCCTCATAAATTTTCCCCATCGTGTCATTTCTTTGATATCCTTTAGGGTAAAACTTTTTGTGATCATTTTGCATCATCCGCATTTTTTGGTATCTTAGGTCCAAATTTTGCGTATTCTGATATTTAAGTCTCTTTACACCTATCAAAACGAAGATATTCATCTTCATCTCTCAGGTTAAAGAAACTTAAATAGGGGCATCTGTCATACCCCAAATTTTGACCTAATATACCACCTTACATTTGCATCATCGCATAACTAACAGTTCAGACAACATTAATCGGGTATAGCACTCACAGGTCAAAATTAGGGTTTCATCAGATTTTCATCTGATTCAAGAGCTAACCAATTAGGGTTTGAGATTTTCTCATCTTATTTGATCTATCTTGATCAAATCATCAACCTTCAATCCTCAGATATCAAATTTTCTCACAGATCAATCGAGGATCGACCAATTAGGGTTTTGATCGGGCATGAGAATTCTCTGACTTTTTGAACAAGAAATAACTTTTTTGGATAGAGATTGGTCATTATATCTTAGATACAACATCTTGACCTAATTTACGGATTCAAAACATCACGAGGTTCCGAAATTCATCGATCGTTTTGAAACATCTGATGAAATTTCATCTGCACAGAAAAGTTAAACTTTGACTTTTGGTCAAATTTTTCAAAACAAAACTTTTTCCATCATCAAAATACTTCAAATGATCCATCATGATCATAAAAAATCAAAGAATTTGAAAAAGTCAACAAAAAGTCAAAAGTTTTCATACTTAGAAATTTTTCTAAGTGTTGAAATTTCTCATTTTTTTCCAAACTTCAAGCCATTTTTTCACCTAGTTCCAATTGGAATTTGAAAAAACTCAAAACATGAAAGTTGTAGCTTGTGGAAAGATCTTTCCAAAATGTCCAAGAACTCTCAAATCCATGGAGTCTAGCTATATCTTTGAAATTGAAACATAAGGCTCCATGAAACTTGATTTTCAAAGATCAAAACATCAAATTATAGGTCATTTTGAGTTTTCTTCATCTAGAAGCTTTCTAACCTTGCCAACTTGACTAATGGACTGATAAATATCAGCTTGAAGATAAGAATTGAATATTGGATCAAGATTGTAAAAAAATAGCACATGGTAAAAAAGGAAGGTTCCTTTTGCTTTTGAAATACCATTCTTGCCCCTTAAGCTTTCTTTGAATCACCAAATGCCATGTCCTTCTTGCCTAACATTGCAGTCCTAATTGGCCTATAAAAGGATCACATTTCAAGCCTAAATCAACACCAAAAACATTGCAAAGTCATGCTTCTCACTTCTTTCTTCAAAATCAAGTAACATAACCATTTTTGAGAAAACTTGCAATTTTCAAAATTCAATGAAAACATGATAAATTTTGGTGTCTAACATGTTTCATGATCATTATTAAACTTGTTCCAAACTTAAAATTAACTTGAACAAGGCTGAAATCATAAATTGCATCTTATGCACATAAGCTTCAAAAGCGCCATAACAATGAGGAAGCTTGGCTTGATTTCTTTGAGTTACGACCAAACCTGATCCATATACATCATGGAGTTGATCCAAAACAAGAACAACAACAGTAAATCCATTAACCCCATTTCGAGTTTCACTTTGAATTGACTGTAGGTGGACTTGGCTGGAGTAATTGGAAAGGATTCAAGGCAGCGGGCTATCATCCGACTTCCATACACGATGAAGCTCAATGATCAAAAGCGACAGCTGAAACACTCTAGCATCGATTTGATCCTCACTTTTCCGGTATGCATATGAACTGTGATATCATGATTCCTTGCATCAATTGAAAAAGCTCTTGGCCATTCTCTTTCGCACCTAACACGATCATTAACCCTCAACAAAATCAAAGAATCATAAGCGTGCATCATTTAATTTGAAATCTTAAGTTTAGGGTTCATCGCGATTTCAATCAAACATGATAGACTTAAAATAAATGAAATTAACAAACACCATCATGTTCGTGATGAAAAACGAGCAATTTTGATGTTTACATCATTGAATTTGGTTGAGAAGCGAAGATTTTGGATTGAATCAAAGAATCGAAAATCAAAACCATAAACCCAGTATGCGTGTTCTTGGTGTTCTTCAATTTTCAAATTTTTAAATAAGCCAATCTTATATCAACGCGTGTTAGTCCACTAACACTCCAGCGCATTTGGTCTAGTGGTTGTGCCCTTAAGGTCTTCTTGCCATGCGTCCACCTCATGGTCATGGGTTCACACCCGAGGGACCATTTTTCATTCTTTTTACAAAACTTTCAATTTTTTCATGTTTTTTATCAAACTTTCAACATTTTTTTTGACCAATCAAAACTTCTCATTTTGAGATGATTTTTTTAACACTTGTCAATAAATACATCTATTTTGTGATAATGCAAAAATTTTCAGAAAAAACTTTCATCGATTAAATTTTAATCGAGCAAAAGCGTTACGAACACTTTTCAAACCTCCTTAAAGGTGAATTTTTCAAGTTTTCGACTTCCGATTTTTTTCAAAACTTTTCATAAATGAACTTAACATTTCAAAACATTTTCAAATCAGTTTTCAAAACATTTCATCAAAACTTACATCTTTTTCCATGATCGATCCGATTTAAACGATAAAACCGAATTCGTTTCTTCTCGAAATTCTCGATCGATCATGGGCCTCCCTTCTGTGTAAGTCCCAATCCTTTATATACATATTTAATTTTACTTGTACATACTCAAATCATCATTGTTAATATTCAAACGTAAACAAATTTCTTTCGTTTTCATTCGTTTGTTTATACGCTGAATCCATTGGTTCTAAAGGAAGGTTTCTTGACGAAATTTCTTTTTGACCAATGGGCCTCCATCATGGTGTAAGTCCCATAACATTCTTTTATGTACATAATATTTCTTTGTACATATCAAAAACTTTCAAACACATAAAATTTTTATACGTACATATCTGAGATACTTTTTTTCTCAATCTGAGACAAACTTGATCGTTTGTTTTCACTTCACTTGTGTATACACAAACCAAACATTCTTTATGTACATACACAATCTTTTCCTTGTACATATCAAACTTTTTATCACATAATACGGATACCTTTACGAGATAAACTTCAATCAATCATTTCCGTTTCATACGTATATTTTACTGAATACCATTGATATTGAAAGGAGCATTATTCCTGTGGCTGCAAATCAATGGGCCTCCTATGGTGTAAGTCCCAACCCTCCTATGTACATCAATTTTCTTTGTACATAAAAACTCGTCCGTGTACATATTCATTTCCTTGTACAGTACAAACTTGTAAATAATCAAGTTCGCTCGTTTTAAGCGTTCGTTTCACGAGACACTTGTTTATATTTCATAAAGCTGCGTAAATTAACATCATGCATTGTTTATATTTCCTTCATAAACTCCTGTGAATACATATCACACACACACACACACTGTTTATACAATTGTCTAGTTATAACATAACAATTAGACTAATCAATAGGTTCCCATAGTATAGCCTCGCTTGGGCTTCATACAAGACAATCCATTCCCGGCATAGGTTAAACCTCGCTTGGGCTTCATACAAGATATTTTATACTGCAGCGAGTTTAGCCTTCTCTTGGGCTTTGTACAAAGAAACTCTCCCCACGAGTTAGCCTCGCTTGGGCCATATAAGACAAACACTCCTGTTGAGTCGGCCTCCTCTTGGACTTCGTTCAAAAGAACTCCTCATTGAGTTTAGCCTTCTCTTGGGCATCATACAATGAAAGAGGCAAATCTCTTAACGACCTCCTATTGGGATTCCAATACAAAGAATCACCAGCTAAGATAAAACCACGAAAGGATGGTTTCCGGTGAAATCACTTTCATATTCCCAGTAAAATTTCCGGTGAAATTGCTCTTATTAGAAAAGGACGGTTTCTCGGTGAAATCCCTTTCAAGCCAAAGCCACCATACCTATAGCTTCCTCTTGAGCTTCATACAAGGACCTCGATGACCCTCGATGACCCTCGATGACCCTCGGAATGCCTCCTCTTGGGCTAACAATACAAGGACCCACGGGCTTCTTAAAAGCATCCTTTAAATCCAATCAATTTCTCCTAGAGATTTAGACATCTATCATCTCTATGGAAGAAGCATCTCATCTATTACATCACATACTGATCAAAACTTTTCAAACTCTTTTCAAACAAAACATCTCTTAACGATGAAGTGGTAGCGCTTGTACACTCAAGCAAAACACAATACTTACGGTTAAAGATTCAATCATCTCTTTCAAACATCTTTCTTAAACATGTAAGTAGTAGCGCTTGTACACTCAAAGCAAAACACCATAACTTACGATGAAAGATTTTATTTCAAATCAAACTTTTCAAAATGTATGTGATGACATAGATTAGATACATTTTTCATTAAGATGACATTAAATGCATCTCTTACTAACATCCGTTGCTTTCCATTAGCATAAGTGGGAACTACGATTGCTCGACTTTCTCAACATCCTTTTGAGAATACGTGAACACAAGGTCTCATCCTTGCCGAGCAAATTTCTATCTCCCTCGGACCAAACAAACCATAGAACCTTGTAGATCCGAGCTACAAATGCTCGATTCCACTAGGGATATGTATGCGAAGATCCACGGATCTTTGCGAGCACAATAAAATAAACACTAGAATCCCACATAATCTCTTTGTTTCTTAAAATCCAAGGAGAAACTTTCCTAATCATAGAAATAACAATTAAAACACACAAACATATCAAACATATTCATATATAAAGCTGTAGATAACTACATATATTTAGGGTGCTCCATCTATTCCTTTATATAACAATCCCCCTTAGAATCTCGATGCGTTACATCTAGTTTAGCTGGTTATTACGCATACCAACATCAATTGAGGGTATTTCAGCTTTCCCCTTTTTCATAATCATTAAATCATCTTTCTTGTGTTGAAAATAATAAAGCTTGATGCTCGCAGCATCTTTATAAACAAATCAAAAGATTTAAATCGTTGCGTACCAGAGAAGAACTCACGTTCGCATCCTCAGGCGCGTCACCTTTTAACGCGAACACGAAGGTCTTTTCCTGTTCCTTTCGTCTTCCCTTAATTGGATAAAAGAAAAGTCGGTGGCGACTCTTGCTATCCACAACATTTGCGATCAAACGCAAAACAAAATAAGTCAATTCTCCCACCGTGTTACACACGGACTGAGTAGGAACCTACACCCCTTTTGATATTGAATTATCAACTTTTTTCATTGTTGAGGATTCATCTTATTTTGACAATGTAGATAAATTTAATGTACATAGTCACTAGCCAGTTAGCATTAGAATTTTTATTTTCTTCTTGATAAAACTCAAGTGCTTATAATTCCCATTATGATAATGAGGAGAGAATTTTATATTGTTTTATGATAGTGTTTAAATTTTTTCACGTGTGTCTAATTAAAAGGTAACCCCTGGTGCACATATATTTTAGTCATATCAAGTTATAATGGATTGCATCCCGAAATATGACAACAAATAATAACTTTTGGTTTCATCTAACTCCATCGTCACCATATTATTTTCATGATTTTTACGTATTTAATAATCGTTATGCTAATGAACATTTCATAACAATGCCACATTATACCTTATTTTTTTCTCCCATTAAAATGTGCATTTGGAAAATTACATTTAGAGTTTTGTAAAATTTGAAAATCCTTAAGAAAAAAACAGTATGAACTTATCTCCAAAGCCTCGATTAAATAATATATTAGTTTATAAAGCTCAAAGTCAAAATACCAAAATAAAATTAAAAAAAAGGAAATCATATATTTTAAATAATAAAATTTCATACATAGATATGATCCTCTTTACCCCTTTACCATTAAATAGCTTTCTTTCCCTTTTTGCTCTTAACTCCTATGCAAGAGAACGTTCTTGTAAAATGACAAAAAAATGTATCCTCTTTTGCTTTCCATGAAAGAAACAAAATCAAAATAAAAACTTACAGAAAACTTTTTGAGATAGAGAGATATAGGGAGATCCTTATAATATATTATGAAAAAAAGTTACACATCTCAAAGAAAAAGGTAAAATAAAACATAATCCAAATCATATGTGAATGTGTACTCGATCTTTACTTTAGTAGAGCCTAGTCTAGTATCACTTTTCAAACGCTCTAAACATAGAGTATTAACATATTTAAAATATAATTATATTCTATAATAAATCATATTCTACAATATAATCGTATTCTAAAATTTTCTAAAATCATAAAATCATATCCAAAAATATAGATCTATCAACATTAATTTTTATTATTACACACTAGTGGGAATAAATAGAACCAATATGCCTTATCCGTTTAAACCACATTTTCATTTATTTGATATTTCTATTAAACCACAGAGAAAATTAAAAAATTTAAAGCATTATTTGTAAAAGTAAATGCACATGTTTTATCTCCTATTGAATAATTATGTATTTCACTTTTAACTTTTTATTTATATACATGCTTCACGTAAGGATAATGTCATGAATCATAAATTTAAACTCTTTCCATTAGACTATAATTTATTTTTTTTGTATCTCATATTATTTAGTTATTTTTAATTTATAGAAACTAACAAGAATATCCTAATCAATAACCATAATATATAAGTAGCGAATAACTAGCAAAACTGTAGCGGCACACTTACCAATAAGTAGTTTAAAATTGCAAAATTATAATAACTAGTAAATAATTTTTTATACGAGGGAAAATTGTTTTAAATCCGGATATAATTTCCTTAATTGAAAAAAAAAACATTATTCGACCTAAAATTGTTTAAAAACAAATATAAGTTATAACGTAAATCAAATTAGCAAGTTCTTAATACTCTGCCCACCTTTAGCGTATAACTACCTCTTTAAATATCCAAACTAAACGAGTTCCATTGAACTAACATTGTACAACAACAAATTGTTGTTTCTATATAAATATTTCTCATATAACAATCGCTTCCAATATTCAATTAACGATATCACATATCCCAATCTCTCTATTGAAACAAAATGCATAAATCAAACTCAAATAAAGAGATGTTAAGGGTGCAAGCATTATCAGTTCTCTGTACACCTCACCCTTTTCATGATTTTTCTTGCTTAGCTCCTAATCAATATAAAGTTGATCCATGCTGCAACACAAAGGAAAACATAAGTGCGCGATGCTTCTTTTGATTTTGATGGCTTTGCTTTCATTCAAGATAATGTTGATCCATATTGTAGCACAAAAATTCAAATTAACAACGACACTTTTTTAGACTTTGAAGTCTTTTCTCCCGTTCAAGATATATCTGAATCATATTGTAGCACCAATCAAAAAATTCACAACACTGATGTTGAAAATATTGAAGAACGAGAACTACTTTTGCATCCACTGATGTCCAAGGAATGGAAATATTTGCCTATGACATATTTGAAAATGGAAAAATTCGAACATTACACCCTACTTTTAACCAATCTCTTAAATTCTTCCCCACCACAAATAAAAATGCTTCACATCTTCGACCTCCTCTAAAGAACATATTCATTAAGAATTCTATAATTCAACAATCAATATCGGGTGGTATTTCTAAAAAATCTCAAAATGAGTTATTGCTAAATATGACAATGAAATCATCAAGTGAGTGTTATGAAAAAAGCAACTCCACAAGGTTATCAAATATGGAGATTTAGACAAAATTTGGATCTTCGGAGTAATATTGACCATATGGATTCTTTTGTCTTATTGAATACTTGATTGCCAAAATGACAATAAAGCCTAAGGGAGAAAACATCGTTGTTAAAAAGAGAAAGGGCGATCAACCCAAAAATATATTATCGGCTTATGAGGAGCTTTATGTGAAGAATAAAATGAGAAAAGGGAGAAATAATATAAGATCATTCTATCCATACAAACACCAACTATTTGGATTCTTTACCAACTTGCACGGACTGAGTAGGAACCTGCACCCCTTTTGAGATTGAATTATCAACTTTTTTCATTGTTGAGGATTCATCTTATTTTGACAATGTAGATAAATTTAATGTACATAGTCACTAGCCAATTAGCGTTAGAATTTTTATTTTTTTCTTGATAAAAATCAAGTGCTTATAATTCCCCTAATGATAATGAGGAGAGAATTTTTATTGTTTCATGATAGAGTTTAAATTTTTTCACGTGTGTCTATTTAAAAGGTAGCCCCTGGTGCACATATATTTTTGTCATATCAAGTTATAATGGATTGTATCCTGAAATATGACAAGAAATAATAAATTTTGATTTCATCTAACTCCATCGTCACCATATTAAAATTGATTTGTTTTATTTAGGAGAATATTTTGTCTTTTAATAAAGAAGAAATGTAAACTTCAAATTGTCTATATGGAAAGAAAAAATTAACAATAGTTTATGTGTTCCCTATGAAAATATTCGATCTTAGAAACATATAACGGATCACGATCGGTGACTACCTCTAATGATCATTGTTTGAAACGTGTTTTAACGCTTTTCCCTATCATTATTCTTTCTCATCCTACAAATGGAATAATATAGGCTACATTAAAAGAGTTTAAAGAGGTCCATAAAAGTGGTCGCGAAAATAAGTATTCCTAAATGAAGCTAAATGGACAATATAAATTTATATCGCTAATTTGCATCTAGGAAATAACTATCTTACTATTTTCATGATTTTTACGTATTTAGGAACGTTCTTCTAATGAACATTTCATAACAATGCCACATGATACCTTATATTTTCTTCCATTAAAACTGCATTTGTAAAATTAAATTTAGAGTTTTGTAAAATTTGAAAATCTTTGAGAAAAAAAACAATATGGGCTTATCTCGAAAGCCTCGACTAAATAATATATTAGTTTATAAAGCTCAAACTCAAAATACCAAAATAAAATTTAAAAAAAAAAAAGAAATCATATATTTTAAATAATAAACTTTCATACTTAGATAAAAGTCCTTTTACCCCTTTCTCATTAAATGACTTTGTTTCCCCTTTTTGCTCTTAACTCCCATGTAACACGGTGAACTGACTTTGTAGGATTTTGTATACATAAATATGCGGATAGCAAGTCGCCACTGACTTTTATTTTTATCCAATTACGGGAAGGTAAAAGTACGAGAAAAAGACCGTTTAGATTACGAGTTGGAGAATGGTTATGAAAAGGGAAGGTATTAGCACCCCTTTCCATCCGTAGTTATCTACGGGCTCTTAGTTGCTCTAGATCACCTTTTAAAATTGCTTTCTATGTGTTTGACAAAAAAATGTTTTGAAAAAGGCATTTCGCTTTGACTTTGTAATGACTCATGTAGGAGTGTATACAAAGTGTTCAGAAATGTTTCGTTTTTGAAAAGAGTTTGAAACTTCGAAAAAGTGTGTGGTGTGAAAAGCATTTGGTAGAGCGAGCAACTAAAAGACTTATTACCCACTCAGAATTGGTCGTTTTCATACTTTTACGTTCCTTTAGAATAGCGCTAGCCGTACCATTAGTTAGTAGGTAGCTCCATTTGTGGGATGTAAGCGGGACATTCGAAGGGACATCGGATGGTCATAGAAAGCAACTTGTAGGAAGTATCCTAGCACATTCGAAGGACTATCATCATTTTCGTGGCGACAATCGAGGTCAAGATCATGTATTCGTGGCGACATCGTGGGTCTTATGATCCTTGTATCGAAGGGACTATGATGATTTGTTTGGAAGACAACGGTGCTAGGATACCTCTACGTTCGAGGACTTGACCATTTTGAATTCGCAAAGGCAACGAGAGAATTACCTAAGGTGCGTGTGTGAAAGAAGTGTGTTGATTTAGATATTTTATCTTGCAAATTAGTGGGCTATGTTGATTATTATCTTGCCATGCCGCCTAGTTACTAGCGGTTATAGGTGCGAAAAATAAAAATGCGGAATGTAAAGATGCGGAAAGGTAAATGTCCTCGCTATTACATGGCTTTAGGCGATACATAATTTAAAAATCACGGAAAATAAAGTCCTAATTTAAACTATTACATCCCATAGATAGTTACATTATTGAAAAATAAAATGATAAAGAAAGAAAATAGATCGGATCAACGGTAAAGGAAGAAATCGGAAAATCGATATAGAATCAAGAGAAAAAATGTTAGAAAAATGCAAATTTTTATAGAAAAATTATTATATGCTGGAAATAATATAAATATGCTAAAATAAATTTTTGGGATTTTTGGGATGCAATTTAATAATTTAAAATGAATTAAAAGTGATTTAAATGCAAAATTATGAATAAAAATAAATATGCATGCAAAATTGTATTTTTTAATTTTATAAATTAAATAAAAGTTTTCTGGAAATAATGTAAAAAGAAAAATAATTTTTGATGATTTTTTAATGCAGAAATAAAATTATGAAAAGAAATTAAATGATATGCAAAATATTAAAAAATATGAAAATATGAAAATAGTTAGAAAATATGAAAGTTTGGAAAAAGAAAACAAAGAACCGGTCCCAGGCTGAATCGAACTTGTGACCTTGAAGGGTATCTGGGAACAGTGAGCGCCTTAACCACCAGACCACTTGACACTTGGTGTTGGAAAATTTGGAAATCAAAGGCATTTGAATGATGGTCGGAGGAATGGATTCAAAGCGGTGGTAGCGGGCCCAGTTGTTTTGAATGGACGAATTAAAACGCTTCATTGTGCCATGAGTCTCTCGCGGTCCACGCTGAGTCGGCAGGAGCTAGGGCGATCATCTTCTCAGGAAGTCCGATTGAAACACAAAATACATAGATTCGAGGATAGGATTAAGGCTACCCCCTAAATCGAGTCGAATCCAATGGAGCTAGTGGTTTTCCACGAAAGTGTCTCTAAATACCGGTTCAAACTCAGCAGGTTCAAAACCTAATCATGGCATCGTGGAATTTAGGCGTTCAACCTTGCTAGCGATTGCCCGGATCATATATATGAGTCTGAACACAAAGAGGCATTAGAATCAATTGAAACGAGCAGAATAGCAGAATGCAAAAATCAAAAAGTTTTGAATATGTATGTATGTATATGCATCGATTCAGCTTGCTTTAACCAATGGCAAGAGTGTGTACTTACTCAAACTTACCTTTAGAACACGATTGAGTGCTTGAGAAGGTGAAAGTGGTACATTGTATGAATTCGATTTTCAAAAGTTTCTTGAAATTTTTTGCAAGAATAAGGGTTTGGCTTGAGCTAGGGTTTCCTTCTCTTTGTGGTGTGTAATGCTGGCTATTTATAGAGTAAATTGAGAGAGGAAAAACAAGCAAAAAAGATTTGATTTGGAGCATTCAATATTTTTCAAATAAAAATCAAATTTTGAAAGAAATTTGATTTCCTCTTCAATACATGATCATGCAGAAATTGGCAAGTGTTTTGGGCTTCCTTGGACCTCAAGTTTGGTATAAAATCAGCCCTTTTGGAAAAATATATTATTTTCATATTTTATATAATTTAATTTTGAATTAAATGTTCTAAAATTCAAAAATAAATTAATAAAATAGAAAATTGCCATGGCCAAGCATTTATGGGTCAAGAATAATGTCATGAACAAGTTTGGATCAAAAGATTTTAGGCCCATTTGGAAAATTTTGCATTTTGACCAAAATGTCCTTTTGTAATTGTCCAAAATTGCCCAACTTCGAATAGTGTATCTTGCTCAATTTTCCACATTTTGAGTGTTCTTGAACTTTTTGGAAAGCTCTAAGAGTCCTCTAACCAACCCTTTTGGTCTCATCTCAATTGGAGTTTCCATGCTCAATATATCTTCAAAACAAAAAGTTGACTTTTTGTTTACTTTGAAAATGACACAATGTTTTGAGCTATACCTCTCAAATGAAGCATTTTTGGACATTCTTGTGAGACATGAAGTTGTAGAAATTTAATTTCCTTCAAAACAAGAGGTGGTGGAAAATTTTTGAGAAAGTATGAGAAAGTTATGATCGATCAAAGTTCGATTGACTTTTACCTAGAAACCTAATTTAGAAAGTTTGACTTTTGAGCAAATCTTGAGTTTTCTTGATGAATCATGATCAACCCTTGATCAAATGATGAATGTAACTTCAAAATGAGGATGTTGACCAAAAATTATGAAGTTTGACTGTATGTTGACCATAGTTGACTTTTGTCCAACACTGTGATTTTCGACCATCGAGCAATTGAGGAAACTTGATGCGTGAAGCTTGAAACTTGACATGGAGAATCTTTGAAGCATATGAGGAGGCATGAAGACCATTGGGGATGTTGGAAGCCTATCTTGACTGAGAGATACCAAACCCTAGTTTGGGTTGATTGTAGGAGAGAGTTTGTCGATCGACTCTTGAGGAATCCTTGAGCATGGATGTATGAAATATCTTGAGAAGATGGAGGGCAAATTTTGGGGTATGACATGCCTGTTCAATCTTCTTGTTGGAAGGGTTAGATTGGCATGCATGCCTTTGACTGGAGGTGAAGATGATTGAACACTCAATACACACTGAAAATTTTCGCGGTTGGGTGATGATGCGGGAATGAGCTTCTGGATGCCATTTAGATGCTGAGGGAATGAGTCGTACGTTAGACTCGAGATCATTGATAGGAGGATTCTTTGGAAAGTGAGTCGTACACTAGACTACATGAGCGTTTGGAAGGAGAGGAGATGGGCTTAAGATGCCATCAGGAGGAGTCGTCACGTTAGACTTCGTGTTCATTTTGAATGAAGTTATTGGTTTGCATTGATTTTTAACCATATGCAGCATTCGAAAGTGAAGCACTGTTGATAAGTAGTCGGAGATGGGCTTAAGATGTCATCCAAGGCAACGTCGTCGCTAGACTCTGTAGTCGTGATGATGATCGGAATAAGAATAAATCTTCGTCTTGATTACTACGAGGAGGTTGTAGTTGGCGAAATGTGGATAGCTTCCTGTTGTGCATGTTGATCCATTGCTGCTATCGGAGGATAACCGGGCGGTCTTTCGAGATAGTTTTCCGTCGATTGGGGCTTAATCTGGACGATCGTCGGAGGACTGACCAAGGCGGTCTTCGGATAGTTTTCCGTCGATTGGGGCTTAATCACAGACTGTTTGCGTCAGAAGTGACTTTTACCTGTTTTGAAAAAAACAAGAGAACTTTGATAGAATATTTGTTGGTTTTATGCAAAGTATGATGCATGACAGTGTATATGAATGACATATGCATGAATTATGACTTTATGAGAAATGTATGAATGATAGATGTTGTGGTATTTCAAAATATTTCCATCTTGAAGAAGATGTAGATGTCCTGCTTGAGGATTTCTGACTTCTGCTTGGGGTTGAGTAGGTGAGAACCCCGCTTTTGAAGGAGAAGAAAGATATCCTGGATTCCTCCGATGCACTCGACGACCAAGTCTTGGGCTTAGATATTGTTGAGGAAGACATTGAGAGAGCTCGTTGTTGGAGATCTCATATATAGACCTATTGAGGAGAATCTGGGAGGCGATCCGTTGGGGACCTTGTATGTAGATCCTGTGAGAAAATTTAGGAGCGCTCTCTGGGGATTACAGGTGTAGATCTCATTTGGAGAGCATTTGATAGCTCAGGGAGAAGGTTGGAAGAGTCGAGAACCCATTGTAATCTGGTGGGGGATGAAGATGTAGTTTCCTCAGATGCCTATCGACCAAGTTTGAATGAATCTTGTTGGGGAAAAGGAAAGAATGAGATATCTGCTGAGGATAAATACCTTGTTGGGGGTGAAGTGTTCTTTGAGGTGATGTAACTCTTGCTCGGTTGAATGGAATCAACTGCTTGGATTACTTGTACTCATGGAGGAGGAGGTTTGTTGTGAGTGACACATTTGTGGGGATCATGCCTGTGTGTTTTAGTGACATTCATCGTCATCTCAATTCCGGAGCTGCAGTGATTACGTTTGTATGTTCACTTTTCATTATGTTTGCCAAGATTTTTATTGTCAAATCGTGTAATCATTAAACAAGCGTTGGACTTTATGCAAACCACAAAAGTGAAAATTTGTAAAGAAAAGAACATGTATTTATTTGAAATGTGGCGTATGGCCAAGTGGTTTGTACACAAGAAAGGTAAAAGCTATGCGGAAACTATCTCATTAAGTTCCAACTATGCTAGTACTCATATATTTCAACTATCTCATCTCCTTACATCGTTAGAAAGTGAGTGAATTGATCTACGCCATTTGAATCTTGAAGGTGATAGTAGTGCGGAAGTAGGTGATGTGGAAGAGACATGTAAATGCTTGAATCTAACTTTTGCCTAGACCGCCCTTTCAAGTTTTCGATCTCTTGGGATACCCCCAAGCCTTTTCGAGTTTTAGACTTCTTAGGGTGTACATGTTTTGTATATATCCTTAACTTTTGCCGAACCTTTTAGTTACTTGGGATACTATATTTTTACCTAGGCAGTCGACCTAGCGGGTCTCTTTATCGTAGTATTTTTGACTATATCTGCGTTCACGGGATGTGGAAGTCTTCACCATCCATGGTGCTAAGTATCATAGCTCATAGAAAATACTATTTTGACTACAAACGGTCCCTCGTGGGTGGAGTCCATTTGCCCAGGATCACCTTGTGGAAGAATGATGCGCTTGACTACTAGATCACCGACTTGGTAGACTTGGTGCTTGACCTTCTTGTTAAATGCTCGATCATTAAACGATAAATCATCCATGGCGGATGGATCGGTCGTTCTCATCAATCGAGTTAATCTGGTCAAGGCTGGACCAATCGTCTTCGCCTAACTCTGCGTCTGGAGGACTACGGTTGAGGTACACGAACCTCGATGGGTGAAGCTGCTTCCATCTGTATACGAGAAGGGGTTGCCCACATGGATGTCCGTGCATAAGTCACGATAACCATGAAGAAAATGGTAACATCTCATGCCAATCCTTGTAAGTCACGGTCATCTTACATATAATCTTCTTAATGTTTTTGTTGGCGGCTTCCTGCAGCCATTCATCTTAGGCCGATGAGGAGAAAATTGTGATGCTTGATCTTGAGCTGCGTGCGAGTTCGGTGATCATCTTGTTGTTGAGATTGAGCCGTTATCTATGATAATCCTTTCGGGTGCCATACAAGGATAAGATTATGCTTGATGAATCGAACCCAAGCGTTCTTAATAGATCTGACGAGGCTCTACCCACTTGGTAAAGTAATCAATTGCCACAAGGATGAAGCGATGTCCATTGGAAGGCTGTGGCTTAATTTCTCAATCATGTCAATGCCTCACATTGCAAAGGCCAAGGAGAAGTTAAAACATTGAAGTCTTTGGAGGCACGTGTACTTTATGCATAAATCGGCATTTGTGACAAGATCGAGCGTGGCGGTGACAATCGACTTCCATGGTGGACCAATAGTAACTGTTCTCAAAATCTTCTTAGCCATCGTATGTCCTTTTGGGTACAAATGCGTGTAACTCTTCCATGATCGCATTCTTTGTTTTACGGTCTACAGTAGATATAAACACAAGTCGTGGTTGCGTTTGTATAAGATGTCGTTGCTAAGGAAGAATTTGGATGCAAATCTTCTCATGAACTTCTTATCATTATGGATGCCCTGCGGAATATTCACGAGTCTCAAGATACTTCTTCACGTCATAATACCAAGGTTTCTCTTCTGCGTCAAGCTCATAACAATAAAATGGTTATCGAGAACTTCTCGATGATGATCAGGGAGCCTCGTTGTCCATCGACCTTGAACATAGGCGTCATAGTAGCTAATGCGTGCAAGTGATTCTCTTCTCGTGGGTGTGATCAAAAGTAATCTCTTGTAGGGGACCAAACTCGGGACATGCTCTTGATACGGAATGAAATTCGGATGTTTAGTATCCACTCGCCCTTAATCGGTGATCACTAAAGTGAGTCTCCATATACTTGCAGAACTTGATTCTTAAGTCAATAGCGGCTTTAATACCCATAATGCACGCTTTTACGGCCATGTTGTTAGTCAATTGAAACATAATCTGGCGGTGAAAGGAGTATGTCACTTTGTGGGAGATGTAATGATGGCGCCAATGCCATTGCCAAGTGAGTTTGAGGCTCCATCAAAGACCATGGTCCATCGGGATCCTTGTTCGGGTCCTTGTCCGGTCACAGTTACGTATAATCTGTAACTAGTAAAAGCGTCTTAATAAAATTGACGCATAGGCGATAGTCATCTCGACGATGAGCAAATGATCGGCTACTACACTTCCTTTGATCGCTTTACGAAGTGTCTTTGGATGTCATATTCGGTCAAGATCATTTGCCATCTTGCTATTCTTCGAGAGGCGGCTTTTCAAATATGTATTTTATCGGATCCATCTTGAAATCAACAAGGTAGTGTGAGTCAACATATCTTGTCTTAGTCGTGACAGAAAGCCAAAGCGTTGCAAGTTTTCTCAGTTGTGGTATCTTGTTTCCACGATGGATTTTCTAAGGTAGTATATTGCATGCTCTTTTAAAGGACTCGTCATGTTTCCCCAACACACCCATTGAATTCTCTAACCATTAAGTACATGATAAGAGGTCTTCCTTGGCGGTGGCATCGGTATAGGAGGATTTTGTAGGTACTCCTTGATCTTATCAAAAGCAATCGGCAATCGTCGTTCCATTCCACTACTTGATCTTTCTTTAGTAACTTGAAGATTGGCTCACAAGTAGCGATCATGTGCAATGATAAGCATATGTAGTTAGTCGGCCCGAAACCTCGACCTCTTTCTCGGGTCATTGGCATCTCTTGAATAGCTTTAACCTTGGCGGGGTCAACCTCAATACCTTTACCGCGACAACAAACCCAGGAGTTTTCGGATCGACTCCAAAGGTGCACTTGTTGGGATTAGTCTCAATCATGCTTCTTGACACAGCCAGGTTTACGCAAATGATCTAGATGTTCTTCTTGATGCAGTGAGCGAGCTATCATGTCGTCGGCGTAGACCTCTATCTCGTGATGAATCATGTCATGAAACAATGTCACCATAGCACGCGATAAGTGGCGCTGCGTTCTTGATCAAACGGCATAACCTTGTAGCATAAAGTACCCCATTGTGTAACAAAAGTAGTCTTCTCCATGTCTTGAGGCCATTTTGATCGATTGTAACGGAGAAACCATCCATGAAGGAAAACCTTGTCTTTGGCGGTGTTGTCAACGAACATCGATATGAGAGTGGAAAATCGTCTTTCGGACTTGCTTTGTTCGGTCTCTGTAATCCACACATTCGTACCTTGCCATCCTTCTAGATGGGTACCACATTGCAACCTTTGAGGGAAAGAGGTGTGACTAAGAAGGCATTGAAGCTGTTTCATAACCGGACTTTGATTTTCTCGACATTTCGGAATGCATCGAACAGACATTTTCTTTGGGAGAAAACCTTCTTTTGTGCAATCGGTGTACCACAATATCAATGTCAAACACAGCATGTCCTCGTATGACCAAGCAAAAACCTCAATATAGTCTGTAGCATCGAATCAACCTTTCTTTGACCATTCTCAAGACCGCTCCTATCTTGATCTCTTTTACATCTTCGTCGTACCCAATTCACAACCTCGACTTGCTCTTCGTGGCATTTGTATAACTCGCTCTTCTGTTGTAGCGATCAGCAAGTTCTCCTGGCACTTCACAATCTTCCTCACTTTCGTCTTGACAGCGGATCGGATTATCAAGTCATATTTAGCAATAGCATATTTTTATTAACGAGATTCAGATGATGCGATGTATCACGTGGGTGTGTGTAGAACACATAGCTTTTGAAGGGGTGATAAAGTAAGAGAAAAACAATCAATTGAATGCAAAGTCCAATTTATTGAATGAAAGCAGCAAACAACGATAATAACCCTACAAAGCGAGCCATGATGCCTCGGGCAGGCACTAGGCTTTCAAAGTTTATTGTTCAAAACATAAAGAAATCAAAAAAAACAAAACAAAACAATTACTCTTGACTAAAGGAGATTGGTATAGCGTCTTGATCTTCCAATTGCTGAGCCCATGATGGAGTTGGGAAGATCCACTTGCGATGTCGAAGTCGTTGTAAATCGTCTTCTATAGCATGGATTCCACTCGGCTAATATGGAAAGGAAGTTGGCGGCACGTTCGCGGTATCATCTTGACCCTTGATGGTGAAACCTAAACGGTCTTGTCAAATTTGAAAGGAAGAAGATGGGGGCTGTCCAAATAGTACTACCTTCTTCTTGAGACATCTTTCAGAGGCCATCCTAGGCGGAGCTTGTGTAACCGGAGGTGACGGTCAGGCGACTCGGGATTATCTCAAAAGCAGCGGGGTCTCAAAGAATTCACCTTCCATCTCGAGGTATCGGAATGATTGTAGATGGTGACCATATACTCTTCTTCACCACATCTGTGACAACCTTCCCTTTCACGGGTACTTGAACCGATGCAAGGTAGAAACAGCGCTTTGCCCATGTATCCAAGGTCGGTAGTGGCGTGAAATAAGTGGACGGATGTCCATGACAAAGAAAGTAGAGTCAAAGTGCAGAACCGACTTTTGAAGCGAGTGAGTTCTCAATCTTTTCGTTTAGAACCATCAAAGCTCTCACAATTATGTCTTTGGTCTCGAGAACCAACCTTGACATCAAGTCGATCAAAAGCGATCTTTGGAAGGATATTGAGCAGGAAGGTATCCACTAAAACATGAGACAATGTAGTGCCCTTGCATTCCAGAGATGTGCAAGGCTTTGTTGTGTTTCTTTCGGTCAAATCAACATCGAGAAGCCTAGGCCGTTGTTGGCAGCCAGGCTAGCAATACAAACTTCAAACTAGTCGGTGGTAGTGTCTTGCGGCACATAGGCGTTCTTGAGAAACTTCACCAAGGCATTAGCATGAGCCTCGAGCACATGAAGCGAGCAAGCATGGAAATTTTAGACGGAGTTTGTTGTTCCAACATTGTAGTCACTCTTCTTGATAATCTTCATAATTTCCTCCATTTCTCGTTTGGAGGTGTCTTGATAACTTCCTCTGGTACTTGGTTGAAGCGGGATGAGTCCTTTGGTTCTTGAGGCGATGGAATATTGTGGAATGTGAGTGTGACGTCTTTTGGAGGAGAATTTAGGAAAACCCTTAGTTCTAGTCACCTTACTAGATCCGTGATGTTGTCAATGTCGGGGAATGGTTGCTTCATTTGTAAGATCTTCATGGTCGAGAGGTCTTGCTTGCGCCATGATAGTAAACATCGACTCCATAATTCAAGGGATAGCCTTGTCGAGAGGAATATGGGCCTTGGAGAAATAATGCGAGAGGTGCCACTCTAGTGCAATTAGAGAGGAAATTCTTATGGTGTTAACATCGGTATAATCTTACGGAAATCGTCACCCCGTCCGATCGCTTATCTTGATAGGAATCTTGTAACTATCGAGAGGTTGTACTTCACCATGTAATCATATTTTCCACTTGGTGCCCCAAG
Organism: Vicia sativa; assembly: GCA_021764765.1. Taxonomy (NCBI): domain Eukaryota; kingdom Viridiplantae; phylum Streptophyta; class Magnoliopsida; order Fabales; family Fabaceae; genus Vicia; species Vicia sativa. Next base: position 68,579,510 of record CM038796.1, on the reverse strand, counting down.
GTGTCCCACAATTGATGCTGTTTCATTCACATCTTGATCTTGACTTAGACATATCTTCACCGACCTACGCGGGTGGTTTGAAATAGTATTTCACGGTTATTCATCATACCGAATCGTCTTCTCAACCAAGCACAACCATCAGGTGGATAGGGCGACAATCCTCTGGGCATCACAGTTGACCGGCTTGACAAAATCTTCTTAACAATCATCGGAGGAATGGTCAAGTCATCTATGTTGAAAACATAAGTATCGTCCTGACATTGGAACTCTTGTCATGGTTAGGCATAGGCGCGTTGATCACATTGGTCTCAACGGGAGGATCAAACTCAATGCTTAGATTCAATCATATCTTGAATCTTATTCTTGAGCCAACAATCATCGATTGCTATGTCGGGGCTATTGGAATGGTAAGCACACTTAGCATTAGGATTGTATCTCGGAGAAAAGTATTGACATTCGAGGAGGATCCCTCGGTAATCGGTGTGCTTTCAACATGTGTTGCAAGGCTTGCGACAATGGCATGTTGATCTTAAAAAGCATCTTAGGTGGCGCGTTACGGTTCTGCGCGTTGTCTCCATTGAGTTGTCTTGATGTAGGATTGGAGATCACAAGCCCCCGGATTAAGCGCGTCGGTCTTGGCTCGGCTTTTACGACCATACAACATTAGTGTCTTTCTTAGCACCCAAAGATCTCTTGCGACATTTGAAGATGTCTACATGAATCTTTCCACTTGATACCGGCTTCAATACTGCTTTGTCGTCATCAACTCGGTGAATCCGGTGAAGAATTTCAATCGGATGATTGAAGAATGGGCTGTCGACATTGTACTCATATTACGTAGAAAGCATCGCCGAATCATCGAATGCGGATCTGGTCATTTTATATTGATAGTACCATTCAATTGGGTTAGGACAAACTCTCTTGAAAATAATGCATCCACAACTTTACATCATCGGTGTGGGGATTGATCTTGAACATAAGACTTCAAATCAGCTTAGGGCGAAACATGCCGTCATACTTAGCAAAAGTTGGAACTTTGAACTTGGGAGGAATCACAACAGGGGACGAGACTGAATCATCAAAATTCAGCCGGACATCTTGGGTTTTCCACAGCATTGGGCGGTCTTCAAGTTGCTTGTACTTGTCATCCTCATCGAGTATTGGCCATCATCATAGTTCTTCTCAAGCTCGGTGTTGCCTTCACCATCCCCTTGTTACTTTGTTCGGTCTTGACACTTCCTTACGAGCTCTATCATTGACCCTCTTGGGACCACCTTTGTAGCGTCTACCCATGTTGAGGAGACCAACAACCTTCTTCTTTCATTGATGAGCTTCTTGGATCTTCTTGGCCTGGACCAAGGTGGTAACATCTCTATGGCCAGGCATTACGAGCTTGAAGATCTTTGTGGATTGTTCAAGAGCCATTTACGCTAAAATAAATAGTGAGCAAATGAAAAACCAATCTTCAATGTACGTGATGCAATGTTATGCTATGATATGCAATGTTTATCGAATGCAATGCAATATTTTCAAGGACCTTAGATTTAAATTTGTTAAACAAGCAATGAACAAACATTTATTAGTACTCCTTTTATTCTTTTTCTTTTTAAGTACAAAGATAGTTCAAAACAATAAAAGAAAACATATAAATCCACGAAGCTCTAAGTCTCCATGGGCTTCCTCTTGGTGCCGGTGGGCGTTGATGCTTCGCTCCCGTGAAATGGCTTGGTCGACTCAGCACTTTCTTCTCACTTGCATAGCATTGAGCTTGAGGTATCCCTCTCTTCTTTAAAATTTGAATCCGGGATCTCTTCAAGTCTTCAAAATCGATGTAGGCATGTCGGGATGGAGAGCGAGTATAGATCGTCACCTATAACTGAGGTTCCATAATTCTGGTAACATGGGTGTAAATGGCATCATGAGGTTTTGAGCTCGAGCTACGCACCCATTTGAGTAAGTTCCCAAGGAATGGGATTTTGGTGCCCCAAAGTCTTGGTATCGATCTTCTTTACCATGCCCCAAGCGTATATGAACCTTAAATCGGTAGTGCAGGAGATCGTGATTATAATCGAACACAACATCTTGGAGAAGCATATCATGTGGACCATCTCTTGAGCAAAACCAAAGCGGCGTAGAGCTAAAGAGGGTTGTAAGTAATACCTCCCCATACCAAGTAGTGGTACATTAGAATTCTCCTGCGATGAATGTGATGAAGTCCTTTTGAGAGAAAAGACTCCAACGGATATCTGAATGAGAGTGACATCAATATTTGAGACCATCTCAACCTTTGTTCATTCTTCAAGCGATGGAGAAGGTGCGAAATAAACCACACAGGAAAGTAACGGTATACAACACATGAGAGTTCCTTGTCTCTTAGTAATGCAGTGTGGAGAGAGAATGTAGAATGTCTCAAGTAAAGTAGGCACTGATTACGTGTAAGAAACAACTTGATGGCGTTGATATCTATGAATTGATCCGAGTTAGGGAATAGAACCAAACCATAGATTAACAAGGCCACAATGTCTTCGAATGCATGGAAACTCATAACTTTGAGGAATTCTCGGGCTTTCTTAATTAGGAACTTGGAAAGTAAACCCTTAACTCCACTTCTAGTTTCCCAGGCTTGATGTGCTGGCTTAAGATGTAAAGATGCAATGTCTTCGTACTTAGGAACCTTTTCTAGACGGTGAATGGCATTTGATCAAGAATAGGTATCCCAGTAGCTTAGAGAACTCTTCAAGTAGGAACCAATGATAATCTGAGAATGTAAAATAATTGCTTTGGATCAAAAAAGAAAAATAGGACACATCATATCTTCTTCAAAATAGGAGATAACCAAATCAAGTAGATAACCATATCTTACATTGAGTAGCATGGTCGGGAATTTAAAACCAATTCTTTGGTAGAGAAGGTATACCATGAAGTTGATTCGGATAGTCTTTCTAAACCATAATTCTCTCCTACAAAGCAGCAAAGATAAATCCCTAGGTCCTTGAAATAGTTAGAAATGATATGCAATGCGAATGATGTCATGATGTCATGTTTAGCACACAAACAATTCACACAATGAGCCTAGGTTTAAGGCTTGCATGAGTATAGGTGATTACCCTACCAAAGTTTGAGTTGGTTCATCACATCCTATAATAGTAGTACGGGTTCTAGGAATCTCGCATCATCGATCTTTCTGTAGGCGTTTATTTCAATATGATACCAGTGGTGGAGGAAAATGTCCCAAAGTCGATCTCAATGGCGTAGCATCAGTATCAACCAACCTTAGTGCACTACCAAGCCATCTCACTACCTTCTAATGGCCAAGATGGGTCAATTAAGGTTCTAAAGTTTAGTTAGCTCTTGATGACACCACGGAAGCCAAATACTATCCTCGACTTGAAATGAAGAGTATCGGGACATCCAAGTGTCACACTAGCGTAGCCATCATGTTGACCGTTTTGATATCGTCTATGGTCGCGATGATTATTACTTACCTAAAGGCCGGATCCGTTGTAGGATCCCACAAATATAATACCCGAAACCCTAAAAGATAAAGCAAGCAAGTCAAGCAGAAAGCGATAAAGTGATCGAAATCCTAAGGTATTCTCTCTTGGTGTTTCCCCAGTGTCTGTTCGTAACACGGTGAAGCCGACTTTGTAGGATTTTGTATTGCAAATGTGCGGATAGCAGAGTCGCCACCGACTTTTATTTTTATCAATTAAGGGAAGGTAAAAGTACAAAAAAGACCCGTTTAGATTACGAGTTCGGGAGAATGTTATGAAAAGGAAGGTATTAGCACCCTTTCATCCGTAGTTATCTGAGCTCTTAGTTACTCTAGATCACTTTTAAAATTGCTTTACGTGTGTTGACAAAAAAATGTTTTGAAAAAATTTCGCTGACTTTGTAATGACTCATGTAGGAGTGTATACAAAGTGTTAGGAAATGTTCGTTTTTGAAAAGAGTTTGAAACTTTGAAAAAGTGTGTGGTGTGAAAAGCATTTGGTAGGCGAGCAAGCAACTAAAGACACTCCGAATTGGTCGTTTTCATACTTTCGTTCCTTTAGAATAGCTAGCCGTACCATTAGTTAGTAGGTAGCTCCATTCGTGGATGTAAGCGGGACATTGAAGGACATCGGATGGTCATAGAAGCAACTTGTGAGTATCCTAGCACATTCGAAGGACTATCATCATTTTCGTGGCGATCGAGGTCAAGATCATGTATTCGTGGCGACATCGTGGGTCTTATGATCTTTGTCGAAGGGACTATGATGATTTATTTGGAAGGCAACGGTGCTAGGATACCTCTCGTTCGAGGACTTGACCATTTGAATTCGCAAAGCAACAAGAGAATTACCCTAAAGTGCGTGTGTGAAAAGTGTGTGTTGATTTAGGATATTTTATCTTGCAAATTAGTGGGCTATGTTGAATTATTATCTTGCCATACACGCCTAGTTACTAGCGATTTATAGGGTGGAAATTAAAAATGCGGAATGTAAAGATGCGGAAGGTAAATGTCACTGCTATTACATGGCTTTGGGGCGGATACATAATTTAAAATGCGGAAAATAAAGTCCTAATTTAAACTATTACATCCCATAGATAATTACATTATTGAAAAATAAAATGATAAAGAAAGAATGTCTGAATCGGATCAACACAGAAAGGAATGAGAAATCGGAAAATACGATATAGAATCGAACAAGAGAAAAATGTTAGAAAAATGCAAATTTTTATATGAGAAAATTATTATATCGGAAATAATATAAATATCCTAAAATAAATTTTTGGGATTTTTTGGATGCAATTTAATAATTTAAAATGAATTAAAAGTGATTTAAATGCAAAATTATGAATAAAAATAAATATGCATGCAAAATTGTATTTTTAATTTTATAAATTAAATAAAGGTTTTAAAATAATGTAAAAGAAAATAATTTTTGATGATTTTTAAGGTTTAAAAATAAATAAATTAAGCGATAAAATGGCGCTAGTGGTTTTCCCTAAGGGTGTCTCTAAATACCAGTTGAAACTCAGCAGGTTCCAAATCCCTAATCAGCAATACCGACGGTAGATTTGGACGTTGACCTTTACTAGCGATTGCCCGGATCATATATATGGAGTCTCATGAACACAAAAGGCATTAGAATCAATTGAGCAGGCAGAATGGCGAGATACAAAAGTAAAGTTTTTGAATATGTTGTGTATGTATATGCATCGATTGAAACGCTAACCTTAATGGCAGGTGTGTACTTACCGAACTTACTGCTGGGGCGATTGGGAGATGGCAGAGGGCTGAAGCTAAACTTATTTGCTGATTGATTTTCAAAAAGTTTCTTGAAAATTTTGCAAGAATAAGGGTTGTGGCTTGAGCTAGGGTTTCCTTCTCTTTGTGGTGTGTAATCTTTGGCTATTTATAGAGTAAATTGATGGGAAAAACAAACCAAAAAGATTTGTTTGGGAGCATTCAATATTTTCAAATAAAATCAAATTTGAAAGAAATTTGATTTCTCTTCTCAATACATGATCATGCAAATTTAATGTTTTGGGCTTCCTTGGACCTCAGTTTAAGTATAAAATCAATCCCTTTTGAAAAATATATTATTTTCATATTTTATATAATTTAATTTTGAATTAAATGTTTAAAATTCAAAAATAAATTAATAAAATAGAAAATTACCATAACCAACATTTATGGGTGAATAATGTCATGAACAAGTTTGGATCAAAGATTTTAGGCCCATTTGGAAAATTTTGCATTTTGACCAAAATGTCCTTTTATTACAATGTCCAAATTGCCCAACTGATAAATGTATCTTGCTCAATTTTCCACATTTTGAGTGTTCTTGGACTTTTGGAGCTCTAAGAGTCCTCTAACCAACCCTTTTGGTCTCATCTCAATTGGGTTTCCATGCTCAATATATCTTCAAAACAAAAGTTGACTTTTGTTGACTTTGAAAATGACACTGTAATGTTTTGAGCTATACCTCTCAAATGAAGCATTTTTGGACATTCTTGTGAGACATGAAGTTGTAGAATTGAATTTCCTTCAAAACAAGAGTGGTGGAAAATTTCGAGAAAGTATGAGAAAGTTATGATCGGTCAAAGTTCGAGTTGACTTTTCACTAGAAACCCTAATTTAGAAAGTTTGACTTTTGAGCAAATCTTGAGTTTTCTTGATGAATCATGATCAACCCTTGATCAAATGATGAATGTAACTTCAAAATGAGGATGTTGACCAAAAATTATGAAGTTTGTATATTGACCATAGTTGACTTTTTGTCCAATGATTGATTTTGACCATCGAGCAATTATGCAGAAACTTGACTTGTGAGCTTGAAACTTGACATGGAGAATCTTTGAAGCATATGAGGCATGAAGACCATTGAGATGTTGGATCCATCTTGACTAGAGATACCAAACCCTAGTTTGGGTTGATTGTCTAGGAGAGAGTTTGTCGATCGACTCAGGAATCCTTGAGCATGGATGAAATATCTTGAGATGGAGGC
>CM038796.1:68429472-68572913 GCA_021764765.1 Vicia sativa | reverse complement strand
ACAACATCTTTAACAAGAAGTGGTAACGCTTGTACACTCAAGCAAAACACCCAATACTTACAGCTTAAAAGATTCAATCATCTCTTTTCAAACATCTTTCAACATGTAGTAAACGCTTGTACACTCAAGAAACACCCAACTTACGATGAAGATTTTATTTCAAATCAAACTTTTCAAAATGTATGTGATGACAGATTAGATACATTTTCATTAAGATGACATTCGTCATCTTTACTAACATCCCGTTATTTCCATTAGCATAAGTGGGAACTACATTGCTCTGACTTTCTCAACATCCTTTTGAGAATACGTGAGACACAAGTCTCATCCTTACGAGCAAATTTCTATCTCCCTCAGACCAAACAAACCATAGAACCTTGTAGATCCGAGCTACAAATGCTCTGATTCCCACTAGGGGATATGTATGCAGAAGATCCACAGATCTTTGCGAGCACAATAAAAATAAACACTAGAATCCCACATAATCTACTGTTTCTTAAAATCCAAAGGAGAAACTTTCCTAATCATAGAAATAACAATTAAAACACACAAACATATCAAACATATTCATATATAAAGCTGTAGATAACTACATATATTTAGGGTGCTCCATCTATTCCCTTTATATAACAATCCCCCTTACTCAGAATCTCCCCAATGCGTTACATCTAGTTTGCGCTAGTTGTTACGCATACCAACATCAATTGAGGGTATTTCAGCTTTCCCCTTTTTCATAATCATTAAATCATCTTTCTTGTGTTGAAAATAATAAAGCTTGATGCTCAGCATCTTTATAAACAAATCAAAAGATTTAAATCGTTGCACCGGAGAATCGAACTCACGTCGCATCCTCAAAGCGTCACCTTTAACGCGAACACGAAGGTCTTTTCCTGTTCTTTCGTCTTCCTTAATTGGATAAAAGAAAAGTGGTGGCGACTCTTGCTATCCACAACATTTTGCGATCAAACGCAAAACAAAATAACATTCTCCCACCGTGTTACACACGGAGGAAACCTACACCTTTTGATATTGAATTATCAACTTTTTCATTGTTGAGGATTCATCTTATTTTGACAATGTAGATAAATTTAATGTACATAGTCACTAGCCGATTAGCATTAGAATTTTTATTTTCTTCTTGATAAAACTCAAGTGCTTATAATTCCATTATGATAATGAGGAGAGAATTTTATATTGTTTTATGATAGTGTTTAAATTTTTTCACGTGTCTAATTAAAAGGTAACCCCGGTGCACATATATTTTAGTCATATCAAGTTATAATGGATTGCATCCCGAAATATGACAACAAATAATAACTTTTGGTTTCATCTAACTCCATCGTCACCATATTATTTTCATGATTTTTACGTATTTAATAATCGTTATGCTAATGAACATTTCATAACAATGCCACATTATACCTTATTTTTTTCTCCCATTAAAATGTGCATTTGGAAAATTACATTTAGAGTTTTGTAAAATTTGAAAATCCTTAAGAAAAAAAAACAGTATGAACTTATCTCCAAAGCCTCGATTAAATAATATATTAGTTTATAAAGCTCAAAGTCAAAATACCAAAATAAAATTAAAAAAAAGGAAATCATATATTTTAAATAATAAAATTTCATACATAGATAAAATTCCTCTTTACCCTTTACCATTAAATAGCTTTCTTTCCCTTTTTGCTCTTAACTCCTATGCAAGAGAACGTTCTTGTAAAATGACAAAAATGTATCCTCTTTTGCTTTCCATGAAAGAAACAAAATCAAAATAAAACTTACAGAAAACTTTTTGAGATAGAGATATAGGGAGATCCTTATAATATATTATGAAAAAAAAGTTACATCTCAAAGAAAAAGGTAAAATAAAACATAATCCAAATCATATGTGAATGTGTACTCGATCTTTACTTTAGTAGAGCCTAGTCTAGTATCACTTTTCAAACGCTCTAAACATAGAGTATTAACATATTTAAAATATAATTATATTCTATAATAAATCATATTCTACAATATAATCGTATTCTAAAATTTTCTAAAATCATAAAATCATATCCAAAAATATAGATCTATCAACATTAATTTTTATTATTACACACTAGTGGGAATAAATAGAACCAATATGCCTTATCCGTTTAAACCACATTTTCATTTATTTGATATTTCTATTAAACCACAGAGAAAATTAAAAAATTTAAAGCATTATTTGTAAAAGTAAATGCACATGTTTTATCTCCTATTGAATAATTATGTATTTCACTTTTAACTTTTTATTTATATACATGCTTCACGTAAGGATAATGTCATGAATCATAAATTTAAACTCTTTCCATTAGACTATAATTTATTTTTTTTGTATCTCATATTATTTAGTTATTTTTAATTTATAGAAACTAACAAGAATATCCTAATCAATAACCATAATATATAAGTAGAATAACTAGCAAAACAGCTGCACACTTACCAATAAGTAGTTTAAAATTGCAAAATTATAATAACTAGTAAATAATTTTTTATACGAGGAAAATTGTTTTAAATCCGATATAATTTCCTTAATTGAAAAAAACATTATTCGACCTAAAATTGTTTAAAACAAATATAAGTTATAACGAAATCAAATTAGCAAGTTCTTAATACTCTGCCCACCTTTAGCGTATAACTACCTCTTTAAATATCCAAACTAAACGAGTTCCATTGAACTATTGTACAACAACAAATTGTTGTTTCTATATAAATATTTTATATAACAATCGCTTCAATATTCAATTAATATCACATATCCCAATCTCTATTGAAACAAAATGCATAAATCAAACTCAAATAAAGAGATGTTAAAAAGCATTATCAGTTCTCTCAGACACCTCACCCTTTTCATGATTTTTCTTGCTTAGCTCCTAATCAATATAAAGTTGATCCATGTCTGAACACAAAGGAAAACATAAGTGACGATGCTTCTTTTGATTTTGATGGCTTTGCTTTCATTCAAGATAATGTTGATCCATATTGTAGCACAAAATTCAAATTAACAACGACATTTTAGACTTTGAAGTCTTTTCTCCCGTTCAAGATATATCCGAATCATATTGTAGCACCAATCAAAAATTCACAACACGATGTTGAAAATATTGAACGAGAACTACTTTTGCATCCATTGATGTCCAAGGAATGGAAATATTTGCCTATGACATATTTGAAAATGGAAAAATTCGAACATTACACCCTACTTTTAACCAATCTCTTAAATTCTTCCCCACCACAAATAAAAATGCTTCACATCTTCGACCTCCTCTAAAGAACATATTCATTAAGAATTCTATAATTCAACAATCAATATCGGTATTCTAAAAAATCAAAATGAGTTATTGCTAAATATGACAATGAAATCATCAAGGAGTGTTATGAAAAAGCAACTCACGTTATCAAATATGGAGATTTAGACAAAATTTGGATCTTCGAAGTAATATTGACCATATGGATTCTTTTGTCTTATTGAATACTTCGGTGCCAAAAATGACAATAAAGCCTAAGGGAGAAAACATCGTTGTTAAAAAGAGAAAGGGCGATCAACCCAAAAATATATTATCGGCTTATGAGGAGCTTTATGTGAAGAATAAAATGAGAAAAGGGAGAAATAATATAAGATCATTCTGTCCATACAAACACCAACTATTTGGATTCTTTACCAACTTGCACGGACTGAGTAGGAACCTGCACCCCTTTTGAGATTGAATTATCAACTTTTTTCATTGTTGAGGATTCATCTTATTTTGACAATGTAGATAAATTTAATGTACATAGTCACTAGCCAATTAGCGTTAGAATTTTTATTTTTTCTTGATAAAAATCATGCTTATAATTCTAATGATAATGAGGAGAGAATTTTTATTGTTTCATGATAGTTTAAATTTTTTCACGTGTGTCTATTTAAAAGGTAGCCCCTGTATATATTTTTGTCATATCAAGTTATAATGGATTGTATCAAATATGACAAGAAATAATAAATTTTGATTTCATCTAACTCCATCGTCACCATATTAAAATTGATTTGTTTTATTTAGAGAATATTTTGTCTTTTAATAAAGAAGAAATGTAAACTTCAAATTGTCTATAGAAAGAAAAAAATTAACAATAGTTTATGTGTTCCCTATGAAAATATTCGATCTTAGAAACATGTAACGGATCACGTCGATGATACCTCTAATGATCATTGTTTGAAACGTGTTTTAACGCTTTTTCCTATCATTATTCTTTCTCATCCTACAAATGGAATAATATAGGCTACATTAAAAGAGTTTAAAGAGGTCCATAAAAGTGGTCGTAAAATAAGTATTCCTAAATGAAGCTAAATGGACAATATAAATTTATATCGCTAATTTGCATCTAGGAAATAACTATCTTACTATTTTCATGATTTTTGTATTTAGAACGTTCTTCATGAATTTCATAACAATGCCACATGATACCTTATATTTTCTTCCATTAAACTCGATTTGTAAAATTAAATTTAGAGTTTTGTAAAATTTGAAAATCTTTGAGAAAAAAAAATAGGCTTATCTCAAAGCCTCGACTAAATAATATATTAGTTTATAAGCTCAAACTCAAAATACCAAAATAAAATTTAAAAAAAAAAAGAAATCATATATTTTAAATAATAAACTTTCATACTTAGATAAAAGTCCTTTTACCCTTTCATTAAATGACTTTTTATTTCTTTTTGCTCTTAACTCCATGTGTAACACGGTGAACTCGACTTTGTAGGATTTTTGTATCGCAAATGTGCGGATAGCAAGAGTCGCCACCGACTTTTATTTTATCCAATTACGGAAGGTAAAAGTACAGAAAAGACCTTCGTTTAGACTTGTTCGGGAGAATGGTTATGAAAGGAAGGTATTAGCACCCTTTCCATCCGTAGTTATTCTACGGCTCTTAGTTGCTCTAGATCACCTTTTAAAATTGCTTTCTATGTGTTTGACAAAAATGTTTTGAAAAGGCATTTCGCTTTGACTTTGTAATGACTCATGTAGGAGTGTATACAAAGTGTTCTAAATGTTTCGTTTTGAAAAGAGTTTGAAACTTCAAAAAGTGTGGTGTGAAAAGCATTTGGTAGAGCGAAAGCAACTAAAAGACTTATTACCCACTAATTGGTCGTTTTCATATTTCTCCTTTAGAATAGCGCTAGCCATTAGTTAGTAGGTAGCTCCATTTGTGGGATGTGTGGACATTCAAGGGACATCGATGGTCATAGAAAGCAACTTGTAAGTATCCTAGCACATTCGGGACTATCATCATTTTCGTAGGCGACAATCGAGGGTCAAGATCATGTATTCGTAGGCGACATCGTGGGTCTTATGATCCTTGTATCGAAGGGACTATGATGATTTGTTTGGAAGACAACGGTGCTAGGATACCTCTACGTTCGAGGGACTTGACCATTTTGAATTCGCAAAGGCAACGAGAGAGAATTACCCCATAAGTGTGTGAAAGAAGTGTGTTGATTTCAGATATTTTATCTTGCAAATTAGTGGGCTATGTTGATTATTATCTTGCCATGCACGCCTAGTTACTAGCAGTTTATAGGGTGCGAAAAATAAAAATGCGGAATGTAAAGATGCGGAAAGGTAAATGTCCTACGCTATTACATGGCTTTGGGGCAGATACATAATTTAAAAATGCGGAAAATAAAGTCCTAATTTAAACTATTACATCCCATAGATAGTTACATTATTGAAAAATAAAATGATAAAGAAAGAATCGTCTGAATCGGATCAACCAGTAAAGGAATGAGAAATCGGAAAATACGATATGAATCGAACAAGAGAAAAAATGTTAGAAAAATGCAAATTTTTATATGAGAAAATTATTATATGCTGGAAATAATATAAATATGCTAAAATAAATTTTTGGGATTTTTGGGATGCAATTTAATAATTTAAAATGAATTAAAAGTGATTTAAATGCAAAATTATGAATAAAAATAAATATGCATGCAAAATTGTATTTTTAATTTATAAATTAAATAAAAAGTTTTCTGAAATAATGTAAAAAGAAAATAATTTTGATGATTTTTAATGCAGAAATAAAATTATGAAAAGAAATTAAATATGCAAAATATTAAAATATGAAAATATGAAAATAGTTAAAATATGAAAGTTTGGAAAAGAAACAAAGAACCGTCCCAGTGAATCGAACTTAGACCTTGAAGGGTATCTGGAACAAAGGAGTTTTAACCACCGCACCACTTGACACTGGTGTTGGAAAGGAAATCAAAATTTGAATGATGACGCGTCAGGGAATGGATTCAAACCGAGCCGCTGGCCCCAAATTGTTTTGAATGGACGAATTGAAACGCTCATTGTGCCATGCGCCTCCTCGCCGTCCACGTCAGTCACGGAGCTAGGGCTTCGATCATCTTCCCGAAGTCCGACGAAACCCAAAATACATAGATTCGAGGACTGGGATTATACACCCCTAAATCGGGTCTCAATCCAATGGAGCTAGTGGTTTTCCCCAAAGTGTCTCTAAATACCATCAAACTCAACAGCCCAAACCCTAATCATGGCATCGTGGAATTTAGACGTTCAACCTTGCTAGCGATTGCCCAGATCATATATATGGAGTCTCATGAACACAAAAGAGGCATTAGAATCAATTGAAACGAGCAGAATAGTAATGCAAAAATCAAAAGTTTTGAATATGTATATGTATGCATCGATTCATTTTGCTTTAACCAATGGCAAGAGTGTGTACTTACTCAAACTTACCTTTAGAACACGATTGGAGTGCTTGAGAGAGGCTGAAAGTGGTTGTTGTATGGAATCGATTTTCAAAAGTTTCTTGAAATTTTTGCAAGAATAAGGTTTGGCTTGAGCTAGGTTTCCTTTCTTTGTAGTGTCTTGGCTATTTATAGAGAGTAAATTGAGAGGAAAACAAGCAAAAAGATTTGATTTGGAGCATTCAATATTTTCAAATAAAATCAAATTTTGAAAGAAATTTGATTTCCTCTTCAATGCATGATCATGCACGAAATTGGTGTGTTTTGCCTTGGACCTCAAGTTTGTATAAAATCACCTTTGAAAAAATATATTTTCATATTTTATATAATTTAATTTTGAATTAAATGTTCTAAAATTCAAAAATAAATTAATAAAATAGAAAATTGCCATGGCCAAGCATTTATGGGTCAAGAATAATGTCATGAACAAGTTTGGATCAAAAGATTTTAGGCCCATTTGGAAAATTTTGCATTTTGACCAAAATGTCCTTTTGTGCAATTGTCCAAAATTGCCCAACTTCTGAATAGTGTATCTTGCTCAATTTTCCACATTTTTGAGTGTTCTTGAACTTTTTGGAAAGCTCTAAGAGTCCTCTAACCAACCCTTTTGGTCTCATCTCAATTGGAGTTTCCATGCTCAATATATCTTCAAAACAAAAAGTTGACTTTTTGTTTACTTTGAAATGACCTTGTGTTTTGAGCTATACCTCTCAAATGAAGCATTTTTGACATTCTTGTGAGACATGAAGTTGTAGAGAATTTAATTTTTCAAAACAAGAGGTGGTGGAAAATTTTGAGAAAGTATGAGAAAGTTATGATCACCAAAGTTCAGTTGACTTTTACCTAGAAACCCTAATTTAGAAAGTTTGACTTTGAGCAAATCTTGAGTTTTCTTGATGAATCATGATCAACCCTGATCAAATGATGAATGTAACTTCAAAATGAGGATGTTGACAAAAATTATGAAGTTTGACTGATGTTGACCATAGTTGACTTTTGTCCAACACAACCTTTTCAACCATCCGAGCAATTGTCCGAGGAAACTTGATCTGTGAAGCTTGAAACTTGACATGGAGAATCTTGAAGCATATGAGGAGGCATGAAGACCATTGGGGATGTTGGAAGCTATCTTGACTAGATACCAAACCCTAGTTTGGGTTGATTGCAGAGAGAGTTTGTCTCGATCAACTCTTGAGAATCTTTGAGCATGGATGTATGAAATATCTTGAGAAGATGGAGGCAAATTTTGGGGTATGACACTGCCCCTGCTCAATCTTCTTGTACGGAAGGGTTAGATTGGCATGCATGCTTCGTGACCGGAGGTAGAAGATGATTGAACACTCGGTACACCGAAAATTTGCACCGCGGTTATCGATGATGCGGAATGAGCTTCTGATGCCATTTGGAGTAATCGGGGAATGAGTCGTACGAGACTCGAGATCATTGATAGGAGGATTGCTGGAAAGTGAGTCGTACACTAGACTCGAGACGCTTCGAAGGAGAGGAGATGGGCTTAAGATGCCATCCGGAGGGAGTCGCACGTTAGACTTCGTGTTCATTTTTGAATGAAGTTATTGGTTTGCATTGATTTTAACCATAAGACTGAAAGTAGCACTGTTGATAAGTAGTCGATGGGCTTAAGATGTCATCCAAGGCAATCGAGTCGACGCTAGACTCTCGTAGTCGCCAATTGATGAAGGAATAAGAATAATCTTCGCTGACATTCGAGGGAGGTTAGTTGGCGTAAAATGTGGATAGCTTCCGTTGTGCATCGGGTGTTGATCCATTGCCTGCTATCGAGGATAACGAGGGTCTTTTCGATAGTTTTCGTCGATTCGCTTAATCTCGACCATTGAGGACAACCAAGGCGGTCTTTCGATAGTTTTCCGTCGATTCGGGGCTTAATCTCGACTCATGCGGAAGTGACTTTACCTGGAAAAAACAAGAGAACTTTGATAGAATATTTGTTGGTTTTATGCAAAGTATGCATGACAGTGATATAATGACATGCATGAATTATGACTTTATGAGAAATGTATGAATGATAGATGTTGTGGTATTTCAAAATATTTCCATCTTGAAGAAGATGTAGATGTCCTGCTTGAGGATTTCTGACTTCTGCTTGGGGTTGAGTAGGTGAGAACCCCGCTTTTGAAGGAGAAGAAAGATATCCTGGATTCCTCCGATGCACTATCTGACCAAGTCTTGGGCTTAGATATTGTTGAGGAAGGTAGACATTTGAGAGGCTCGTTGTTGGAGATCTCATATATAGACCCTGCTGAGGAGAATCTGGGAGGCGATCCGTTGGGGACCTTGTATGTAGATCCTGCTGAGAAAATTTAGGAGGCGCCCATGGATTCGTGTAGATCTCGCTGAGAGCATTTGATAACCGCCGGAGACCGGGTTGGAAGAGTCGGAACCCATTGTAATCTTCGGCTGGGATGAAGATGTAGCTTCGATACTATCGACCAAGTTTCGGTCCGATATCGCCGCTGGGGAAAAGGGAAAGGATCGAGATATCTTGGGATAAATACTGACCGGGGTGAAGTGTTAATGCTTGGAGACCGATGTAACATTGCGGTTGAATGGAATCACTGCTTGATTAACGATACCCGCCGAGGGAGGTTTGTTGTGAGTGACACCGCTGTGGGATCATGCCTGCGGGGAATGTTTTGTGACATTCATCGTCATCTCAATTCCTCGGACCGCAGTAGCACGTTTGTATGTTCACTTTTCGTATGTTTGCCAAGAGATTTTTATTGTCAAATGCGTAATCATTCAAAGCAAACGTTGGACTTATGCAAACCACAAAAGTGAAAATTTGTAAAGAGAAAGAACATGTATTTATTTGAAATGTGGCGATGTGGCCAAGTAGTTTGTACACAAGAAAGGTAAAAGCTATGCGGAACTATCTCATTAAGTTCCAACTATGCTAGTACTCATATATTTCAACTATCTCATCTCCTTGTCACAAGAAAGTGAGTGAATTGATCTTCGCCATTTGAATCTTGAATGATAGTAGTCCGAAGTAGGTGATGTGGAAGAGACATAGTCGACGCTTGAATCCCTAACTTTGCCTAGACCGCCCTTTCAAGTTTTCTACCATCGATACCCTTTTTGCCCAAGCCGCTTTTCGTGTTTCGACTTGCCGGTGTACATGTTTGTATATATCCTTAACTTTTGCCGAACCTTTGGTTCGCCAGATGCCCTTATTTTTGCCTAGGCACCGACTAGCGGGTCTCTTTATGTAGTATTTTTGACTATGTCTCGTTCACGTGGTGGGAAGTCTTCACCATCCATGGTGCTAAGTATCATAGCTCCGCCGAAAATACTATTTTGACTACAAACGGTCCCTCAGGTGGAGTCCATTTGCCCTCGATCACCTTGTGGAAGAATGATGCGCTTGACTACTAGATCACCGACGTAGACTTGGTGCTTGACCTTCTTGTTAAATGCTCCGATCATTCGCCTCGATAACTGTCCATGGCGATGGATGCGAGTCGCTTCTCATCAATCAAGCATCTGGTCAAGGCGAACTGACCCAATCGCTTCGCTTAACTCGCGTCCCGGAGGACTCGTTGAGGGTACCGAACCTCGATGGGTAGAACTGCCCATACCGTATACAAGAGAGAAGGGGGTTGCCCCTGTGGATGTCCGTGCATAAGTGCGATAACCATGAAGAGCAAATGGTAACATCTCATGCCAATCCTTGTAAGTCACAACATCTTCTCAGATAATCTTCTTAATGTTTTGTTGGCGGCTTCCATCGCGCCATTCAGGCCGATATGGAGAAGAATGTGACTTGATCTTGAATCGCAAGTAGTTCGGTGATCATCTTGTTGTTGAGATTAGAGCGTTATCATGATAATCCTTTCGGGAGTGCCATACCGACAGATAAGATTATGCTTGATGAATCGAGCCACAACGTTCTTGGTAATAGATGCGAACGAGGCTGCTTCTACCCACTTGGTAAAGTAATCAATTGCCACAAGGATGAAACGATGTCCATTGGAAGTCAGGGCTTAATTTCTCCAATCATGTCAATGCCTCACATTGCAAAGGCCAAGGAGAAACATCGTGAGGTAATGGAGGCACGGTACTTTGTCCGCATAACCGCATTTGTGACAAGATCGATGATGTGACAATCGCCTTCCATGGTGGACCAATAGTAACCTGCTCTCAAAATCTTCTTAGCCATCGTATGTCCACCGGAGGGTACCAAATGCGCCTTCGTAACTCTTCCATGATACTTGCTGTTTTCCTGTCTACACAATGAGTAAAACAAGTCGTGGTTGCGCTTTGTATAAGATGTCGCTATAAGGAAGAATGGATGCAAATCTTCTCATGAACTTCTTATCATTAATGTGATGCCCTCGCTGGATATTCCCGAGTCTCAAGATACTTTTCACGCCATAGTACCAAGGTTTCTCTTCAGTCAAGCTCATAACAATAAGTGGTCTGTCAAACTCTCAATGATGATCCGGGAGCCTCGTTGTCCCATCTCGACCTTGAACATAGACGCATAGTAGCTAATGCGCTCCGCTAACCGATTCTCTTCTCGTGGAGTGATCAAAAGTAATCTCTTCAAGTAGGGATCAAACTCGACATGCTCTCGATATGAATGAGATTCGGATGTTTAGTATCCCACTGCCCTTAATCTCGACCGATCACTAAAGTCGAGTCTCCATATTGCAAGAACTTGATTCTTAAGTCAATAGCGGCTTTAATACCCATGATGCACGCTCAGACGGCCATGTTGTTAGTGCAATCAAAATAATCTGCGGTGAAAGGAGTATGTCCTACTGGGGATGTAATGATGGCGCCAATGCCATTGCCAAGTGCGTTTGAGGCTCCATCAAAGACCATGGTCCATCGGGATCCTTGTTCGTGTCCTTCGTCCGGTTCCGTTCTTATAATCAGAATTAGTAAAACTTCGTCTCGAAATTGAATCGCATAGATCGATAGTCATCTACGGCTTGATGAGCCAAATGATCGCTACTACACCTTTGATCGCTTTCTCGAGAAGTGTACCGATGTCATATTCGGTCAAGATCATTTGCCATCTTGCTATTCTTCCCAGAGAGTGGTTTCAAATATGTATTTTATCGGATCCATCTTGAAATCAACAAGTAGTGGAGTCAAACATATCGTCTTAGTCGGCGAGCAGCCCAAGCCAAAGCGTTGCAAGTTTTCTCAAGTGTGAGTATCTTGTTTCACCGGTAAACGCTAAGGTAGTATATTGCATGCTCTTTTCGACTGACTCGCTATGTTGCCCCAACACACACCCCATTGTTCTCTAACATCAAGTACATGATAAGAGGTCTTCGGCAGCATCGTGATAGGAGGATTTGTAGGTACTTGATTTTGTCAAAAGCGATCGGCAATCGCGCTCCATTCCACTACTTGATCTTTCTTTAGTAACTTGAAGATTGGCTCACAAGTAGCTTATGTGTGCAATGAACTGCAATGTAGTTTAATCGGCCCAAGAAACCTCTGACTTCTTCTCGGGAGTCGGCATCTCTTGAATAGCTTTAACCTTTATGGGTCAACTCAATACCTTTACCATCGACAACAAACCCTAGGAGTTTTCCGGATCCGACTCAAAGGTGCACTTGTTGGATTAAGTCTCAATCAGACTTCTTCAACCCGTCAAATGTTTCCGAAATGATCAAGATGTTCTTCTTCTTCACCGTGATCGAGCTATCATGTCGCCGACGAGACCTCTATCTCGTGATGAATCATGTCATGAAATAATGTCACCATAGCATCGATAAGTGGCGCTCTTCTTCATCCAAACGGCATAACCTTGTAGCGTAAAGCCCCATTGTGTAACAAAAGTAGTCTTTCCATGTCTTGGAGCCATTTTGATCTCGATTGTAACCGGAGAAACCATCCATGAAGGAGAAAACTTATGAAAGCGGTGTTGTCAACCGTAACATCAATATGAGGAAGTGGAAAATCGCTTCGACTTGCTTTGTTCAGTCTCTAATCCACACACATTCGTATTTTGCCATCCTTCTTAGGTACGGGTACCACATTTGCAACCCATCGATAAGAGGTGACAAAGAAACCGCATTGAACTGTTTATAACTTTGCTTTGATTTTCTCTCGACATCTCAGACGCATGCGATTTAACCTTCCGCTTTCACCGAGAAAACCTTCTTTTGTTGGCAATCGTGTACCACAATATCAATGTCCAAACCTGGCATGTCTCGTATGACCAAGCAAAACCTCAATATAGTCTCGTAGCATCCGAACCAACCTTTCTTTAACATCGCCTCAAGACCCGCCTCCTATCTTGATCTCTTCGCCTTCACAAGACTCCAAATTCACAACCTCAACTTGCTCTTCGTGGTCAGATAACTCGCCTTTCTTGTAGCACCGCAAGTTCTCCGGCACTTCACAATCTTCCTCACTTTCGCCTTCGGCTTGGTAGATCGGATTATCAAGTCATATTTAGCAATAGCATAGCTGTTATTAACTAGATTGAGTGATTCAGCAGTATCACGGTGTGTGTAAGAACACATAGCTTTTGAAGGGGTGATAAAGTAAAGAAAGAAAACAAACAATTGAATGCAAAAGTCCAACGAATTTATTGAATGAAAACGCAAACAACAGATAATAACCCTCGCAACGAGCCATGATGCCTCGGCAAGGCACTAGGCTTTCAAAGTTTATTGTTCAAAACATAAAGAAATACGAAAAGCAAAACAAAACAAGAGCAATTACTCCCGACTAAAGGAGATTGGTATCGCCTCGCTTCCAATTGTCTGAGCCCATGATCTGGAGTAAGATCCACTTGCCGATGTCAAGTCGTTGTCCGCTTCTATAGCATGGATTCCACTGCCATGCGGAAAGGAAGTTGGCCGACGCTCATGGGCGTATCATCTTCGACCTTGATGGTGAAGCCTAAACCGCCTTGTCAAATTTGAAAGGAAGATCGGAGCTGTCCCCAAATAGTACTACTACCTTCTTCAACAAAGCAGCTTGAGCATCTTTCTGAGGCCATCCTAGGCGGAGCTTGTGTAACTCAGAGGACAGAGAGTCAACAGTGCTGACTGGGATTGTTTCAAAAGCTTGACAGGAGTCTCAAAGAATTCACCTTCCATCTCGAGGTATCGGAATGATTGTAGATGATCGACATATACTTCTTCACCACACTGTAACAACCTTCCTTTCACCGGTATTTCAATTTCGATGCAAGGTAGAGGTCGTATCCAAGGCCCCAAGTAGGCGTGAGTAAGCTGGACGGATGTCCATGACAAAGAAAGTGGAGTCAAAACTGAACCGACTTTACAGTGCAGAGGAGTTCTCAAGTACTGTTCGCTTAGAACCATCAAAAGCTCACAATAATGTCACGGGTCTCGAACCAACCCTTCGACATCAAGTCGATCAGCCTGGAAGGATATTCGTGAAAGAACCGTATCCACAAAACATGAGATAATGTAGTGCCCTTGCATTCAACAACAGAGTGCAAGGCTTTGTTGTGTTTTCCGCAGAGTCAAATCAAGATCGAGAAGTTTAGCCGTTGTTGGCAGCCAGCTAGCAATACAAACTTCAAACTTGTCGCTGGTAGTGTCTTGCGGCACATGAGCATTCTTCAAACTTCACCAAGGCATTAGCATGAGCCTCGAGCACAAGAGCAGCAAGCATGGAGATTTTGACGGAGTTTGTCCCAACTGCTCCACAACATTGTAGTCACTCTTCTTGATAATCTTCGTTCCTCCATTTCTTGTTTGAGGTGTCTTCAAGAACTTCCTTGGTACTTCCGTCGAAAGCAGATGAGTCATCGGGTTCTTGGGGAATTATAATGAAGCTGAGTCGGTCTTTTGAGAGACTTGAGAGAATACCCTTCCGTTCCGTCACCTTACTAGATCCGTGATGTTGTCAATGTCGTGAATGGTAGCTTCAACCGTAAGATCTTCAATGGTCGAGGGTCTTGCTTGACGCCATGATAGTAAACATCACCCATAATTCCAAGGGATAGCCTTGTCGAGGAATATGGAACCGTCCTGAAGTAATAATGAGAGGTGCCACCTAGGCACGGATCAGCAGAGGAAATCCTTATGGTGTTAACATCAGAATCTTCTGGGAAATCACCCCATCCATCCGCTTTAACATCTTCAATAGGAATCTTGTAACTATCGTGATTCACCATGTAATCATATTTCCACTTGGCTGCCCAAGGTATCCCACAAAACGCTCATTCACATGTCGATCAACTTAGACATTTCTTCACACCGCCCGCAGTGTTTCGTAAATAGTATCTCACGGTTATCCATCATGCACCGAACACGCCTTCTCAACCAAGCACAACCATCGTGCAGATGGGCACCAACGACAATCCTCGGCATCCCGGTTGACACCGCTTGCAGCAAATTCTTTCAATCATCGTGAGGAATGGTCAAGTCATCTATGTTGAAAACATAAGTATCGCCACCAACAAAGATTGGAACTCTTGTCATGGTTAGGCATAGGCGCTGATCACATTCGAGTCTCAACAGGAGGATCAAACTCAATCGCTTAGCTTCAATCATATCTTGAATCTTGTTCTTCGTGAGCCCAACAATCACTGCTATGTCCTGGCTATTGGAATGGTAAGCACTTAGCATTAGGATTGTATCTCGGAGAGGAAGTGTTGACATTCGAGGAGGATCCTCAAGGTAATCACCGCTTTCAACATGTTGCAAGGCTTGCACAATGGCATGTTGATCTTCAGAATCGCCTTCGTATGCTGCTCGTTATTGTCTCACCGAGGTTGGCCGATGTAGGATTCGAGATCACAACTTACGATTGAGCGCGGTCGGTCTTGGCTCGCTTTTCTCGACCATACAAGATTAGTTCTTTCTTACCACCAAAAGATCTCTTCAAAGATTGAAGATGTCTCATGAATCTTTCCACTCTTGATACCGCCTTCAATACCGCCGCCATCAACTCGGTGAATCCGTCAAGAATTTCCAATCGATGATTGAAGAATGGGCCTGTCACATTGTACCCATATTGTCTCGTAGAAAGCATCCGCCAAGTCACCTGTAATGGATACTATTATTTTATACGAGAAAATTATCTCCAATTGGGTTCCGGACAAACTCTCTTGAAAATAATGCATCCACAACTCGCCATCGATTGATCTTCCGAACATAGGACTTCAAATGCAGCTTAGGGCAAGACATGCCATCATACTTAGCAAAAGTTGAACTTTGAACTGGGAGGAATCACAACACTGTGGACAAGACTCAGATCATCAAAATTCAGCCCGGACATCTTCAGTTTTCCACAAAGATTCAGACGGTCTTCAAGTTGCTTGTACTTGTCATCTCATCGAGTATTGGCCATCATCATAGTTCTTCTCAAGCTCAGCCGACCGCCACCATCACCCTTGTTACTTTGTCTCCTTTGACACTTCCTTCAGAGCTCAATCCGATCGACCTCTAGGACCACCTTTAGCGCTCTACCCATGTTGAGGAGACCAACAACCTTCTTCTTCTCGTTGATGAGCTTCTTCGATCTTCTTGGCCTTGGACCAAGCCGGTAAACATCCCGAAACCGAGCATTCTCGAGCTGAAGATCTTTGATGATCGCTCAAGAGCCATTTTCGCTAAAATAAATAGCGAGCAAATGAGAAAACCAATCTTCAATGTACCTGATGCAATGTTATGCTATGATATGCAATGTTTATGCAATGCAATGTTTTCAAGGACCTTAGAGATTTAAATTTGTTAAACAAGCAATGAACAAACATTTATTAGTACTCTTATTCTTTTCTTTTAAGTACAAAAGATAGTTCAAAACAATAAAAGAAAACATAAAATCCTAAAGCTCTAAGTCTCCCATGGGCGCTTCCTCTTGGTGCCGAGTAGGCATTGATGCTTCGCCTCGTGAAGTAGCTTGGTCAACTCTAGCACTTTCTTCTCACTTGCATAACATCGAGCTTCAAAGGTATCTCTTCTTAAGTGAATCCGTGATCTCTTCAAGTCTTCAAAATCGTGAGGCATGTCGATGGAGAACAAGATAGGTACGCCACCTATAGCAACAGTTCCATAATTACCGGTAACAGCGTGAATGGCATCATGAGGTTTTGAGCTCGAGCTCGCACCCATTTGAGGTAAGGTTCCCAGGAATGGATTTCGTGCCCCAAAGTCTTGGTATCGCCTTCTTTACCATGCCCCAAGCGTATGAACCTTCGCTGCATTCGAGATCGTGATTGTAGTCGAACACAACATCTTGGAGAAGCATATCATGTGGACCATCTCTTCGAGCAAAACCAAACCGACGAGAGCTAAAGAAGGGTAGTACCTCCCTTATACCAAGTAGTGGTACATTAGGGAATTCTCACAACGCTCAATGAATGTGAAGTCCTTTTGAGAGAAAAGACTCCAACGGATATCCGAATGAGAGAGTGACATTAATCTTTGAGACCATCTCAACCTTTGTTCATTCTTCAAAACCGATGGAGGAAGGTGCTAAATAAACCACCGAAAGTAACGTATACAACACATGAGAGTTCCTTGTCCTTAGTAGTACGAGTGTGGAGAGAATGTAGGATGTCTCCAAGTAAAGTAGGCATGATTACGGGTAAGAAACAACTTGATGGCATTGACATCTATGAATTGATCCGAGTTAGGAATAGAACCAAACCATAGATTAGCAAGGCCACAATGTCTTCAAATGCATGGAAACTCATAACTTTGAGGAATTCTCCTTCTTAATTAGGAACTTGGAAAGTAAACCCTTAACTCCACTTCTAGTTTCCCAATTGGCTTCAATGTCCGAGCTTAAGATGGGCATGGATGTCTTCGCATTTAGGAACCTTTTCTAAACCTGAATGGCATTTGGTCAAGAATAGGTATCCCAAGTAGCTTAGAGAACTCTTCCAAGGTAGGAACCAACGATAACTGGGAATGTAAAGCAATGGTGTTTGGATCAAAGAACTGGAATAGACATGCATCATATCTTCTTCAAAACCGAGATAACCAAATCAAGTAGATAACCATGTCTTTGATGAATCGCATGGTCGGAATTTCAAACCAATTTTGAGTCGAGAAGGTATACCCATGAAGTTGATTCGGATAGTCTTTCTAGAAGCCATTTCCCTACAAACAGAGCAAAGATAAACCCAGGTCCTTGAAATAGTTAGAAATGATATGCAATGCGAATGATGTCATGATGTCATGTTTAGCACACACAAACAATTCACACACAATGAGCCTAGGCTTGTAATGAGGTATAGGTGATTACCCCACCAAAAGTTTGAGTTGGTTCATCCTGTCCTATAATAGTAACCGGTTCTAGGAATCTCACATCATCGATCTTTCTCAGCGCTTATTTCAATACGACGCCAGTGGTCGATCAAATGTCCCAAAAGTCTCGATCTCAATGAGCGCGAGCAGTATCAACCAACCTGGTCCAAAAGCCGCCATCTCACTACCTTCTAATGGCCAAGATGGGTCAATTAAGGTTCTAAAAGTTTAGTTAGCGCTTGATGACACCACGCAGCCAAATACTATCCTCAACTTGGAAATGAAGAGTATCGGACATCCAGTGTCACGCTAACGTAGCCATCATGTTGACCGCTTTGATATACGCCTAACGGTCGCGATGATTTATTGCTACTTACTAAAAGGAAACCCGGATCCGGTGTAGGATCCCCACAATATAATACCCAAGCAACCCTTAAAGATAAAGCAAGCAAGTCAAACAAAAGCAATAAAGTGATCTAGAAATCCTTAAGGTATTCTCTTCGTGTGGTGTTTCTCACATGAATCGACTTTGTAGGATTTTGTATCGCAAATGTGCGGATAGCAAGAGTCGCCACCACTTTTATTTTTATCCAATTAAGGGAAGGTAAAAGTACAAAAGACCTCGTTAGATTCGAGTTCGGGATAGGTTATGAAAAAGGTATTAGCACCCTTTCCATCCGTAGTTATCTACGGCTCTTAGTTGCTCTAGATCACCTTTTAAATTGCTTTCTGTGTGTTTGACAAAAATTTTGAAAAGGCATTTCGCTTTGACTTTGTAATGACTCATGTAGGATGTATACAAAGTGTTCGGAAATGTCGCTTTTGAAAAGAGTTTGAACTTTCAAAAGTGGTGTAAAAGAGCGAGCAACTAAAAGACTTATTACCCACTCGAATTGGTCGCTTACTTTACGTTCCTTTAGAATAGCTAGCCATACCATTAGTTAGTAGGTAGCTCCATTCGTGGATGTAAGCGGACATTCAAGGGACATCGGATGGTCATAGAAAGCAACTTGTAGGAAGTATCCTAGCACATTCAAGGGACTATCATCATTTTTCGTAGGCGACAATCGAGGGTCAAGATCATGTATTCGGAGGCTACATCGTGGGTCTTATGATCTTTGTATCAAGGACTATGATGATTTGTTTGGAAGGCAACGGTGCTAGAATACCCTGCTCGAGGGACATGACCATTTGAATCGCAAAGGCAATAAGAGAGAATTACCCTAAGGGGTGTGTGAAAGAAGTGTTGATTGTATATTTTATCTTGAAAATTAGTGGGCTATGTTGATTATTATCTTGCCATACACGCCTAGTTACTAGCAATTTATAGGGTGCGGAAATTAAAATGCGGAATGTAAAGATGCGAAAGGTAAATGTCCTACGCTATTACATGGCTTTGGGGCGTATACATAATTTAAAAATGCGGAAAATAAAGTCCTAATTTAAACTATTACATCCCAGATAATTACATTATTGAAAAATAAAATGATAAAGAAAGAATCGTCCTGAATCGGATCAACTCAGAAGGAATGAGAAATTGAAAATACGATATGAATCGAATAAGAGAAAATGTTAGAAAATGCAATTTTTATATGAGAAAATTATTATATGTGGAAATAATATAAATATGCTAAAATAAATTTTTGGGATTTTGGATGCAATTTAATAATTTAAATGAATTAAAAGATTTAAAATTATGAATAAAATAAATATGCATGCAAAATTGTATTTTTAATTTTATAAATTAAATAAAATTTTGAAATAATAAAAGAAAATAATTTTTGATGATTTTTAAGGTTACCCCAAAATCGGGTCCGTGAACCAATGGCGCTAGTGGTTTTCCCCAGTGTCTCTAAATAGCTCAAACTCAGCCCTAAATCCCTAATCATGGCATCAGGAATTTGGACGCTCAACCTTGCTAGCGATTGCCCGATCATATATATGGAGTCCGCGAACACAAAAAAGTATTAGGAACTCAATTCTGAAATCGAGCAGAATAGCAGAATGCAAAAATCAAAAGTTTTGAATATGTATGTATGTATATAAACGATTCAATTTTGTTTTAACCAATGCAGTGTGTACTTACTCAAACTTACCTTTAGAACACGATTGAGTGCTTGAGGAGAGGCCAGAAAGTATTGTTGTATGGAATCTGATTTTCAAAAGTTTCTTGAAAAATTTTGCAAGAATAAGGGTTTGGCTTGAGCTAGGGTTTCTCTTGTGGTGTGTAATGTCGGCTATTTATAGAGTAAATTGATGAGGAAAACAAGCAAAAGATTTGATTTGGAGCATTAATATTTTTCAAATAAAAATCAAATTTTGAAAGAAATTTGATTTCTCTTCAATGCATGATCATGCACGAAATTGTAAGTGTTTTGGGCTCTTGGACCTCAAGTTTGTATAAAATCAGCCCTTTGAAAAATATATTATTTTCATATTTTATATAATTTAATTTTGAATTAAATGTTCTAAAATTCAAAAGTAAATTAATAAAATAGAAAATTGCCATGGCCAAGCATTTATGGGTCAAGAATAATGTCATGAACAAGTTTGGATCAAAAGATTTTAGGCCCATTTGGAAAATTTTGCATTTTGACCAAAATGTCCTTGTGCAATCATTCAAAATTGCCCAACTTCTGAATAGTGTATCTTGCTCAATTTTCCACATTTTTGAGTGTTCTTGGACTTTTTGGAAAGCTCTAATAGTCCTCTAACCAACCCTTTTGGTCTCATCTCAATTGGAGTTTCCATGCTCAATATATCTTCAAAACAAAAAGTTGACTTTTTGTTGACTTTGAAAATGACTGTAATGTTTTGAGCTATACCTCTCAAATGAAGCATTTTTGACATTCTTGTGAGACATGAAGTTGTAGAGAATTGAATTTCCTTCAAAACAAGAGGTGGTGGAAAATTTCTGAGAAAGTATGAGAAAGTTATGATCACCAAAGTTCATTGACTTTTCACTAGAAACCCTAATTTAGAAAGTTTGACTTTTGAGCAAATCTTGAGTTTTCTTGATGAATCATGATCAACCCTTGATCAAATGATGAATGTAACTTCAAAATGAGGATGTTGACCAAAAATTATGAAGTTTGACTGTATGTTGACCATAGTTGACTTTTTGTCCAACACAACTGATTTTCAACCATCTGAGCAATTGTCTGAGGAAACTTGATCTGTGAAGCTTGAAACTTGACATGGAGAATCTTTGAAGCATATGAGGAGGCATGAAGACCATTGGGGATGTTGGAATCCCATCTTGACCTGAGAGATACCAAACCCTAGTTTGGGTTGATTGCCTAGGAGAGAGTTTGTCTGATCAACTCTTGAGGAATCCTTGAGCATGGATGTATGAAATATCTTGAGAAGATGGAGGGCAAATTTTGGGGTATGACACCATGCACAAGAACGTTCTTGTAAAATGACATAAAAGTGTGTCCTCTTTTGCTTCCAAGAAAGAAACAAGATCAAAATAGAAACTTACAGAAAACTTTATGAGATAGAGAGATATAGGGAGATCCTTGTAATAGATTATGGAAAAGGTCACACATCTCAAAGAAAAAGGTAAAATAAAACATAATCCAAATCATATGTGAATGTGTATTCGATCTTTACCTCAGTAGAGCCTAGTCTAGTATCACTTTGCAAACGCTCTAACATCCGCATTTTAAACAAAGAGTATTAACATATTTAATATATAATCATTTTCCATATTAAATCATAAAGTTTTCTATAAAAAAACTTAAATTGGATATTATTTAGCTGGTTAATTTTGTTGATGTTACGATATAAAATATCTATAATTAATTTGAGTATTGTTTAATTTTAACCTTAACAATGTAACATATTGAAATTTAGAACATTTCAATTAAAATAACATGTAATTCAAAATAGAGATCTATCAGCATTACTTTTTATTAATTCACACTAATGGAAAAGAAAAAAAACAATATGCATTATCCGTTTAAACCATATTTTCATTTATTTGATAATTTTATTAAACAACTGATAAAATTAAAAAAAAATTTAAAGCATTATTAGTAAAATTAAATGCACTTGTTTTATCTCCTAACGAATAATTAAGGATTTCACTTTTAAATTTTTTCTATATATATGCTCCACGTAAGGATAATGTCAGGAATCATAAATTTAAACTCTTTCCATTCGACTATAATTTATTTTTTGTATCCCATATTATTTTGTTATTTTTAATATAGAAACTAACAAGAATATCCTAATCGATAACCATAATATATAAGTAGCCACTAACAAGCAAAACTGTAGCGGGACACTTATCAATAAGTAGTTTAAAATTGCAAAATTATAATAACTAGTAAATAATTTTTTATACGAGGGGAAATTCTTGTAAATCAGGATATAATTTCCTTAGTTGAAAAAAAAACATTATTCGACCTATAATTGTTTAGAAACAAATATAAATTATAACGTAAAACAAATTAGCAAGTTCTAAATACTCTGCAAACCTTTCGCATATAACAGCCTCTTTAAATATCCAGACTAAACAAGTTCCATTGAACTAACACTGTACAACGAAAAATTGTTGTTTCTATATAAATCTTTCTCATATAACAATCGTTTCTAATATTCAATTAATCCATCACATATCCCAATCTCTCTATTGAAACAAAGTGCAGAAATCAAACTCAAATATAGAGATGTTAAGGGTGCAAGCATCATCAGTTCTCTGTACACCTCACCCTTTTCATGATTTTTCTGGCTTAGCTCCCATTCAAGATAAAGTTGATCCATGCTGCGACACAAAGGAAAAAATAAGTGACGATGCTTCTTTTGATTTTGATGGCTCTACTTTCATTCAAGATAATCTTGATCCATATTGTAGCACAAAAATTCAAATTAACAACGACACTTTTTTAGACTTTGAAGTCTTTTCTCCCATTCAAGATAAATCTGAATCATATTGTAGCACCAATCAAAAAATTCACAACACTGATGGAGAAAATATTGAAGAACGAGAATTTACTTTTTCATGCACTAATGTCTAAGGAATGGACATATTTACTGATGACAAATTTGAAAATGGAAAAATGCGAACATTACTCCCTACTTTTACCCAATATCTTCAATTCTTCCCCACCACAAATAAAAACGCTTCACATCTTCGAACTCCTCTAAAGAACATCTTCATTAAGAATTCTATAAGTCAACAATCAATATCAGGTGGTATTTCTAAAAAATCTCAAAATGAGTTATTGCTAAATATGACAATGAAATCTTCAAGTGAGTATTACGAAAAAAGCAACTCCACAGGGTCATTAAATCTATGGAGATTTAGACAAAATTTGGATCTTCGAAGTAATAGTGACCATATGGATTCTTTGGTTATATTGAAACCTTCAGTGTTAAAAACAAAAATAAAGCCCAATAAACGAAGATCATTCTTGCCATACAAACACCAACTATTTGGATTCTTTACCAACTTGCACGGACTGAGTAGGAACCTGCACCCCTTTTGAGATTGAATTCTCAACTTTTTTCAATGTTGAGGATTCATCTTATTTTGACAATGTAGATATATTTTATGTACATAGTCACTAGCCAATTAGCGTTAGAATTTTTATTTTTTTCTTGATAAAAAACAAGTGCTTATAATTCCCCTTATCATAAGTAGGAGAGAATCTTATATTTTTTTATGATAGAGTTTAAATTTTTTCACGCATGTCTAATTAAAAGGTAACCCCTGGTGCACATATATTTTTGTCATATCAAGTTATAATGGATTGTATCCTAAAATATGACAAGAAGTAATAACTTTTAATTTCATCTAACTCCGTTGTCATCTTATTAAAATGGATTTGTTTCTTTTAAGAGTATACTTTGTCTTTTAATAAAGAAGAAATCCAAACTTCAAATTGTCTATATGGAAACACAAAATTAACAATAGTTTATGTGCTACCTATGACAAATATTTGACCTTAGAACCATGTAACGAATCACATTAAGGGACTACCTCAAATGATCATTGTTTTAAATGTGTTTTTAACGCTTTTTCCCTTTCATAATTTTTTTCTCAACCTACAAATGCAACAATATAGGCTTCACCAAAATAGCTTTAGAACTCTTTTGGAATTCTACTTGTTCATTTTTGTATTATTTTTTCCATTCAAGTCAATTGGAAGAAAAAAATGTGAAGAGAGTTTAAAGAGTTCCGTAAAAGTGGTCGCGAAAATAAGTAAACACAAATGAAGCTAAATGGACAATATAAATTTATATCGCTAATTTGCATGTAGGAAAGAAGTATCTTATTATCTTCATGATTTTTACGTATTTAAGAATCGTTCTTCTAATGAACATTTCATAGCAATGCCACATGATACCTTATTTTTTTCTCCCATTAAAATGTGTATTTGGAAAATTACATTTAGAGTTTTGTAAAATTTGAAAATGCTTAAGAAAAAAAAACATTATGGGCTTATCTCCAAAGCCTCGATTAAATAATATATTAGTTTATAAAGCTCAAAGTCAAAATATCAAAATAAAATTAAAAAAAGGAAATCATATATTTTAAATAATAAAATTTCATACATAGATAAAAGTCCTCTTTACCCCTTTCCCATTAAATGACTTTCTTTCCTCTTTTTTGCTCTTAACTCCTATGCACAAGAACGTTCTTGTAAAATCAAAAAAAAAGTGTGTCCTCTTTTGCTTTCCATGAAAGAAACAAAATCAAAATAAAAACTTTCAAAAAACTTTTTGAGATAGAGAGATATAGGGATATCCTTGTAATATATTATGGAAAAAGTCACACATCTCAAAGAAAAAGGTAAATTAAAACATAATCCAAATCATATGTGAATGTGTATTCGATCTTTACCTTAGTAGAGCCTAGTCTAGTATTACTTTGCAAACGCTCTAACATCCACATTTTAAACAAAGAGTATTAACATATTTAATATATAATCATTTTCTATAATAAATCATAAAATTTTCTAAAAAAAAACTTTAAATGGATATTTTTTGCCTTAACAATTTAACATATTGAAATTTAGAACATTTTAGTTAAAATATCATGTAATTAAAAAATATAGATCTATCAACATTAATTTTTATTATTACACACTAATGGGAATAGAACCAATATGCCTTATCCGTTTAAAGCACATTTTCATTTATTTGATAATTTTGTTAAACAACAGAGAAAATAAAAAAATTTAAACCATTATTTGTAAAAGTAAATGCACATGTTTTATCTCCACCAGAATAATTATGAGGATTTCACTTTTAAAATATTTCTATTTATATATGCTCCACATAAGGATAATGTCATGAATCATAAATTTAAACTCTTCCCATTCGAGTATAATTTAGTTTTTTTTATCCAATATTATTTCGTTACTTTTAATATAGAAACTAACAAGAATATCCTAATCGATAACCATAATATATAAGTAGCCACTAACAAACAAAATTGTAGCGGCACACTTACCAATAAGTAGTTTAAAATTGCAAAATTATAAAAACTAGTAAATAATTTATTGTACGAGGGGAAATTGTTGTAAATCTGGATATAATTTTCTTAATTGAAAAAAAAAACATTATTCGGCCTAAAATTGTTTAGAAACAAATATAAGTTATAACTTAAATCAAATTAGCAAGTTCTTAATATTCTACACACCTTTCGCGTATAACTACCTCTTTAAATATCCAAGCTGAACGAGTTCCATTGAACTAACTTTGTACAACAACAAATTGTTGTTTCTATATAAATATTTCTCATATAACAATCGCTTCCAATATTCAATTAACTCTATCACATATCCCAATCTCTCTATTGAAACAAAATGCATAAATCAAACTCAAATATAGAGATGTTAAGGGTTCAAGCATTATCAGTTATTTGTACACCTCACCCTTTTCATGATATTTCTTTATTAGCTCCCATTCAAGATAAAGTTGATCCATGCTGCAACACAAAGGAAAAATAAGTGACGATGCTTCTTTTGATTTTGATGGCTTTGCTTTCATTCAAGATAATCTTGTTCCATATTGTAGCATAAAAATTCAAATTAACAACGACACTTATTTAGACTTTGAAGTCTTTTCTCCCGTTCAAGATAAATCTGAATCATATTGTAGCACTAATCAAAAACTTCACAACACTGATGGAGAAAATATTGAAGAACGAGAATATACTTTTGCATGCACTGATGTCCAAGGAATGGAAATATTTGCCGATGACATATTTGAAAATAGAAAAATGCGAACATTACTCCCTACTTTTAACCAATATCTTCAATTCTTCCCCACCACAAATAAAAACGCTTCACATCTTCGACCTCCTATAAAGAACATCTTCATTAAGAATTCTATAAGTCAACAATCAATATCTGGTGGTATTTCTAAAAAATCTCAAAATGAGTTATTGCTAAATATGACAATGAAATCATCAAGTGAGTGTTATGAAAAAAGCAACTCCACAGGGTCATCAAATCAATGGAGATTTAGACAAAATTTGGATCTTCGAAGTAATAGTGACCATATGGATTCTTTTGTTATATTGAACCATAGTGCCAAAAACGACAATAAAGCCCAAGGGAGAAAACATCGTTGTTAAAAAGAGAAAGGGTGATCAACCCAAAAATACATTATCGACTTATGAGGAGCTTTATGTGAAAAATAAAACGAGAAAAGGGAGCAATAAACGAAGATCATTCTTGCCATACAAACACCAACTATTTGGATTCTTTACCAAGATGCACGGACTGAGTAGGAACCTGCACCCCTTTTGAGATTGAATTATCATCTTTTTTCAATGTTGAGGATTCATCTTATTTTGATAATGTAGATATATTTTATGTACATAGTCACTACCCAATTAACGTTAGAATTTTTATTTTTTTCTTGATAAAAATCAATCGCTTATAATTCCCCTTATGATACTGAGGAGAGAATTTTATATTGTTTTATGATAGAGTTTAAATTTTTTCACGCGTGTCTAATTAAAAGGTAACCCCTGGTGCACATATATTTTTGTCATATCAAGTTATAATGCATTGTATCCTGAAATATGACATGAAGTAATAACTTTTGATTTCATCCAACTCTATTTTCACCATATTAAAATGGATTTGTTTCATTTAAGAGTGTATTTTGTCTTTTAGTAAAGAAGAAATGTAAACTTCAAATTGTCTATATGGAAACACAAAATTAACAATAGTTTATGTGCTACCTATGACAAATATTCGACCTTAGAACCATGTAATGAATCACATTAAGTGACTACCTCAAATGATCATTGTTTTAAACGTGTTTTTAACGCTTTTTCCCTATCATTATTTTTTTTTCAACCTACAAATGCAATAATATAGGCTCCACCAAAATAGCTTTAGAACTCTTTTGGAATTCTACTTCTTCATTTTTGTATTATTTTTTCCATTCAAGTCAATTGGAAAAAAATGTGAACAGAGTTTAAAGAGTTCCATAAAAGTGGCCGCGAAAATAAGTAAACATAAATGAAGCTAAATGGACAATATAAATATATATCGCTAATTTGCATGTAGGAAAGAAGTATCTTATTATTTTCATGATTTTTACGTATTTAAGAATCGTTCTTATAATGAACATTTCATAACAATGCCACATGATATGTTATTTTTTCTCCCATTAAAATGTGTATTTGGAAAATTATATTTAGAGTTTTGTAAAATTTGAAAATCCTTTGGAAAAAAAAACAATATGGTCTTATCTCCAAAGCCTCGATTAAATAATATATTAGTTTCTAAAGCTCAAAGTCAAAATACCAAAATAAAATTTAAAAAAAAAAATCATATATTTTAAATAATAAACTTTCATACATAGATAAAAGTCTTTTTTACCCCTGTCTCATTAAATGGCTTTCTTTCCCCTTTTTTGCTCTTAACTCCTATGCACAAGAACGTTATTGTAAAATGATAGAAAAGTGTGTCTTCTTTTGCTTTCCATGAAAGAAACAAAATCAAAATAAAAACCTGCAGAAAACTTTTTGAGATAGAGAGATATAGGTGAGATCCTTGTAATATATTATGGAAAAAGTCACACATCTCAAACAAAAAGATAAAATAAAACATAATCCAAATCATATGTGAATGTGTATTCGATCTTTACCTTAGTAGAGCCTAGTCTAGTATCACTTTGCAAACGCTCTAACATCAACATTTTAAACAAAGAGTATTAACATATTTAATATATAATCATTTTCCATAATAAATCATAAAAATTTCTAACAGAAAAACTTAGAATGGATTTTATTTAACTGATTAATTTTGGGAATGTTACAATATAAAATATCTACAATTAATTTGAATATTGTTTAATTTTTACCTTAACAATTTAACATATTGAAATTTAGAACATTTCAATTAAAATAACATGTAATTAAAAAATATAGATCTATCAACATTAATTTTTATTATTACACACTAATGGGAATAAATAGAACCAATATGCCTTGTCCGTTTAAACCATATTTTCATTTATTTGATGATTATGTTAAACAGATTCAGTCATCCTCACAAATATTTCCCCCGGTATATCAATCTTTGATACCTCCTAGGCAAATTTTCAGCAATCATTTTGCATCATTCGCATTTTTTGGTATCTTAGGTCCAAAATTTGCGTATTCTGATATTTAAGTCTCTTCACACCTATCGAGACAAAGATATTCATCTTCATATCTAAGGTTAAAGAAACTTAAATAGGGGCATCTGTCATACCCCAATTTTTGACCTAATATACCACCTTACATTTGCATCATTGCATCACTAACAGTTCAAAACAGAATTAATCGGATATGGCTTCTACAGGTCAAAATCAGGGTTTCACAATTTTTCATCTGATCAAGAGGTAATCAATTAGGGTTTGAGTTTCTACTCACCTAAATTGATCTATCTTAATCCATCCTCAGCAATTGATCTTCAGATCTCCAATTTTTTCTCATGATCTATCAAGGATCGACCAATTAGGGTTTTTGTCGAGGATAAGGAATTATTGATTTTCTGATCAATGAATGACTTTTTTGCTTGGAGATTGATCTTCATATCTTCAACACAACATCTTGACCTAATTTTTTGATTCAAAACATCACAGAAGTTCACATTTTTCATCAGTCAATTTTTGGATCATCTGATGAAATTTCATTTGCACTGAAAAGTCAAACTTTGACTTTTGGTCAACTTTTTCAAGACAAAACTTTTTCAATCATCAAAATACTTCAAATGATCCATCATGATCATAAAAAATCAAGAAATTTGGAAAAGTCAACAAAAAGTCAAAATTTTCAACACAGAAAATTTTTGAAGTGTTAAAAATTTCATGTTTTTTCCTACTTTCATGGCATTTTTTCACATAGTTCCATTTGGAATTAGAAAAAACTCAAAAAATGAAAGTTGTAGCCCTTGTTACATGCTTTCCAAAATGTCCAAGAACTTGCAAAACCATTTTGTCTAGCTACACTTTTGATTTTGAAACATAGAGCTCCAAAAGCCATGATTTTCAAGTTCATATGTCAAAATTACAAGTCATTTTTTATTTTCTCTCCTTCTAGAAGCCTTGCCACCTAGCCAAGATGGATTAGAGCTGATAAAAATCAGTTGAGAAAGTAATTATGATGGAGATAAGATCAAGTTAAGTTTTAACCATGGTTAAAAGAAGATTCCATTTGCATTTATGGCAAAAATGACTTTCTTGCCCTCTAAGGCAAGTTGTTCAAATCCAAGCCAATCTTCTTCACTTACCATTCTGATTTCTTGACCTATAAATAGAGGTCATGTTTTCTAATTGAAACTACACCAAAGCTATGCAAGAACAAGCTTTCACTTTTCTTTCTTAAATTTCAAGTTACATAGTTCAAAAGTGAGGATTTTGTACTTTTGCAAATCTTGTGAAAAACTATGAGAAATTTGGTGTCTAACATGTCTTAAAATCAATATAGAACTTGTTTGAAACTTAAAATCAACACAAGAACTTATAAAACTCAGAATCCATGTTTGAAACCAAAAGCTTGCAAAAACTGCCTTAACTTTCAAACTAATAATTGGCTCGAGCAAGTTATGATTTTATCATTCAAACATCATCCACATACTTCATATAAGTGATACAAACCATCACCTTTGATCTGTAACACCTCTAACCACGAATTCGAGTTTCACTTCAAGCAACTGCAGGTGGACTTGGTCAGAGTGATCCAGGTTGATTCAAAGCAAGCATAGAATCTCCACACGTTCCATAAGGTTCACTGGTGCTCCAGCAATCATCATAACACTTCTGGAAACACTCTTTCAAGGAATTCGATCTCAGCTTCAAGAGGTAAGAACCTGAACTTTGAACTTCATATTTTCTAACTTCCAGTTCAAAAATGGCTTGGCCGTT
Organism: Vicia sativa; assembly: GCA_021764765.1. Taxonomy (NCBI): domain Eukaryota; kingdom Viridiplantae; phylum Streptophyta; class Magnoliopsida; order Fabales; family Fabaceae; genus Vicia; species Vicia sativa. The sequence continues at coordinate 68,542,517 of CM038796.1, read as the reverse complement.
TTGTTTCTGCACCCTTACTGATGGATAACCCTCAATCAATTGCCTGTTTCCATGACCATACACGATTTCATCATGATTTTTAGGAATTAGGGTTCTTCGCATTTCTGGGAAAATTAATCATGTTTAACTAAAAATAAATGAAATTAACAAACATCATCATGTTCCTGGTTCAATTTCGATCAAGTTTCATGTTTACATCGATCATTTTCATTGAGAAACAAAGAATCTATGGCTGAATGAAGGATCGAGGAAGAAGAAGATGGAGTTCGCGCGTGTTTTGTTTTCCAGAAAATTCAAATAAAAGTTTATAATATAATAACATGAAGTAAAATAAATAAATGGATGTATTGCCGCCCCAGCGGTTGCCAGCTCACCTTTAAGTCACTTGCCTTGCCTTGCCCAATGGTCCCGGGTTCGAGTAGCCTTGGGACCATTTTTGCAAAACTTTTTTTGTTTCTATTCACATTTTTTTCAAACTTCAATGCTTTCAAAAACAAATCAAAACTCCTCATTTTGAGGTAATTTTTTGCACACTTGTCATTTAACATGTCTATTTTATGATAATGTCAAAAAAATTCAAAAATGTTCTCTTTTGATGATATTTTTATCGAGTCGAAAACGAGACGTTTTAAGTCCTTTTCAAAGCACTTTCAAAGAGGTTTCTTTCAAACTTTTGAAACTCGAATCTTTTCCAAACTTCTTGTAAGTATATTTCATCTTTCAAAAACACTTTCAAGATCTTTTCAAAACTTTTCAACAAACTTACACTCTTTTTTCCATGATCGACCCGATTTGAAGATAAAGCCGAACTCGTTTTTCCTCGAATTTCTTAACCGATCATGGGCCTCCCTCACGGTGTAAGTCCCAATTCTTTTTATGTACATAATTATTTCCTTGTACATATCCAATTCTTTTTATGTACATAATTATTTCCTTGTACATATCCAATTATTTTATGTACATACCAATTCTTACTTGTACATAACCTTCGTAAATATTCAAGTATAGGAAACTTTCGTACGTCTATTCGTTTGTTTACACACCATTTCCATTGGTATTAAGAGGAGCATTATTCCCAGTGAAACTGCTTTTAAACCAATGGGCCTCCCTTACGGTGTAAGTCCCAACCCTCCTATGTACATACATATTTCCTTGTACATAAATACTCGTTCGTGTACATATTCATTCCCTTGTACACAACCAAACTTGTGAATAATCAAGTTACGCTCATTTTAAACGTACGTTTTACACACTTGTTTATATTTTCCTTCATAAACTTTTGTAAATAAACATTACACATTTGTTTATATTTCCTTCATAAACTCCTGTGAATAAGCTTCATACACTTGTTTATATAACTGTCTAGTTATAACATAACAACTAGTCTAACCATTTTGTTCCCCACAGAGTTAGCCTCCTCTTGGGTTTTGTGCAAGATAACTCATTCATCTGAGTTCAGCCTCCTCTTAGGCTTCATATAAGAAAACTCATTCATCTGAGTTTAGCCTCCGCTTAGGCTTCATATAAGACAACACTCCCCTGCTGAGTCAGCCTCCTCTTAGGCTTCGTTCAAAAGAACTCCTCATTGAGTTTAGCCTTCTCTTGGGCATCAAACAAGAGTGAGACCAGGAAATCTCTTAACAGCCTCCTATTGGACTCCCAATACAAAGAATCACCCGCGCTAGGATAGAACCCTGAGAGTATGATTTCCCGGTGAAATCACTCTTGAAATCCTAAGAGGATGGTTTCCCGGTGAAATCACTCTTAAAGCCAAAGCCAGCCATACCCTATAGCTTCCTCTTGAGCTTCATACAAGGACCCTCGATGACCCTCGGAATGCCTCCTCTTGGGCTTACAATACAAGGACCCATGGGCTTCTTAAAAGCATCCCCCTAATCCAATCAATTTCTCCTCGAGATCTAGACATTTATCATCTATATGGAAGAAGTATCTCATCTATCACATCACATACAATCAAATCTTTTTCAAACACTTTTCAAACAAAAACATCTCTTAATCGTAAGTGGTAACGCTTGTACACTCAAGCAAAACACCCAATGCTTACAATTAAAAGATTCAATCATTTTTCTAACATCTTTCTTAACTCGTAAGTGGTAACGCTTGTACACTCAAGCAAAACACCTATAACTTACGATGAAAGATTCAATCAATCAAAACTTTCAAAAATGTATGTGATGAAATAGATTAGATACATTTTTCATTAAGATGACATTCGTCGCTGTCTCTTAATAACATCCCGTTGCTTCCACTAGCATAAGTGGGAACTACGATTGCTCTGACTTTCTCAACATCCCTTTGAGAATACGTAGGCACAAGGTCTCATCCTTGCCGAGCAAATTTCTTTCTCCCTCAAACCAAACAAACCATAGCTCCATTTAGATCCGAGCTACAGATGCTCTGATTCCCATTAAGGGATATGTATGCAGAAGATCCCAATGATCTTTGCGAGCACAATAATAACAAAACTTAGGATCCCACGTAATCTATCCTTCTTAAAATCCAAAGGAGAAACTTTCCCAATCATAGAAATAGAAATTTAAAACACACAAACATATCAAACATATTCATATATAAAGCTATAGATAACTATATATATTTAGGGTGCTCCATCTATTTCCTTTATATAACAAACCCCCTTGCCCGGAATCTCCCCAATGCGTTGCGTCTAGTTCACGCTAGTCGTAATGCATATCAAATCAATTGAGGGTATTGCAGCTTTCCCCTTTTTCATTATCATTTTTCTTGTGTTGGAAAAAATAAAGCTTGATGCTCGCGACATCTTTATAAACAAATCAAAAGAGTAAATTGTTTCGAGCCAGAGAATCTGAATTCAGATTCGATTCCCTCGCGCGTCACTTTTTAACGCGAACAGAAAAAATGGCAACTCTGCTGGGGAGTACGCTAAATTTTGATTTTCAAAAAAATTGTGACTCTGCTCAAGAGCACCAAGCTTTTTTGTTTTCAAAAAGAAAAAAAAGGGGTTAAGCTTTCATATGTGCATATGTTTGTTTTCCTTTATTGTGTGTTTCACGATTTCATCTGATGGAAAGAAATCCTAACCCGGATTTAAGAAACATTTTAAGATCTAGGTGGGGGTATAGTCCTATTAACTTGTGGGAAGTTTCACTACTTACTGATTTAATTTGAGATCCCTCTCTCAATGGAGGTTGTCTTGGGAGTATTTGTGTTTAGCAAGTATTTGCAAAGACATTTTGCTTTCGAGAGAACATACGAAGCTGAGTGGTTGTAGAACACATAACCCATCCTGGCCATTTAGGATGTAGTGCAGAAATTATTTAGGCGTAAGCTTAGAATAATTGTCATGCGAGACTACGATCAGGCGAGTTTTTCTTGAAAAATATTATTGGACTTCGAGTATTCAACAAATCCGATAATATTTCAAAGAGAAGCGTTGAACCTGTATTATCAGTAGAACCCGTTTCACAGATGAATAAGCCATTAGAACTTACCCACGTTTGGTTCTTATCGTTGGCTTCATGCTCGTGACTTCGAACGCTTGACTGTGTGTATAACCGCTAACCATGTTTGAATCTTTGTGCCATACATTCATGCATTCATTCAAAAACTTCATTTCTCTTCCCATTTCCAAAGAATTTAGAGATTTTTCTTTGTAAATATTTTAGGTTAGAGTGATGGACGTCAGAGGAAGATTCACCAAGAAATACAGTTTTAGGATTCCTGATGTAGGAAAGTTAAAAGAGTTAGCATCCTTGGTAGAAGATCCCTCGGATTTCAGAAAACGCTATGGAACTCTTTTAACTGTCTTGAACACTAACGTTAATGAAGGACTTCTCAAAACTTTCGTTCAGTTTTACGATCCGGTCTATCGTTGTTTCACTTTCCCTGACTATCAGTTGATGCCTACTTTGGAAGAGTACGCACGCATACTAGGTATCTCAGTATCAGACAAGGTGCCTTTCAATGGTTTGGAAGCCATTCCTTAGTCACCAGTCATTGCAACAATGACTCACTTAAAGAAATTTGAGATAGACAAAAACCTAACTACCAAAGGAAAACTCTTAGGACTAACTTCAAAGTTCCTAATGGAGAAGGCTCTTAAATTCTCTGAAGCCGGTAGTATGGTACCCTTTGAAGCTGTTTTAGCTTTACTCATCTATGGATTGGTGTTGTTTCCCAACGTCCCATGTTTCGTTGATATCAACGCCATAAGGATCTTTCTGATTGGAAATCCCGTTCCCACTTTTCTTGGTGACACGTATTTCTCCATTCATCATAGGAATCGTCAAGGAGATGGAACTATTGTGTGTTGTGTACCTCTTTTTTTCAAATGGATTGTCTAACACTTGCCTAAATCTCCTATCTTCTGCGAAAACAAAGACAATTGGCATTGGTCTCGAAGACTCATGTCTCTTACAAACGACGATATCCATTGGTATACCATGGCAGACAATGAGATGGAAATCATTGAAAGTTGTGGAGAATTTGCCAACGTACCTCTCATTGGTACAAAAGGAGGAATCAACTACAACCCATTCTTGGCGAGACGTCAACTTGGGTATGAAAACTCTAGTAAACCTCTTGGTTTTACAGTAGAAAGCTACTTCTATCATGAAGGGGAAGATTCTCAAGGTTTGAAAGCCAGAATGATCAGAGCTTGGCATCACATCCGAAGGAAGGAAAAGGGTAATGCAAGAAATTGTGTAGCCATGGAAATCTACACTTCTTGGGTAAAGAAAAGAGCGAAGGAATTTTGAATGCCTTATGCTTATGAAGAACCCATGTTCTCAACAGCTTCCAAATCAACAATTTTTCCCGTCGAGACTATGGGAGAATACCAAGAAGCTTTGGCCAAGATAAGACTTGAGAAAGAAGCTTTGGAAGACAAGTTCTTTAAGGCTGACCATGAAAATGAGAAGCTTAAGAAGCAGGTCAAAGATCATGAAAAGACGCTTTACTTCCAAGATGAATGGCTCATGGAGAAAGATGAGAAGATTCGTCAGAAAGATAACGCGATCAAAAGATACATCAAAGAAAGAAAAAGAAAGCTTGAGGAAATGACAACCAGCGATCCTGCTCCTGACGAGTGGAAGAAAGTCATCAGCAAGCTAAAAGCCGAGAAAGCTGAACTAAAAGCTCATTATGGGAAAGAAATCTTGAAGTTGAAGCTACATCAAGACTTTGGATCTTCATCCGACGAGGACGATTAATTAGTTTAGATTGTAGTTTTATCATTTATTTTATCATTGTATGAGCTATGCTCAAAAACAAAAATTGTTGTAATCTTCTTCCAATAATTAATAAAATAAGTGTTTTCCATCAAAATATTTGCCAGAAATTTCTCTTTTAGCGTAAATTCTTTGGAAACTAATTTCTCTTTGCATTCATAATCATGCATCATACTTTGCATATCGAGTTTATTGTTTAGAGTCTTATCTTTTGGAATTTTTTCCAGAAAGAGAAAGATCGTCAAGATGTCGCGTCTTAGAGTTTCTCGACCACGTCCACAGCCAACTCGTACATACAATACTAGTTCAAAAAGAAGGAAAATAATGGAAGGTTTTGAGCAAGAAAATGTTGAGCTTCGTAGCACGGTGACAACACTTCAAGAAGAGGTGGAGAGACTCACTTCTTTGGTAAGTTCATTGGCAACTACGCAAAGTCAGCAAACAACATTAAGCAGTCAAAATTAAGTGATTTGAAGATTACTACTACTTCAATCACTGCAGCCAGAGTCCACTCCAAGATGCCAAAGGTTATCCATGGGGCATGCCTTTCAATTTCGGCATCGGGTTTCGTCAACTCACTTCTCAGGTACAAACAACCACGTTTGAGGTTCCTACTTTACAGAATTCAACGCTTACTCCGCAGCATGGAGTAACCTTTCAAGTGACTATGCGGTTTCTCAACCGATCATGACCAACTCATCGTAGTTCACGCTACTACAGACGAAGAATTCTACCATAATCCAGGCGATAACACGAATCCTCGTGGCGAGATGGAGAATCTCCAGGAACAATTCCATAAAATGCAGCTTGAGATCAAAACAATTCGTGGAAAGGAATTGTTTGGGAAGAATGCCCACGATCTATGCTCGGTTCCTCGTGTAAGGATACTAAGTTCAAAGTCCACGACTTTGAAAAGTATAAAGGAAATTCTCACAGAGTCATCTTACGATGTACGCTAGGAAAATGTCTACGACAATGACAATCACCAATTGTTAATTCACTATTTTCAAGACAGTCACCGTGCCGCATCAAGTGGTACATGGGCTAGATAGTGCAAATATCCGGACATTCAATGACCTAGGCGAAGCCTTTGTCCAACAAGACAAATTCAACTTGGACATGGCTCCGGATCGGGATCAACTCCGCTCCATGTCTCGAAGGAAAAGAGACGTTCAAAGAGTACCAACGTTGGAGGAAATTCAAGTCAATCCTCCGTTAGAGGAGAAGGAAATGACCAAGGTTTTCTTAAACACTCTTGGCCCATTTTACTATTTAACGCCAGTCCCACCGAGATGGTAAGCATGGGAATGCGACTAGAAGAAGGAGTTCGAACAGGACGCCTAGTCAAAGAGAGTGGATCCTCCAGTGGAACCAAGAGGATTGGAACTAGTTTTCCAAAGAAAAAGGAACATGACATAGGAATGGTATCCCGAGGGAAACCACGGAAGAATGTTAGTCAACAACAACAGGTAGCTACCATAGCACCAATTGTTAATACAAGTTCAAATAGAATTACTCGCAGCCCAGAATCTCAACAATCGACAACAGGCTCAGCAATTCAACAATCAGAACCGTGTGCCTCGGGTCTCGCAGTTTGATCCAATTCCGATGACATACACAAAACTATATCCTGCGTTAATAGAAAGGAATCTTGTGCAAACTAGGTTACCACCTCCAGTACCAGAAAAATTACCATGGTGGTACAAAGCAGACGTATCTTGCCCTTTTCATCTAGGGGCACCGGGTCATGATCTTGAACATTGCATAGCACTAAAAGCTGAAGTACAAAGGTTAGTAAGGACTAATCTTCTTTCCTTCAGGAACACAAATCCAAACGTGCAAGCAAATCCACTTCCCAATCATAGTGGACATACCGTGAATTTGATACTAAGGAATACAAATCGGTATCTTATCACAGATGTGAATATGATAAGAGAAAGTTTGGTATAGCTCCATGATACATACAGTATAATGGGCGCTTTCACTAAACATGACTACACAAGAGTAATCAAGGATTTTCGAGGATGTCCAACTGTGAGAGAAGACATTCAACGGTTAATAGACATTGGTGATATTCAGATCTTCAGGAACAGAAACGACTATGACGTGAATATGGTAAGGCCTTTTCCGCATGAGCTTTTAGTCTCAGATATCAACTCGGAAATTCCCGAAGTAAACGTCATTATCCCTGCTTCAACGTACCCAAGTGTGAAGTTGAATATAATCAAAGTTAAAATCTCCTTTGGCGCTCACCGGTCTGCTCCATTTCTAACAAAGCAATATCAATACAATGCAACTATGATAGAAGATGGAAGGAGAAACCCATGCCAACTTTTAACGATGTTAATATAAATAGGACGAGTAACGCCAAGTGGACGACATACTCCTGCCACCAAAGCCACTATTGTTAGGAAAATCCGTTAATACACCTCATGAGAGTCCCATGGGGATTCTTGTAGATAATCCAAACATAAATGTTGGTTCGTCTGATAGAACCAACGTCAACTCAGATTTCGATGAGATTTTGAAGTTAATCAAGAAAAGCGAGTACAGAGTTGTGGATCACCGACTCCCTCAATAATCTCTATACAATTCAAGCCCACCGAGAAGCTTTGATGAAAGTGCTAGATCAAGCTTACGTAGATCACGACGTGACTACAGATCAATTTGGTGGAATTGTGGGCAATATAACAGCTTGCAACAATTTAAGCTTCAGTGATGAAGAACTCCCAGAGGAGGGGAAAGATCACAATTTGGCTCTGCATATCTCTATGGTTTGCCAATCAGACTCTCTGTCCAATGTACTAGTGGATACCGATTCATCCTTAAATGTAATTCCAAAAACGACTCTCGTTCGTTTATCTTACAAAGGAACGCCGATGAAATTCAACGATATAGTGGTAAGAGCCTTTGATGGGTCAAGAAAATCTGTTATTGGGGAAGTCGACCTTCCAATGACGATTGGTCCGCATACTTTCCAAATCACCTTCCAGGTCATGGATATGCCAGCTGCTTACAGTTGTTTGTTAGGAAGACCATGGATACATGAAGCAGGAGCTGTGACATCCACTCTCCATCAAAAGCTAAAATTCACAGTAAATGGGAAGCTAGTGACCGTCATCGGTGAACAAGCGTTACTAGTAAGCCATTTATCCAACTTTTCTTTCATCACAGCCAACGACGTTGAAGGGACGCAGTTCCAAGGACTTTCGTTAGAAGATGAATCTACAAGTAAAAACAGATCGTCTATCTCCTCTTATAAAGAAGCAGCGCAGATAGTGAAAGACGGTAATGCCACAGGTTTGGGACAAGTAATAAAACCTGTCAACAACGAGACAAAGGCCGGGCTCGGATTTGCTCCAGTATTTCCTAAAGACAATCAAAGGGATGAAGCTCTTCGCCCAATCAGAGAAGTATTCCACAGTGGGGGTTTCTTAAAACCTGTTCTTCAAGAGGTTAACGTTCTTACCGATGAAGGTGATGAAGACGATCTCTCTGGATCTGAAGAGTGGAGCACTTATCTTACCAGCTCTGAATATGTATCTCAGGAAGAATCATACGCGCCATTCTATCCTCCGACTGACCAATTTAAAGGCATGTCCTTACAAAAGAATGAGAATGAAAATACACCTGTCCCTTCTGAAGTTTGGGATACCTTGGGAGAACCAAGTGGAAAGTTTGACTACATGGTGAAATACACTGCACCTGAAAGCTCAAAAATCAGAATTGAAGACATCCAGCCAACTGGATGGGATGATCCTTTTGAGTATCCTAGTCAACCAGAAGAGTTATACACATCTTCTCGATCTCATCAACCAATTGAGGTTCCGAATGAAGATCTCTGCTTTAATGCGCCTGTGGAGTTTGTTAAAACAGATCTTAACTATCACTACATCAACGTGATTACTGAAGATCAGGGATACGATTCTGGAAACGAATTGGAAAGCGTTGCAGACAATGAGTCTCTTCACTCAGAAGATTGGAAAGAACATCCCCAGAATTCAACACGAATGCCAATGGAAAGTACCTATGCTATGTTCCATGCTCCTCGATATATCAATCAAGCCGAAGAAGATCGCTTCAGCAGCACAAAAAGCAAGGGCAAGCATCCAGAGTCTTCAAGGCCTGTTCGACCAACGATCAAAGTCTATTCAAGAACTAAGCCAAGTGGAAAACTACCAGAGTATCTTGACATCCAAGGAGTTAGCTACTATTGGAAGCCTATTAAAGTTCGAACTAATGTTCATAGTCCTAAGTAGTTTATCTTGCTTTTGTTTTGAACTCTCGCCTCGCCCAAAGCGAAGAGATGTTTTATAGGGTTTAGCTTCTAAATAATTTCTCTTTGTCTTGTCCAAGACAAATGAGTTTGTATTTTAGGGCCCTGTTTCATATTGTGAATCATAAATAAAACGCGTTGTTTTGATTCCGCACGTTGTGTTTATTTTTCATTTTTACCCTTTTTCTGGAAATGGTAATCCTAAAAAACACAATAAAAATCTTCAAAAAAAAAAATATAATCTGCATCCACTTTCACATTAACTTTTTCTAAAAAAAAAAGGAGAAGAGTTAATTAATCAAACATAAATCAAATATGCAGGTTAACAAATGGACAAATCCATTGAACGCAATAACTCTATGATCTCTCCCGACTTTGAAATCCCCAGTGAAGTCACCGAGGAAGAAGTTGAAGAAGAGATCCCAGATGAGATTTCTCGACTACTTAAGCACGAGGAAAGAATCATTCAGCCTCACAAAGAGCCTTTGGAAGCAATCAACTTAGGTTCTGAAGAAGACAAAAAAGGAGTTAACATCGGAGCTCTACTCGACAACAACGTCAAGGGAAAACTGATAGATCTTCTCAAAGAGTATGTTGATGTGTTTGCTTGGTCCTACCAAGACATGCCAGGTTTAGATACCAGCATCGTGGAGCATCACTTGCCATTAAAACCGGAGTGTCCGCCAGTTAAACAAAGACTGAGAAGAATTCACCCAGAAATGGCCGACAAAATCAAAAAGGAAGTTCAAAAGCAGCTCGACGCAGGTTTCCTCGTCACCTCTGAATATCCTCAATGGCTAGCCAACATAGTGCCTGTCTCCAAGAAAGATGGAAAGGTCAGAATGTGTGTTGACTACCGGGACTTGAACAAAGCTAGTCCAAAAGATGATTTCCCACTACCGCATATCGACATGCTAGTGGATAGCACTGCAAAGTTCAACGTCTTTTCCTTCATGGACGGTTTCTCTGGTTACAATCAGATCAGAATGGCTCCCAAAGACATGGAGAAGACATCCCTCATCACGCCATGCGGCACCTTTTGCTACAAAGTAATGCCGTTTGGGTTAAAGAATGCAGGCGCAACTTCCCAAGGGCAATGACTACTCTCTTTCATGACCTGATGCACAAAGAGATTGAAGTCTACGTGGATGACATGATAGCAAAGTCTAACACTGAAAAAGAGCATATAAAATATCTCTTGAAGTTGTTTCAGCGACTAAGGAAATTTCAGCTCCGCCTGAATCCTAACAAATGCACCTTTGGGGTAAGATCTGGAAAACTCATAGGTTTCATCGTCAGTCAAAGAGGTATTGAAGTTGACCCTGACAAAGTCAAGGCTATTCAAGAAATGCCTACGCCAGATACAGAAAAGCAAGTTAGAGGATTTCTTGGACGGTTGAATTACATCTCCAGATTTATCTCTCAAATGACTGCCACTTGTGGGCCGATATTCAAGCTTCTCCGCAAACATCAAGAGGTTGTGTGGACAGAAGATTGCCAAAAAGCGTTTGACAGTATCAAGGAATACTTGTCAGAACCACCAATATTGATTCCTCCAATCGAAGGAAGATCATTAATCATGTACCTTACCGTGCTAGAAGATTCCATGGGTTGTGTGCTTGGACAGCAAGATGAAACCTGTAAGAAAGAGCATGCCATCTACTACTTGAGTAAAAAGTTCACTGACTGTGAAACTCGTTACTCCATGCTCGAGAAAACATGTTGTGCTTTGGTGTGGGCTTCGAAACGTCTCGGCCAGTATATGATCAATCACACGACTTGGTTAATCTCCAAAATAGATCCAATCAAGTACGTCTTTGAAAAGCCAGCCTTAACAGGAAGAATTGCTCGATGACAGATGCTGTTATCTGAATATGACATCTAGTACCGTGCTCAAAAAGCGGTCAAAGGAAGCATTCTAGCCGATCACTTGGCTTACCAACCGATCAACGAATACCAATCTCTCAAGTTTGACTTCCCTGATGAGGATGTTATGTACTTAAAAATGAAAGATTGTGACGAACCGCTACCTGAAGAAGGTCCTGATCCAGAATCGAGATGGGGTTTAATCTTTGATGGAGCAGTTAATGTCTTTGGCAATGGAATTGGGGATGTCATCATTACTCCCGAGGGTTCTCATATCCCGTTTTCCGCCAGATTGCTATTTGATTACACCAACAACATCGCAGAATATGAAGCTTGTATCATGGGTATCGAAGAAGCCATCGACTTGAGGATCAAGATCCTTGACATATATGGAGATTCAGCCGTTGTGATCAATCAAATCGAAGACAAGTATGAAACTCATCATCTTGGTTTGATTCCCTACAACAGAGATTATGCAAGACGTTTGTTGACTTTCTCTAACAAAGTTGAACTGCATCATATCCCTCGAGATCAAAATCGAATGGCAGACGCCCTGGCTACTTTATCTTCCATGTTCAAAGTCAACAATTGGAATGATATGCCTAAGATTCGTATCAGACGCCTTGAAAGACCTGCATATGTATTTACAACAGAAGCAGTCTTCGATGATAAACCGTGGTTCCATGACATCAAACGCTTCCTTCAAACTCAGGAGTACCCACTCGGGACATCGTACAAAGATAGGAAAACTCTAAGGAGGCTTTCTAGAAATTTCTTCCTGAATGAAGATGTGCTATACAAAAGAAACTTCGACATGGTTCTGCTCAGATGCGTGGACAGACACGAAGCAGACATGATAATTCACGAAGTGCATGAAGGGTCCTTTGGAACCCATTCAAATGGGCATGCAATGTCCAGAAAGATCTTGAGAGCAGGATACTATTGGATAACAATGGAATCTGATTGCTGTAAACACGTCAAGAGATGTCACACGTGCCAGATCTACGCAGATAAGATCCATGTGCACCAACTCTACTCAACGTTCCCTCTTCTCCATGGCCTTTCTCCATGTGGGGCATCGACATGATTGGGATGATTGAACCAAAAGCGTCCAACGGACATCGCTTCATTTTAGTGGCTATTGATTACTTCACCAAATGGGTCGAAGCAGCATCTTACGCCAACGTCACAAGACAAGTGGTTGTGAGGTTCATGAAGAACAACCTCATTTGCCGATATGGAGTTTCGAGTAAGATCATTACAGACAATGGATCGAACTTGAACAACAAAAGGATGAAAGAACTGTGTAAGGAATTCAAGATCGAGCATCATAACTCATCTCCTTACCGGCCAAAGATGAATGGCGCTGTTGAAGCTGCCAACAAGAACATCAAAAAGATCGTCCAGAAGATGGTCATTACAAAGATTGGCACGAAATGCTGCCATTCGCTTCGGGTATCGACTTCAAGACGTAATTCAACAGGGCAACTCCTTTTCTCTAGTATGACATGGGCAGGTTCCCGTAGAAGTTGAAATTCCGTCAATGAGAGTTCTTATGGAAACTAAGTTATCTGAGGCAGAATAGTGTCAAAGCAGATACGATCAGCTGAACTTAATCGAAGAAAAGCGCCTGACCGCTCTGTGTCATGGACAATTATATCAAAGAAGGATGAAGAAAGCCTTCGACAAAAAGGTTCGACCTCGTGAATTTCGAGAAGGTGACCTCGTGCTTAAAAAGATTCTGTCTTTTCAACCAGATTCTAGGGGCAAATGGACTCCTAATTACGAAGGCCCATACATCGTCAAAAGAAGCTTTTCTGGCGGTGCTATGACTCACAACCATGGACGATGATGAACTCCCGCATCCTGTGAATGCTGATGCAGTCAAGAAATACTTTGTCTAAAAAAAACAAAAGAACAGCTCGGTAAGTCGAAAACCCGAAAAGGGCGGCTTAGGCAAAAATGAGCGTCTCGGTGGACTGAAAACCTGAAAGGGCGGTCCAGGAAAAAATTAGAGACAATAAACAGAAATTATCCTGATAGATTGAAAACCTGAAAAGGAAATCTATGCAAAAATTAAGGATACACAAAAATGACAAAGTAACTGCATTAGTCCGTCTTCGTCAACATGAAGAATCTTCTACCAACGGATCTTCCATCAAATCTTCTGAAGCAATAAGCACCGTTGGAATTCAAAGTTGTTAGGGATAATAGTTGTTATTACTTTCAATGTAGCCTTTTCCCAATAAATTATCATTTCCAACTTTTGTAAATAGCTCATGGAATCACGCTTTTGGCTGATTACCATTCTATCAATAAATTTGAGCCTTGTGCCCATTTGTTTGCAATTCTTGCTTTATTATGTTTTGCAAAATAACGCCTTTTATTGTGAAAATCACTTTTGAAACTAAAAAAAGTTTTAAATGAATTTTTACTTCAAAATTTTGAAATAAAAGTGAAATTTTCCTTCGAACTATGAACACAGAAGGAACTTCAACAGTTTCTCCATGAGTGTTTCGACCTCTGAAAGAATAAAACAACTGCTGAGAAGTTTTCCTCTCCTCAAAAAGAGATCATCAAAGGACGGTATTCTTATCCAAAAAGAATTCCCAACAAAGTTTCCAATGAAATACCTTTTTCGAAAAGTTTAAAGCATGCAACTCAGATTCATCATCAGTAACGTCTATACCATTACCAACAGATTTTGCTGAGTATTTGTTTGAATTGTGACGTAGTCCTTTTCCCAAATACCCTTTTTTGTTATCTTGTCAAGTATCGTCAGCATGCATATGACATTCATAACATTCATCATTCATACATAATAGCATCAATAATGCATTCCTGCATTTCTCAAATGTTTGCTTCAATATCACTTGTTTAGGATTGCATTTTGCTCCCGAAAAAAAAAAGTGTGGGTGTGTCATCTTTCTAGTAGATTATCCCCAAGCAGAAAAATTCATATTTTTTCTCCTATTCCCCCGCTGAGATCTTTCCTCATTGGGAACAAAGTCTTGGTTGACTGTTTCTTTCCAATTTATTCCTGGATAGAACCTCATCTCTGACCAACTCAGGTTTAGATTTCACAGAAAAATCTACCTACAGTACAATAAGCAATAGCCTCGTCATCTGAGCCGCTTATTTCCTTTTCATCTTGAAGCTTGTCATAAAAAGATTGTTCTTCTCAGCAAATTCAAATCATGACAGTTCAAGAAATCCCCACAGTTGTCTTTCTGTCTAAAGAAAACCTGTGTCTTTTCAATCAAAATGCCCGCATCTTCTCAAGAAAGAGAGATCCCCGGCAAGATTGTAGCTGTGAAAATAGAAACTCATTTGAGATCTGTTTCCATCATTGTCTGTTATTCACAAGGCTGAATACTCAGTAAATTTCTGAAAGAAGTACCTTGTTATAGTTATCACTCTGCTGATAATTGGTAATTTCTTTAGAACTCATTACCATAAACTATCACAAGGATGATAATTGGTAATATCATTTTTACTTACCTTAAACATTGTCACAAGGCTGACAGAAGGTAATTTTCTCGTTTCTCGAAGCAAAACAGATATTCACATGCATTATGAAACTTTTTTCCCAATGAAACAGATTGCTTGTTTCCCAACAAACAGGATTCTCCTTTCTTAGACAGATTGAGTCATCCTCACAAATATTTCCCCCGGTATATCAATCTTTGATACCTCCTGGGTAAATTTTCAGCAATCATTTTGCATCATTCGCATTTTTTGGTATCTTAGGTCCAAAATTTGCGTATTCTGATATTTAAGTCTCTTCACACCTATCGAGACAAAGATATTCATCTTCATATCTAAGGTTAAAGAAACTTAAATAGGGGCATCTGTCATACCCCAATTTTTGACCTAATATACCACTTTACATTTGCATCATTGCATCACTAACAGTTCAAAACAGAATTAATCGGATGTGGCTTCTACAGGTCAAAATCAGGGTTTCACAATTTTTCATTTGATCAAGAGGTAATCAATTAGGGTTTGAGTTTCTACTCACCTAAATTGATCTATCTTAATCCATCCTCAGCAATTGATCTTCAGATCTCCAATTTTTTCTCATGATCTATCAAGGATCGACCAATTAGGGTTTTTGTCGAGGATAAGGAATTCTTGATTTTCTGATCAATGAATGACTTTTTTGCTTGGAGATTGATCTTCATATCTTCAATACAAGATCTTGACCTAATTTTTTGATTCAAAACATCACAGAAGTTCACATTTTCATCAACGGATCATCGATGAAATTTCATCTCCGAAAAGTCAAACTTTGACTTTTGGTCAACTTTTTCAAGACAAAACTTTTTCAATCATCAAAATACTTCAAATGATCCATCATGATCATAAAAAATCACGAAATTTGGAAAAGTCAACAAAAAGTCAAAAAAATTTCAACACTTAGAAAATTTTTTAAGTGTTAAAAATTTCATGTTTTTTCCTACTTTCATGGCATTTTTTCACATAGTTCCATTTGGAATTAGAAAAAACTCAAAACATGAAAGTTGTAGCCCTTGTTACAAGCTTTCCAAAATGTCCAAGAACTTTCAAAACCATTTTGTCTAGCTATACTTTTGATTTTGAAACATAGAGCTCCAAAAGCCATGATTTTCAAGTTCATATGTCAAAATTACAAGTCATTTTTTATTTTCTCTCCTTCTAGAAGCCTTGCCACCTAGCCAAGATGGATTAGAGCTGATAAAAATCAGTTGAGAAAGTAATTATGATGGAGATAAGATCAAGTTAAGTTTTAACCATGGTTAAAAGAAGATTCCATTTGCATTTATGGCAAAAATGACTTTCTTGCCCTCTAAGGCAAGTTGTTCAAATCCAAGCCAATCTTCTTCACTTACCATTATGATTTCTTGACCTATAAATAGAGGTCACGTTTTCAAATTGAAACTACACCAAATCTATGCAAGAACAAGCTTTCACTTTTCTTTCTTAAATTTCAAGTTACATAGTTCAAAAGTGAGGATTTTGTACTTTTGTAAATCTTGTGAAAAACTATGAGAAATTTGGTGTCTAACATGTCTTAAAATCAATATAGAACTTGTTTGAAACTTAAAATCAACACAAGAACTTCTAAAACTCAGAATCCATGTTTGAAACCAAAAGCTTGCAAAAACTGCCTTAACAATCAAACTAATAATTAGCTCGAGCAAGTTGTGATTTTATCATTCAAACATCATCCACATACTTCATATAAGTGATACAAACCATCACCTTTGATCTGTAACACCTCTAACCACGAATTCGAGTTTCACTTCAAGCAACTGCAGGTGGACTTGGTCAGAGTGATCCAGGTTGATTCAAAGCAAGCATAGCATCTCCACACGTTCCATAAGGTTCACTGGTGCTCCAGCAATCATCATAACACTTCTGGAAACACTCTTTCAAGGAATTCGATCTCAGCTTCAAGAGGTATGAACCTAAACTTTGAACTTCAAATTTTCAAACTTCCAGTTCAAAAATGGCTTGGCCGTTTTGTTTCTGCACCCTCACTTATTGATAACTCTCAATCAATTGCCTGTTTCCATGACCATACACGATTTCATCTTAAATTAATCATGCTTAGCTAAAAATAAATGAAATTAACCAACATCATCATGTTCCTAGTTCAATTTCAATCAAGTTTGATGTTTACATCGATCATTTTCATTGAGAACCAAAGAATCTATGGCTGAATGAAGGATCGAGGAAGAAGAAGATGGAGTTCGCGCGTGTTTTGTTTTCCAAAAAATTCAAATAAAAATTTATAATATAATAACATGAAGTAAAATAAATAAACGGATGTATTGCCGCCCCAGCGGTTGCCAGCTCACCTTTAAGTCACTTGCCTTGCCTTGCCGAATGGTCCCGGGTTCGAGTAGCCTTGGGACCATTTTTGACAAACTTTTTTGTTTCTCTTCACATTTTTTTCAAACTTCAATGCTTTCAAAAATAAATCAAAACTCCTCATTTTGAGGTGATTTTTTGCACACTTGTCATTTAACATGTCTATTTTATGATAATGTCAAAAAAATTCAAAAATGTTCTCTTTTGATTATATTTTTATCGAGCCGAAAACGAGACGTTTTAAGTACTTTTCAAAGAACTTTCAAAGAGGTTTCTTTCAAACTTTTGAAACTCGAATCTTTCCAAACTTCTTGTAAGTATATTTCATCTTTCAAAAACACTTTCAAGATCTTTTCAAAACTTTTCAACAAACTTACACTCTTTTTTCCATGATCGACCCGATTTGAAGATAAAGCCGAACTCGTTTTTCCTCGAATTTCTTAACCGATCATGGGCCTCCCTCACGGTGTAAGTCCCAATTCTTTTTATGTACATAATTATTTCCTTGTACATATCCAATTCTTTTTATGTACATAATTATTTCCTTGTACATATCCAATTCTTTTATGTACATACCAATTTTTACTTGTACATAATATGATATCAGAATATTCAAGTATAGCAAACTTTCGTTCGTCTATTCGTTTGTTTACACACCATTTCCATTGGTATTAAAAGGAGCATTATTCCCGGTGAAACTGCTTTTAAACCAATGGGCCTCCCTTACGGTGTAAGTCCCAACCCTCCTATGTACATACATATTTCCTTGTACATAAATACTCGTTCGTGTACATATTCATTCCCTTGTACACAACCAAACTTGTGAATAATCAAGTTACGCTCGTTTTAAACGTACGTTTTACACACTTGTTTATATTTTCCTTCATAAACTTTTGTAAATAAACATTACATATTTGTTTATATTTCCTTCATAAACTCCTGTGAATAAGCTTCATACACTTGTTTATGTAGCTGTCTTGTTATAACATAACAACTAGTCTAACCATCAAGTTCCCCACAGAGTTAGCCTCCTCTTGGGCTTTGTGCAAGATAACTCATTCATCTGAGTTCAGCCTCCTCTTAGGCTTCATATAAGAAAACTCATTCATCTGAGTTTAGCCTCCGCTTAGGCTTCATATAAGCCAACACTCCCCTGCTGAGTCAGCCTCCTCTTGGGCTTCGTTCAAAAGAACTCCTCATTGAGTTTAGCCTTCTCTTGGGCATCAAACAAGAAAGAGACCAGGAAATCTCTTAACAGCCTCCTATTGGGATCCCAATACAAAGAATCAACCGCGCTAGGATAGAACCCTGAGAGTATGATTTCCCGGTGAAATCACTCTTGAAATCCTAAGAGGATGGTTTCCCGGTGAAATCACTCTTAAAGCCAAAGCCAGCCATACCCTATAGCTTCCTCTTGAGCTTCATACAAGGACCCTCGATGACCCTCGGAATGCCTCCTCTTGGGCTTACAATACAAGGACCCATGGGCTTCTTAAAAGCATCCGCCAATCCAATCAATTTCTCCTCGAGATCTAGACATTTATCATCTCTATGGAAGAAGTATCTCATCTATCACATCACATATAATCAAATCTTTTTCAAACAAAAACATGTCTTAATCGTAAGTGGTAACGCTTGTACACTCAAGCAAAATACCCAATGCTTACAATTAAAAGATTCAATCATTTTTCAAACATCTTTCTTAACTCGTAAGTGGTAACGCTTGTACACTCAAGCAAAACACCTATAACTTACGATGAAAGATTCAATCAATCAAAACTTTCAAAAATGTATGTGATGAAATAGATTAGATACATTTTTCATTAAGATGACATTCGTCTCTGTCTCTTAATAACATCCCGTTGCTTCCACTAGCATAAGTGGGAACTACGATTGCTCTGACTTTCTCAACATCCCTTTGAGAATACGTAGGCACAAGGTCTCATCCTTGGCGAGCAAATTTCTTTCTCCCTTAAACCAAACAAACCATAGATCCCTTTAGATCCGAGCTACAAATGCTCTGATTCCCATTAAGGGATATGTATGCAGAAGATCCCAATAATCTTTGCGAGCACAATAATAACAAAACCTAGGATCCCACATAATCTACCCTTCTAAAAATCCAAAGGAGAAACTTTCCCAATCATAGAAATAGCAATTTAAAACACACAAACATATCAAACATATTCATATATAAAGCTATAAATAACTATATATATTTAGGGTTCTCCATCTATTCCCTTTATATAACAAACCCCCTTGCCCGGAATCTCCCCGATGCGTTACGTCTAGTTCGCGCTAGTCGTAATGCATATCAAATCAATTGAGGGTATTGCAGCTTTCCCCTTTTTCATTATCATTTTTCTTGTGTTGGAAAAAATAAAGCTTGATGCTCGCGACATCTTTATAAACAAATCAAAAGAGTAAATTGTTTCGAGCCAGAGAATCCGAATTCAGATTCGATTCCCTCGCGCGTCACTTTTTAACGCGAACAAAGTTATAATGGATTGTATCCTGAAATATGACAAGAAGTAATAACTTTTGATTTCATCTAACTCCATTGTCACCATATTAAAATGGATTTGTTACTTTTAAGAGTATATTTTGTCTTTTAATAAAGAAGAATTGTAAATTTCAAATTGTCTATATGGAAACACAGAATCAACAATAGTTCATGTGCTACCTATGACAAATATTCGACCTCAGAACCATGTAACGAATCACATTTGTAAGTGTTTTTATGTTGGCTGTAATTTTTGGTAAAATCAGACTGATATGAAAATGTCCTGACTTATGTCATGACATTCTGGGATGAAGACAAGTTCTGCAGAAGGAGTGTTTTACAGGTACAGCTCAGTATCTTTGCATAACATAATGTTTATGCTATGATCAGATGTACTGGATTCTGCAAGATCAGTAAGCAGGATGAATGATGTCATGACCATTGTTTAGACATCCTGTACTAAATAAGTCATTATGCAGAGTTTTAATTCCTGAGAGTTTTAAGGATTATGTTGGGCTGTTCTGAGCTGGAATATTATGTTTAGATCATATGCTCACGTGAACATTAGGTTAACCTTGTTTAACCCTAATTTGTTATGTTGAAAAGACCAAGTCCTTAGGTTAACTTTGGTTAACCCTAGATATTTTTGTGGAAGCCCAAGATGAAGTCTCTACTGCTTCTATATTATCTGACTAACCCTGATTATGTGAGGGGCGCTCTTTAAGAAGAAGAAGAAGAAGGTAGATTCTAACTATTTTTTAGTAATTCTTGTGAGCCAAGCAATTATCTTTTGATAAGTGCCTTGGATTTGGTTGTAAGGGTAGTTTTATCACTCAAAGCTTTGAAGAACGAGTGTTGTGTCTCTTGATTAAAGCTTTGAAGCAAAATCAAGCATGTGTATTGAAAAATGTCTTCACAATTTTATTAAGTGTTAGATGAGTATCACTGTTGTGATTGAGGGGAGTGAGTAGGAACTCAGGTCTAAGTAGGACTTAGATTGAAGTTACATTGGGTAGGTCTTAAGTGAAGGAGATAAACTGTTGGTTTATTCTGGAATTAATACCTCTTATAGTGGATTTCCTCCCTTGCTTGGTAGCCCCCAAATGTAGGTGTAGTTACACACTGGACTGGGTTAACAATTGATTGTCTTCTTTACTGCTTTTAATTTATTATTTAGATTGTTAAACAGTTTGTCAGATACCGGTGTCATAACATTCACTTTGACATTAAGTATCTGTTGCCAGAATTTCAACATTAAGTATTTGTCACTTGGTCTGATGGTGACTCAGAAAGTGACTCTGAAGAAGAATCAGCTAAACTAGTTACTACACTAACTGGTGTTTGTAACTCTGACAAGGATTCAAGTGATGAGGAGCGGACTTTTGAAGAACTTGTTGACTCCTACAAGAAGTTGTACATCAAGAATCAAGAATCTGCTGAGTGACATCAAACGTCATACTACCATCTATGTCACTTTTGGAGATGGAGCTAGAGGAGAAATCAAAGGTGTTGGAAAATTGGACTGCCCTAGAGTTCCAAACCTGAATGAAGTGTTACTGGTAAATGGGTTAACTACTAACCTCATCAGTATCAGCCAACTTTGTGATCTAGGATTCAAAGTCACCTTCACCAAGTCGGAATGCCTTGTTACAAATGAAAAACAAGAAGTTGTAATGAGATGAGTCAGATCAAAAGACAACTATTGCTTATGGGAGTCTAAGGACACCAACTACTCTTCTGTGTGCTCCATAGCCAAGGAAGAAAAGGAAGTGAAACTGTGGCACCAAAAACTTGGCCATTTACATCTTAGAGGGATGAAAAATATCATATCCATGGAGGCTATCAGAGGGATTCCAAAGCTTCAGATTGATGAAGGAAGAGTTTGTGGTGAATGTCAGGTTGGGAAGCAAACTAGGATGTCACATCCAAAGACAAGACATCTAACCACTTCCAAGGTTCTAGAACTTTTACACATGGATTTGATGGGTCTCATGCAGGTAGAAATTCTTAGTGGAAAGAGGTATGCCTATGTTATTGTGGATGTGTCATACCCCAATTTTTGACCTAATATACCACCTTACATTTGCATCACTGCATCACTAACAGTTCAGAACAGAATAGATCGTGTGTGGCTTCTAGAAGTCAAAATTAGGGTTTCATCAAATTTTCATCTGTTCAAGATGTGATCAATTAGGGTTTGAGTTTCCACTCACCTCAAATGATCTATCTTATTTAATTATCAACAGTTGATCTTCAGATTGCCAACTTTTTCTCATGATCTATCAAGGATCGACCAATTAGGGTTTTCATCAAGGATAGGGAATCACTGACTTTCTGATCAATGAATGACTTTTTTTCTTGGAAATTGATCTTTATATATTCAATGCAACATCTTGATCTAATTTCTTGATTCAAAACATTACAGAAGTTCACATTTTTCATCAGTCAATTTCTAGATCATCTGATGAAATTTCATCTCCACTGAAAAGTCAAACTTTGACTTTTGGTCAACTTTTTCAAGACAAAACTTTTTCAATCATCAAAATACTTCAAATGATCCATCATGATCATAAAAAATCAAGAAATATGGAAAAGTCAACAAAAAGTCAAAATTTCCAACACTTAGAAAATTTTTCAAGTGTTAGAAATTTCATGTTTTTTCCTACTTTCATGGCAATTTTTCACATAGTTCCATTTGGAATTAGAAAAAACTCAAAACATGAAAGTTGTAGCCCTTGTTACGAGCTTTCCAAAATGTCCAAGAACTTGCAAAACTATTTTGTCTAGCTATACTTTGGATTTTGAAACATAGAGCTCCAAAAGCCATGGACTTCAAGTTCATACTTCAAAGTTATAAGTCATTTTTGCAAAAATCTCCTTCTAGAAGCTTTGTCACCAAGTTGAGATAGGATAGAGCTGATAAAAATCAGATGATAAGTAATTATGATGGAGATAAGATCAAGTAAGATTTTAACCATGGTTAAAAGAATATTCCATTTGCATTTATGGCAAAAATGACTTTGTTGCCCTTGAAGGCAAGTTGCTCAAGTTCAAGCCAATCTTCTTCACTTACCATTCAGAGTTCTTGACCTATAAATAGAGGTCATGTTCTCAAATTGAAACCACACCAAAGCTATGCAAAACAAGATTTCACTCTTCTTTCTTGAATTTCAAGTTTTATAGTTCACAAGTGAAGATATTGCATTTTTCAAATCTTGTGAAAAACTGAGAGAAATTTGGTGTCTAACATGTTTTAAACTCAATATAGAACTTGTTTGAAACTTAAAATCAACTCAAGAACAACTAAAAACCAGAATCATTGTTCAAATTTTCAAAACTTGCAAAACTTGCCTTAACTTTCAAACTGTTAATTTGCTCGAGCAAGTTGTGATTTTATCATTCAAACATCATCTATACATCTCATATGAGTGATACAAATCATCTTCCTTGACCTGTAACAACTCCAAACTCGAATTCGAAACCTATGCCAGGGAAATGAAGTTGGACTTGGTCAGAGTGATCCAGGTTGTTTCAAAGCAAGCATAGCACTTCCACATGTTCCAGAGGGTCTAGTGGTGCTATAGCAATCATCATAACACTTCTGGAAACACTCTTTCAAGGAATTCGATCTCATCTTCAAGAGGTAAGAACTCAAACTTTGAACTTCATAATTTCTAACTTCCAGTTCAAAAATGGCTTGGCCGTTTTGTTTCTGTACCTTCACTGATTGTTAACCCTCAATCAATTGCCTGTTTCCATGATCATACACGATTTCACTTTGAATTTTAGGAATTAGGGTTCTTCACGTTTCTGGAAAAATTAATCATCTCAAACTGAAAAAAACTGAAATTAACCACCACCATCATGTTCCTGGTTAAATTTCGTGCAAGTTTGATGTTTACATCATTCATTTTCATTGAGAAACAAAGAATCTGGGATTGGATGAAGATTGATGAAGAGGAAGAACATTGCGAGCGTGTTCTTGATTTTCCAAAAATTCAAAAATTCGTTTTATAATATAATTAAATGGAGTAAGTTATATGAACGGATGTATTGCCGCCCCAGCGGTTGCCAGCTCACTCTTAACACTTTGCCTTGCCTTGCCCAATGGTCCTAGGGTCGAATCCCCTTGGGACCATTTTGTCACTTTTTTTGTTGTTTTTCTTCACATTTTTTTCAAACTTCAATGCTTTCAAAAACCAATCAAAACTCCTCATTTTGAGGTGATTTTTTGCACACTTGTCATTTAACATGTCTATTTTATGATGATGTCAAAAAAATCCAAAAATATTTTCTTTTGATTATATTTTCATTAAGCCGAAAACGGGACATTTTAAGTACTTTTCAAAGAGTTTTTTTCAAACTTTTGAAACTCGAATCTTTTCCAAACATCTTGTGGATATATTTCATCTTTCAAGACACTTTCAAAGATCTTTTTCAAAACTTTTCAACATACTTACACATCTTTTTTCCATGATCGATCCGATTTAAAGATAAAACCGAACCCGTTTTTCCTCGGAATTCTTAATCGATCATGGGCCTCCCTCACGGTGTAAGTCCCAATTCTTTTTATGTACATAGTTATTTCCTTGTACATATCTAATTCTTTTTATGTACATATCAATTTTACTTGTACATAATACAGATACCTTCAAATATTCAAGTATAGCAAACTTTCGTTCGTTTATTTGCTTGTTTATACACCAATTCCATTGGTATCAAGAGAGGAATTATTCCCGGTGAAACTTCTCTTAAAACCAATGGGCCTCCCTCACGGTGTAAGTCCCAATTCTTTTTATGTACATAGTTATTTCCTTGTAAATATCCAATTCTTTTTATGTACATATCAATTTTACTTGTACATAATACAGATACCTTCGTAAATATTCAAGTATAGCAAACTTTCGTTCGTTTATTTGCTTGTTTATACACCAATTCCATTGGTATCAAGAGAGGAATTATTCCCGGTGAAACTTCTCTTAAAACCAATGGGCCTCCCTCACGGTGTAAGTCCCAACCCTCTTATGTACATACATATTTCCTTGTACATAAATACCCATTCGAGTACATATTCATTCCCTTGTACACAATCAAACTTGTAAATAATCAAGTTACGCTCGCTTTAAACGCACGTTTTACAAACTTGTTTATATTTCCTTCATAAACTCCTGTGAATAAACATTACACACTTGTTTATATTTCCTTCATAAACTCCTGTGAATAAACTTCATACACTTGTTTATATAACTGTTTAGTTATAACATAACAACTAGTCTAACAATTAGATCCCCTACAGAGTTAGCCTCCTCTTGGGCTTTGTACAAGATAACTCATTCATCTGAGTTCAGCCTCCTCTTAGGCTTCATATAAGAAAACTCATTTACTGAGTTTAGCCTCCGCTTAGGCTTCATATAAGAAAACACTCCCCTGCTGAGTCAGCCTCCTCTTGGGCTTCGTTCAAAAGAACTCCTCATTGAGTTTAGCCTTCTCTTGGGCATCAAACAAGAAAGAGACTAGGAAATCTCTTAACAGCCTCCTATTGGGCTTCCAATACAAAGAATCACCCGCGCTAGGATAGAACCCTGAGAGTATGATTTCACGGTGAAATCGCTCTTGAAATCCTAAGAGGATGGTTTCCCGGTGAAACCACTCTTAAAGCCAAAGCCAGCAATATCCTATAGCTTCCTCTTGAGCTTCATACAAGGACCCTCGATGACCCTCGGAATGCCTTCTCTTGGGCTAACAATACAAGGACCCTCGATGACCCTCGGAATTCCTCCTCTTGGGCTAACAATACAAGGACCCATGGGCTTCTTAAAAGCATCCCCCTAATCCAATCAATTTCTCCTTGAGATTTAGACATTTATCATCTCTATGGAAAAAGTATCTCATCTATCACATCAGATACAATCAAATATTTTTTCAAACTCTTTCGAACAGAAACATCTCTTAATCGTAAGTGGTAATGCTTGTACACTCAAGAAAAACACCCAATGCTTACAATTAAAAGATTCAATCATTTTTCAAATATCTTTCTTAACTCGTAAGTGGTAACGCTTGTACACTCAAGCAAAACACCTATAACTTATGACGAAAGATTCAATTAATCAACCCTTAAAAATCTATGTGATGAAATAGATTAGATGCATTTTTTCATTAAGATGACGTTCGTCTCTGTCTCTTAATAACTTCTTTTGCTTCCACTAGCATAAGTGGGAACTACGATTTCTCTGACTTTCTCAACATCCCTTTGAGAATACGTAGGCACAAGGTCTCATCCTTGCCGAGCAAATTTCTTTCTCCCTCAAACCAAACAAACCATAGCTCCATTTAGATCCGAGCTACAGATGCTCTGATTCCCATTAAGGGATATGTATGCAGAAGATCCCAATGATCTTTGCGAGCACAATAATAACAAAACTTAGGATCCCACGTAATCTATCCTTCTTAAAATCCAAAGGAGAAACTTTCCCAATCATAGAAATAGAAATTTAAAACACACAAACATATCAAACATATTCATATATAAAGCTATAAATAACTATATATATTTAGGGTTCTCCATCTATTCCCTTTATATAACAAACCCCCTTGCCCGGAATCTCCCCGATGCGTTACGTCTAGTTCGCGCTAGTCGTAATGCATATCAAATCAATTGAGGGTATTGCAGCTTTCCCCTTTTTCATAATCATTTTTTCTTGTGTTGGAAATAATAAAGCTTGATGCTCACGGCATCTTTATAAACAAATCAAAAGAGTAAATCGTTTCGAGCCAGAGAATCTGAATTCAGATTCGATTCCCTCGCACGTCACTTTTTAACGCGAACAGGATGATTTTTCCAGATACACCTGGATAAACTTCATTAGAGAAAAATCTGATGTGTTTGATGTCTTTAATGAACTGTGCAAAAGATTTCAAAGAGAAAAGGAAGGCTGCATTGTCAGGATCACAAGTGATCATGGAAAGGAATTTGAAAATAGTAAGTTTGATGAGTTATGTTCTTCAGAGGGGATCAATCATGAGTTCTCTTCACCTATAACTCCTCGGCAAAATGGAGTTGTGGAAAGGAAAAAAAGAACTATACAAGAATCTGCTAGGGCAATGATACATGCCAAGAAGCTTCCTATCCACTTTTGGGCTGAAGCTATGAATACATCCTACTATGTCCATAATAGGGTCAGTTTGAGAAAGGGAACATCATCCACCCTATATGAAATATGGAAAGGGAGAAAGCCTACTGTGAAGTACTTCCATGTCTTTGGGAGAAAATGTTATATTCTGACAGATCGTAAACAAAGGAGAAAAATGGACCCTAAGAGTGTTGAAGGAATATTCCTGGGATACTCTACCAACAGTAGAGCATATAGGGTGTTCAATTCCAGGACCAAAGTTACGATGGAATCTATAAATGTCACAGTTGATGATCACCATGAGGAAGCCAATGTCCCATATGATGTTGAGATATTCTTTGACACTCCCGCACAAGTGTCTACAAAAGTTGATGTTTCTAATCCTACTTCATCAGAGTCTGAATCAAAGGAAGCTAACAAAGAACCTTCCATCAGAATTCATAAAGATCATCCTAAAGAACTCATCATAGGAGATCCTAACAGTGGAGTCACTACAAGATCTAGAGAAATCATCTCAAACTCTTATTTTGTGTCCAAGATTGAACCAAAGAATGTTAAAGAAGCTTTGACTGATGAATATTGAATTGGTGCCATGCAAGATGAATTGAACCAGTTCAAACAACATGAGGTATGGGAGTTAGTTCCTAGAACTGAAGGAACAAATATCATTGGCACGAAATGGATATACAAAAACAAGTCTGATGTTGAAGGGATTGTCACTAGGAATAAGGCAGGGCTAGTTTCCCAAGGATACACTCAAGTTGAAGGGGTTGACTTTGATGAAACTTTTGCTCTTGTAGCTAGGCTGGAGTCAATCAGACTACTCTTGGGAGTTGCCTGTCTTCTGAAGTTCAAGCTGTTTCAGATGGATGTGAAAAGTGCCTTCCTAAATGGGTACTTAAATGAGGAAGTATATGTGGAACAACCTAAGGGGTTTGTGGATCCAAACTGTCCTGATCATGTATACAAATTGAGAAAAGCATTATATGGTCTAAAACAAGCTCCTAAAGCTTGGTATGAAAGGTTGACAAAATTCCTTACTGATAAAGGGTATAGGAAAGGAGGATTGGACAAAACTCTTTTTGTGAAGGATGAAGGAGGAAAAATCATGGTGGCTCAAATCTATGTGGATGACATAGTGCTTGGAGGAATGTCAGATAAAATGGTTAAACATTTTGCTGATCAAATGCAAGCTGAATTTGAGATGAGCCTCATGGGAGAATTGACCTACTTTCTTGGGCTATAAGTCACACAGATGGAAGATTCAACTTTCCTTTCTCAAAGCAAGTATGCCAAGAATATTGTCAAGAAGTTTGGGATGGAGAATGCGAGTCATAAAAGAACTCCTGCCCCTACTCATCTAAAGCTGTCTAAAGACACAGGTGGCACCAGTGTGGATCAAAGCTTATACAGAAGTATGATAGGAAGTCTACTATACTTAAAAGCCAGCAGACCTGATATAGCTTTTGCAGTTGGAGTATGTGCAAGGTACCAGGATGAACCGAAGGTAAGTCACATAAACCAAGTGAAGAGAATTCTGAAGTATGTGAGTGGATCCTACGACTATGGTATGTTGTACTCTCATAGATGTGATCCTATCTTGTCTGGTTATTGTGATGTTGATTGGGCTGGAAGTGCTGATGAGATAAAGAGTACCTTTGGAGGATGTTTCTTCTTAGGGAACAACCTTATCTCTTGGTTCAGCAAGAAACAAAATTGTGTTTCTCAATCCACTGCTGAAGTTGTGTACATAGTAGCTGGTAGGAGTTGTTCTCAAATGGTCTGGATGAAACAGATGTTGACTGAGTACAATGTCACACAAAATTTCATGACATTATACTGTGACAACCTGAGTGTTATTAATATATCCAAGAACCCTATACAGCACAGCAGGACTAAGCATATTGACATTAGACATCACTTCATCAGAGAACTTATGGAAGAGAAAGTGATTACATTGGAGCATGTTGCCACTGACCTACAGTTGGCTGATATTTTTACCAAGGCCTTGGATGCTAGTCAGTTTGAAAATTTAAGGGGCAAGCTGGGTATTTGCCAATATGTAGAGTTGTAGCAATTAACTTTGTTTAATACAAGGGCTGAGAGAGAGATATTTTATTTAAGTTAATTTTAATTGGGCAAATAGCAAGTTTCCCTCTTTCTTTCCAAATATTTCAGAAGAGGAATAGACACATTTATACTCTCTCTCTCTCACTGTTTGGACTATCACTCTCCATTCTCATAAAAGAAAGTTTAAACCTTGCCTATGCTTGCACTCTTTGTTCATCAAGATGTCACAACAATCTCTATCATCATCATCTCAGAAGACTACCTCTTCCTCATCTACTGACACGGATGCTAGGGCAAACATGAATCCCAACGATGTTCTTGAGATAACACCACTCCGTGTGATGGCAGTTGATCCTACTAAAGTGAAGAAGATGAGAACTCCGTGTTATACCCCAAAATTTTCCCTCCCACTTCTCAAGACAATTCACATATCTATACTCAAGGATTTCACAAGGGTTGACCAGACAAACCCCCTCCTAAGCAATCAACCCAAACTAGGGTTTTGCCATTCTCAAGTCAAGATGGACTTCCAATTCTTAAAGTGGCCATCATACCTCATCATGTGTTCCAAAGAATCACCATGTCAAGTTTCAAGCCTTACAAGCCAAATTTGCTCAATCAATTGCTCAAATGGTTGAGAATCAGCTCTATTGGACAAAAAGTCAACTATGGTCAACATGCATTCAAACTTTATAATTTTTGGTCAACACCAATATTTTGAAGTAACATTCATCATTTGATCAAGGGTTGATCATGATTCCTCAAGAAAAGCCAAGATTTGATCAAAAGTCAAAGTTTCTAAATTAGGGTTTTTCAAACAAAAGTCAACAGAACTTTGACCAAGCATAACTTTCACATACTTTATCAGAAATTTTTCCACCAAAGCTCATTTTGAAGAGAATTCAATTCTCTACAACTTCATGTCTCACAAGCTTGGGTAAAAAATGCTTCATTTGGAAGTTATGGATCAAAACATTACAGGTCTTTTTAAAAGTCAACAAAAAGTCATCTTTTTGCAAAGAAGTGCTCATCAGCATGGAAACTTCAATGAAGATGAAACCAAAAGGGTTGTTTAGAAGACATCTTGCGCTTTCTAAAAAGTCCAAGAACACCCAAAAATGATAAAAATTAAGCAAGATACAATTGTGCAAGTTGATCATTTTTGAGGAGGTGCATAAAGAGAAATACTTGAGAAAATTAAAAAATTTCCAAATGGGCCTAACTTTTCTTGATTCAAACATGTTCCTTATCTGAGTTAGAACCTCCAAGCCCAAGGCCACGTTTTTTATCTTTTTTTTCTATTTATTTTGGATTTTTATTCATTTAAAACCAATTTAATTAAAATAAAAGATATAAAATCAAAAATTAAGTGCAAGATTGATTTTCTCTCATCCTTGAGTCCAAGCAAGCCAATTAATCTGATTATTTCGAAATAATGAAGATTGGCAAGAGAATCGATTGAAATTGGCTCAAAAGAGCAATATTTGGTTTGATACCAAATCAAATATTTTTTCATTGATTGGCATGATATTTCTTCACAATTCTTGACCTAATTCACTCTAGTATATATACACACTGATTCCAAATGCCACAAAAACGATTTTGCTGCCTCAAGAACCCTAAACCAAGTGCAAAAAACCGTGGCATTCAAGCAACCTAGTAGCCATAGTTTTTGTCCAATTCAAGCCTTTCCAAGCCTTGCAATCAATTCCTAGAGGTCCTCTGATCGATTCAAGATACTCACAAGCAAGCAAAACGTGCAGAAACGCAATATCCAAATCACGGTTTGCACAACTCTTGTCCAAATTCAATTTCTATGTTTCATGCATTATAAATATGTTTTGATTGCATATTCATGTTCGTTTTGATGTTTGGAATGTTTATGTATGGATCGATTTGAGTTTAGATGCAGGAATACCGTGATGCCATTGTTAGGGTTTCAAAGCTCTAATTTGGGATCCTTCGATTTAACTAAAATTGGCCAAAACTAGGGACATATTCATGTTCAGGAGGATGAAAGCAATCGATCCACACTCTCATCATGAATTTATATTGCGTATTATGCATTTTGAAAAATTGCAGGTACTGTAGTGACGGGCAAAACCGTCACTATTGGCTTTTGCTACGAATCGTCTCCGTAGGTAAAACTCTGAATATTTAAACGAGGAAGAAGATGATCTTCGCGCGCGTTCTATTTTGATTGGTATCCAGGAATCAATTTTGCTTATATTGTTATTATTTCATATGCCTAACACCAAAATAGGTTGGTTTAGATGGCAAGGCAGCGCGCGTATGAGAGGGAGGACCTTGGTTCGATCCCTGGCTCCAGCATTCTTTTTTACACCTTTTTCAACTAACCTTATTTTCTTATTTTCTTCATATTTTATTTTTTCAATTTAATTTCTTTTCAAATATTTTTCTAACACAATAAAAAAATCACAAAAAATGTTTTCTTTTTGCATTTAGGTCAGAAAAATGTTTATTTAATTTTTAACATAAAAAATAATATTTTTCATTCATATTTTAATTAATTCTTAATTAATCGAAAAATTGACTTTTAATTGTTTTTCTATACTAAATTAATCCAAAAAATTCCCAAAAAATATTTTCTCATCTAATCTGGTCTACTAACCTTAAAACTTTTTTCTAACTCAAAAATCTTTTTCACTAACATTATTTTCTCTTATTTGCAATTCGATTCTTTTTCTGATTATTGTAACTGCTTCCAAGTTGTAATAGTTAGGACTATTTTCTCGTATTTTCTTTTTCAATATTATGTAACTGCTCATGGGATGTAATAGTTTAATTAGGTTTTACTTTCCGCACTCCTCAATTATGTATCTGCCCCAAAGCCATGTAATAGCGTAGGATTTACTTTCCGTACTTTACATTTCCGCAATTTACTTTCTGCACCTATAAACTACTAGTAACTAGGCACGTATGGCAAGATAAAATCAACATAGCAAACTCTAATCACAAGATAAAATTATCTGAATTCAACACACTCTCTTCACACATCCACCCTCTAGGGTATTCTCTCTCGTTGCCTTTCGAATAAATGGTTAAGTCCCTCGAACGTAGGGGTATCTTAGCACGATTGCCTACAGTGTATCATCATAGTCCCTTCGACTTAAAAGATCATAGTCCCTCGATGTTGCCTATGAATACATGATCTCGTCCCTCAGTTGTTTCCTACGAAAAGTGATGATCGTCCCTATGAATATGCTAGGATACTCCTACAAGTTGCCTTCTATGACCATCCGATGTCCATTCGAATGTCCCTTCACATCCAATGAATAGGGTTACCAACCAAGTAATGGTATGGATAGCGCTATTCTAAAGGAAAGTAAAATAACACAGAAACGACCGTTCTGAGTAGATAATAGACTCTTCATTGCTTGCTCTATCAAAACACTTTTAACACCTCACACTTTCAAAAACATTTTCAAATACTTTGTATACATTCCAGCGTGAATCATTACAAAGTTCTTGTTTTCAAAATGAAACATTTCCAAACACTTCGTATACATTCCAGTGTTAATCATTACGAAGTCAAAGCGAAATGCCTTTTCAAAAACATTTTCAAACACACACAGAAAGCAAGTTTTCAAAAGTGAGTTAAGCAATTAAGAGCCCATGGATAACTACGGATGAAAAGGGTGCTAACACCTTCCCTTTTCATAATCACCTCCCTTACCCAGAATCTAACGAAGGTCTTTTCCTGTTCTTTTCAACTTCCCTTAATTGGATAAAAGAAAAGGCGGTGGCGACTCTTGCTATCCGCAACATTTGCGATCAAACGCAAAACAAAACAAGTCAGTTCTCCCACCGTGTTACACTTCGCATGCAAGAAGATCGTAGGCTTCACCTTCTAGTAAATTTGCTCAAAATTCATCCTCTATTCCCCCTGAAATAGCTAATAGGGAGGGTACTGCTTATGTCCACCAAGAGATTTCTAGATTTGTTACTAGAATCCTTAATGAAAACCATGTTGTTCCTGGTGTTTCTGTACCACTGAATCAAGAAACTGTTAGCCCTAGCATAGGGAGTGATCACAATGTCACTCAAAATGTTGAGACAAAGGATGACAACATTGAGGAATCGCCTATAAAATCTGATGATCATCAGACTACTGCTGATAAGGCTAATGATACGCCTATTGTAAATGTTGATGAAGACTTTTCTGATAATGATCTAATTGTTACTGTTAATCCTAGCATAGCAAGAAGACTGATGACTAGAAAAGAGAAACACGGTGCTGATCAAAGCTTCTCCAAAGGGAAGGCTGCTGAAGTTTATTCTGGGAAGGTTGTGCCTGAGAGAAAGGCTGGTGTAGGTGTTGTCAAGAAACAATCTGTTGGGCCTTCTAAAGGCAAGGGTAAGGAGGAATCAAAGAAAGTTGTTGTTAGTTCTCCAAGACCCTTGAGCAAATTAGTTTCCAAGAAGAGGAAAGCCACTGCATCCTCTAGAACTGATGAAAGTTCAGACTTTGACTTTGATGTTGAGAGCAATGTCCCTGACATTCCCCTCCGAAAGAAGCCCACAACAAGCAAGTTGGCTAAGGTTCCTAATGTTCTTGTTGATAATATTTCTTTCATCATCCTGAAAGTGCTAGCAGGTGGAAATATGTGTTCTTGAAGAGAATTTCCCTAGAAAGAGAGCTAAATAACAATGCTCTTGATTGCAAGGAAGTAATAGACCTCATCCAGTTTGCTGGATTTATGAAAACAGTTGCTCAATTCTCTAGATGTTATGAAATTCTTGTCAAAGAATTTATTGTGAATTTAACTGATGGATGTGCTGATGGAAAATTAGAATATTTTAGGTGCGTGTATGTTAGAGGAAGGAAGGTTAATTTCTCTCCATTTATGATCAACAAGTTTTTGGGAAGGCCTACTGAAGCTCAGCCTGAGCTAGAAGTCACTGACAGCCAAGTTTGTCAAGTAATCACTGCCAAGCAAGTAAAGAACTGGCCTTTAAAAGGGAAGCTGTCTGCTAACAAACTAAGTGTAAAGTTTGCTATGCTACACAAGATAGGAGCAGCCAACTGGGTTCCTACCAACGACAAATCTACTGTCTCTATTGGATTGGGGAGATTTATTTATGATGTTGGAACCAGAACCAAGTTTGACTATGGCAGCTACATATTTGAGCAAAGAATGAAACATGCTGAAAGTTATGCTATCAAATGTCCTATAGCTTTTCCCTCCCTCTTATGTGGTATAATTATTTATCAGTATCCTGACATCCTGGTAGAAAAGGACTCAGTCTGCAAAAGAGGTCCTGCTCTTAGTTTCCATTATAAGCTGTTCCAAGGAACACATGTCCCTGACATTGTTATGACATCTGTTGAGACATCAAATGTCAAAAATTCTAAGCAAGCTGATGTTATTACTGTGCTGAGAGAAACCTGCATAGAGCTTGAGGCTAGAAAGAGGTCACTTGAAGAGTTAATAACTGCTATGAAATAGGAGAAGAATGACATAGAGGTTGAGGATGAGAGGCTGGAAGAGTATGCTGATGAAGAAAAGCATGATGGCTCTGCAAGCAGTTCCATAGAAGATGCTGCTGAAGACAGTGATTCCTCAGGAGATGCCATTGCCTGAAGTTCTTGTTTGCTGGTGGGTGAAGCTTGCTGCTGATGCTCTCTGTGGCTAATGCTCTTATGTTCTTATTTTGAAGTTTCTGTTTGTTCTTTTTGTTGATTTGGTTACTTGGATTTCTATTGTTTCTTTTTTTTTCTGGTGCTTGTATCACTTATGAATATTGGGATTTTGTAATGGCTGATTTGGCCCGTTTCTGGATAAAAAGGGGGAGAAGTAATTAGGTTGAATTTGTCTTACTTGGGTGTTTGATAGATTTAGTTTAGTTGTTTTAAATTCTGTTGCTTTTAGTTGATCTCTGATAGTTTAGTTGTTTTAGCCAAAAATTTGCCAAAGGGGGGGTTTGTAAGTGTTTTTGTGTTGGCTGTAATTTTTGGTAAAACCAGACGACTGATATGACAATGTCCTGACTGATGTCATGACATTCTGGGATGAAGAAAAATTCTGTAGAAGGAGTGTTTTACAGGTACAGCTTAGTATGTTTGCATAACATAATGTTTATGCTATGATCAGATGTACTGGATTCTGCAAGATCAGTAAGCAGGATGAATGATGTCATGACCATTGTTTAGACATCCTGTACTAAATAAGTCATTATGCAGAGTTTTAATTCCTGAGAGTTTTAAGGATTATGTTGGGCTGTTCTGAGCTGGAATATTATGTTTAGATCATATGCTCACGTGAACATTAGGTTAACCTTGTTTAACCCTAATTTGTTATGTTGAAAAGACCAAGTCCTTAGGTTAACTTTGGTTAACCCTAGATATTTTTGTGGAAGCCCAAGATGAAGTCTATACTGCTTCTATATTATCTCACTAACCCTGATTATGTGCGGGGAGCTTTTTAAGAAGAAGAAGAAGAAAGCAGACTGTAACTGTTTTTTAGTAATTCTTGTGAGCCAAGCAATTATCTTTTGATAAGTGCCTTGGAGTAGGATTTGGTTGTAAGGGTAGTTTTATCACTCAAAGCTTTGAAGCACGAGTGTTGTGTCTCTTGATTAAATCTTTGAAGCAAAATCAAGCATGTGTATTGAAGAATGTCTTCACAATTCTATTAAGTATTAGATTAGTATCACTGCTGTGATTGAGGGGGGTGAGTAGGAACTCAGGTTTAAGTAGGACTTAGATTGAAGTTGTATTGGGTAGGTCTTAAGTGAAGGAGATAAACTGTTGGTTTATTCTGGAATTAATACCTCTTATAGTGGATTTCCTCCCTTGCTTGGTAGCCCCCTGATGTAGGTGTAGTTACACACTGAATTGGGTTAATAATTGATTGTCTTCTTTACTACTTTTAATTTATTATTTAGATTGTTAAACAGTTTGTCAGATACCGGTGTCATAACATTCATTTTAACATTAAGTATCTGTTGCCAGAATTTCAACATTAAGTGACTACCTAAAATGATCATTATTTTAAACGTGTTTTTAACGCTTTTTCCCTATCCTTATTTTTTTCTCAACCTACAAATGCAATAATATAGCCTCCACCAAAATAGCTTTAGAACTCTTTTGGAATTCTACTTGTTCATTTTTGTATTATATTTTCCATTCAAGTCAATTGGAAAAAAAAAGTGAAGAGAGTTTAAAGAGTTCCATAAAAGTGGTCGCGAAAATAAGTAAACATAAATGAAGCTAAATGGACAATATAAATTTTTATCGCTATTTTGCATGTAGGAAAGAAGTATCTTATTATTTTCATGATTTTTACGTATTTAAGAATCGTTCTTCTAATGAACATTTCATAACAATGCCACGTGATACCTTATTTTTTCTCCCACTAAAATGTGCATTTGGAAAATTACATTTAGATCTTTGTAAAATTTGAAAATCCTTAAGAAAAAAAATATGGGCTTATCTCCAAAGCCTCGATTAAATAATATATTAGTCTGTAAAGCTCAAAGTCAAAATACCAAAAAGAAATTAAAAAAAAAAAAAGAAATCATTATTTTAAATAATAAACTTTCATACATAGGTAAAAGTCCTTTTTAACCCTTTCTCATTAAATGGCTTTCTTTCCCCTTTTTTGCTCTTAACTCCTATGCACAAGAACGTTCTTGTAAAATGACAGAAAAATATGTCCTCTTTTGCTTTCCATGAAAGAAACAAAATTAAAATAAAAACTTACAGAAAACGTTTTGAGATAGAGAGATATAGGGAGATCCTTGTAATATATTATGGAAAAAGTCACACATCTCAAAGAAAAAGGTAAAATAAAACATAATCCAAATCATATGTGAATGTGTATTCGATATTTACCTTAGTAGAGCCTAGTCAAGTATCACTTTGCAAACGCTCTAACATCAACATTTTAAACATAGAGTATTAACATATTTAATATCTAATCATTTTCCATAATAAATCATAAAATTTTCAATAAAAAAAACTTAAAATGGATATTATTTAACTGGTTAATTTTGGGGATGTTACAATATAAAATATCTACAATTAATTTGACTATTGTTTAATTTTTACCTTAACAATTTAAAATATTGAAATTTAGAACATTTCAATTCAAATAACATGTAATTAAAAAATATAGATCTATGAACATTAATTTTTATTATTACACACTAATGGGAATAAATAGAACCAATATGCCTTGTCCGTTTAAACCATATTTTCATTTATTTGATAATTCTGTTAAACAACAGAGAAAATAAAAAAATTTATAGCATTATTCGTAAAAGTAAATGCACATGTTTTATCTCCTAGTGAATAATTATAAGGATTTCATTAATAAAATAATTCTATTTATATATGCTCCACATAAGGATAATGTCATGAATCATAAATTTAAACTCGTTCCATTGGAGTATAATTTAGTTTTTTTTATCCAATATTATTTCGTTATTTTTAATATAGAAACTAACCAGAATATCCTAATAGATAACTATAATATATAAGTAGCCACTAACAAACAAAATAGTAGCGGCACACTTACCAATATGTAGTTCAAAATTGCAAAATTATAATATCTAATAAATAATTTTTTATACGAGGGAAAATTGTTGTAAATTCAGATATAATTTCCTTAATTGAAAAAAATATATATTATTCGGCCTAAAATTGTTTAGAAAAAAATATAAGTTATAACTTAAATCATATTAGCAAGTTCTTAATACGCTGCACATCTTTCGTGTATAACTACCTCTTTAAATATCCAAACTAAACGAGTTCCATTGAACTAACATTGTACAACAACAAATTGTTGTTTCTTTATAAATATTTCTCATATAACAATCTCTTTCAATATTCAATTAACTCTATCACATATCCCAATATCTGTATTGAAACAAAATGCAAAAATCAAACTCAAATATAGAGATGTTAAGCTGTAAGCATTATCAGTTCTCTGTACACCTCACCCTTTTCATGATATTTCTTGCTTAGCTCCCATTCAAGATAAAGTTGATCCATGCTGCGACACAAAGAAAAAAATAAGTAACGATGTTTCTTTTGATTTTGATGGCTTTGCTTTCATTCAAGATAATCTTGATCCATATTGCAGCACAAAAATTCAAATTAACAACGACACTTTTTTAGACGTCTTTTCTCCCGTTCAAGATAAATTGGAATCATATTGTAGCACCATTTAAAAAATTCACAACACTGATGGAGAAAATATTGAAGAACGAGAATTTACTTTTGCATGCACTGATGTCCAAGGAATGGAAATATTTGCCGATGACATATTTGAAAATGGAAAATGCGAACATTACTCCCTACTTTTAACCAATCTCTTCAATTCTTCCCCACCAAAAATAAAAACGCTTCACATCTTCGACCTCCTCTAAAGAACATGTTCATTAAGAATTATATAATTCAACAATCAATATCAGGTGGTATTTCTAAAAAATCTCAAAATGAGTTATTGCTAAATATGACAATGAAATCTTCAAGTGAGTGTTATGAAAAAAGCAACTCCACAGGGTCATCAAATCTATGGAGATTTAGACAAAATTTGGATCTTCGAAGTAATAGTGACCATATGGATTCTTTTGTTATATTGAATCCTTCAGTGCGAAAAATGACAATAAAGCCCAAGGGAGAAAACATCGTTGTTAGAAAGAGAAAGGGTGATCAACCCAAAAATACATTATCAGCTTATGAGGAGCTTTATGTGAAAAATAAAATGAGAAAAGGGAGCAATAAACGAAGATCATTCTTGCCATACAAACACCAACTATTTGGATTCTTTACCAACATGCACGGACTGAGTAGGAACCTGCACCCCTTTTGAGATTGAATTATCATCTTTTTTCAATGTTGAGGATTCATCTTATTTTGATAATGTAGATATATTTTATGTACATAGTCACTAGCCAATTAACGTTAGAATTTTTATTTTTTTCTTGATAAAAATCAATCGCTTATAATTCCCCTTATGATAATGAGGACAGAATTTTATATTGTTTTATGATAGAGTTTAAATTTTTTCACGCGTGTCTAATTAAAAGGTAACCCCTGGTGCACATATATTTTTGTCAT
Source organism: Vicia sativa (assembly GCA_021764765.1). Classification (NCBI taxonomy): domain Eukaryota; kingdom Viridiplantae; phylum Streptophyta; class Magnoliopsida; order Fabales; family Fabaceae; genus Vicia; species Vicia sativa. Next base: position 68,503,498 of record CM038796.1, on the reverse strand, counting down.
ATCAAGTTATAATGCATTGTATCCTGAAATATGACATGAAGTAATAACTTTTGATTTCATCTAACTCCATTGTCACCATATTAAAATGGATTTGTTTCTTTTAAGAGTATATTTTGTCTTTTAATAAAGAAGAAATGTAAACTTCAAATTGTCTATATGGAAACACAGAATTAACAATAGTTTATGTGCTACCTATGACAAATATTCGACCTTAGAACCATGTAACGAATCACATTAAGTGACTACCTCAAATGATCATTGTTTTAAACGTGTTTTTAACGCTTTTTCCCTATCATTATTTTTTTCTCAACCTACAAATGCAATAATATAGGCTCCACCAAAATAGCTTTAGTACTCTTTTGGAATTCTACTTCTTCATTTTTGTATTATTTTTTCCATTCAAGTCAATTGGAAAAAAATGTGAAGAGAGTTTAAAGAGTTCCATAAAAGTGGCCGCGAAAATAAGTAAACATAAATGAAGCTAAATGGACAATATAAATTTATATCGCTAATTTGCATGTAGGAAAGAAGTATCTTATTAGTTTCATGATTTTTACGTATTTAAGAATCGTTCTTCTAATGAACATTTCATAACAATGCCACATGATATGTTATTTTTTCTCCCATTAAAATGTGCATTTGGAAAATTACATTTAGAGTTTGGTAAAATTTGAAAATCCTTTGAAAAAAAAACAATATGGTCTTATCTCCAAAGCCACGATTAAATAATATATTAGTTTCTAAAGCTCAAAGTCAAAATACCAAAATAAAATTTAAAAAAAAAAATCAAATATTTTAAATAATAAACTTTCATACATAGATAAAAGTCTTTTTTACCCCTTTCTCATTAAATGGCTTTCTTTCCCCTTTTTTTCTCTTAAGTCCTATGCACAAGAACGTTATTGTAAAATGATAGAAAAGTGTGTCTTCTTTTGCTTTCCATGAAAGAAACAAAATCAAAATAAAAACCTACAGAAAACTTTTTGAGATAGAGAGATATAGGTGAGATCCTTGTAATATATTATGGAAAAAGTCACACATCTCAAACAAAAAGATAAAATAAAACATAATCCAAATCATATGTGAATGTGTATTCGATCTTTACCTTAGTAGAGTCTAATCTAGTATCACTTTGCAAACGCTCTAACATCAACATTTTAAACAAAGAGTATTAACATATTTAATATATAATCATTTTCCATAATAAATCATAAAAATTTCTAACAGAAAAACTTATAATGGATATTATTTAACTGATTAATTTTGAGAATGTTACAATATAAAATATCTACAATTAATTTGAATATTGTTTAATTTTTACCTTAACAATTTAACATATTGAAATTTAGAACATTTCAATTAAAATAACATGTAATTAAAAAATATAGATCTATCAACATTAATTTTTATTATTACACACTAATGGGAATAAATAGAACCAATATGCCTTGTCCGTTTAAACCATATTTTCATTTATTTGATAATTATGTTAAACAACAGAAAAAATAAAAAAATTTAAAGCATTATTCGTAAAAGTAAATGCACATGTTTTATCTCCTAATGAATAATTAAGGATTTCACTTTTAAAAATTTTCTATTTTTATATGCTCCCAGTGTTTTAAAAATCGGACCGGACCGGTCGGTTGGACCAGTCGAACCGGGAACCGGCCAGGTAACCGGTCTGATTCAATAATTAGAATGGGGATGTCATTGAATCGGTTAGAACCGGTGAAAACCGGGAAAATCGGAAAAACCGACGATTTTCTAAAACTGGTGGTTCAACTGTATTTTTTAATTTTTTTTACTCAAAACTTTTTAATTTTATTAAAAATATAAAATTAAAATTTTTTATTCATTTTGATTATTTTTTTAAAATATTATATTTAAATAAAAAATAAAATTAATTAATTATATTATTGACAAAGAAAATGTTGTTGATGCGGTTTATTTTTTAGATAATCTTTACTTCTTGAAACTAAATAATAGAGAATAAAATAATTTTGTTATATATTATTCAATTATACTATGTTGTAATTATACTTTATAATAATTTTGTACTATTTTATTATATACGATACCTATATTTAAAGTTTAAATTTAAATTATCAAATTATAAATTTATTTATGAAATGGTATTTTCAAAATATTTAAAATTTAAATTTAGATTATCAAATTATGAATTTATTTAAGATATGGTATTTAAAAAAAATTAGTTTTAATTATATTTTGTAGAGATTGAGTCATCCGGTTTGACAAGTTTTATGCCTATATAGTTTTGTTATAAATGTCGGTCTGTTCAACCGAGTTACCCGGTTTTTAAAACACTGTATGCTCCACATAAGGATAATGTCATGAATCATAAATTTAAACTCTTTCCATTCGAGTATAATTTAGTTTTTTTTAACCAATATTATTTCGTTATTTTTAATATGGAATCTAACAAGAATATCATAATCGATAACCAAAATATATAAGCAGCCACTAACAAGCAAAACAGTAGCGGCTCACTTACCAATAAGTAGTTTAAAATTGCAAAATTATAATATCTAGTAAGTAATTTTTTATACGAGGGGAAATTGTTGTAAATTCGGATATAATTTCTTTAATTGAAAATAAAAACATTATTCGACCTAAAATTGTTTAGAAACAAATATAAGTTATAACGTAAAACAAATTGGCAAGTTCTTAATACTCTACACACCTTTCGCGTATAACTACCTCATTAAATATCCAAACTAAACGAGTTCCATTGAACTAACATTGTACAACAACAAATTGTTGTTTCTATATAAATATTTCTCATATAACAATCGCTTCCAATATTCAATTAACTCTATCATATATCCCAATCTCTCTATTGAAACAAAATGCAGAAATCAAACTCAAATATAGAGATGTTAAGGGTGCAAGCATTACCAGTACTCTGTACACCTCACTCTTTTCATGATTTTTCTTGCTTAGCTCCCATTCAAGATAAAGTTGATCCATGCTGCGACACAAAGGAAAAAATAACTGACGATGCTTCTTTTGATTTTGATGGCGTTGCTTTCATTCAAGATAATCTTGATCCATATTGTAGCACAAAAATTCAAATTAACAACGAAACTTTTTTAGACTTTGAATTCTTTTCTCCCGTTCAAGATAAATCTGAATCATATTGTAGCACCAATCAAAAAATTCACAACACTGATGGAGAAAATATTGAAGAACGAGAATTTACTTTTGCACGCACTGATGTCCAAGGAATGGAAATATTTGTCGATGACATATTTGAAAATGGAAAAATGCGAACATTACCCCCTACTTTTAACCAATCTCTTCAATTCTTCCACACCACAAATAAAAACGCTTCACATCTTCGACCTCCTCTAAAGAACATCTCCATTAAGAATTCTATAAGTCAACAATCAATATCGGGTGGTATTTCTAAAAAATCTCAAAATGAGTTATTGCTAAATATGATAATGAAATCTTCAAGTGAGTGTTATGAAAAAAAACAACTCCACAGGGTCATCAAATCTATGGAGATTTAGACAAAATTTGGATCTTCGAAGTAATAGTGACCATATGGATCCTTTTGTCTTATTGAATACTTCGGTGCCAAAAATGACAATAAAGCCCAAGGGAGAAAACATCACTGTTAAAAAGAGAAAGGGCGATCAACCCAAAAATACATTATCGGCTTATGAGGAGCTTTATGTGAAGAATAAAATAAGAAAATGGAGCAATAATCGAAGATCATTCTTTCCATAAAAACACCAACTATTTGGATTCTTTACCAACATTCATGGACTTAGTAGGAACCTGCACACCTTTTGAGATTAAATTATTAACTTTTTTCATTGTTGAGGATTCATCTTATTTGTATAATGTAGATAAATTTAATGTACATAGTCACTAGCCAATTAGCGTTAGAAGTTTTATTTTTTTCTTGATAAAAATTAAGTGCTTATAATTCCCCTTATGATAATGAGGAGAGAATGATTTATTGTTTTTATGTTAGAGTTCAATTTTTTTCACCTGTGTCTAATTAAAATATAACCCCTGGTGCACATATGTTTTTGGCATATCAAGTTATAATGGATTATATCCTTAAATATGACAAGAAATAATAACTTTTGATTTCATCTAACTCCATCGTCACCATATTAAAATGGATTTGTTTCTTTTAAGAGTATATTTTTTCTTTTAATAAAGAAGAAATGTAAACTTCAATTTGTCTATATGGAATGACAGAATTACCAATTGTTTATGTGCTACCTATGACAAATATTCGACCTAAGAATCATGTGTCATACCCTAATTTTTTACATAAGATACCACATCATATCATTCACATATGCATCATTGCATCACTAACAGTTTCCGAACAGGATAGATCGTGTGTGTGCTCCTGAAGCCAAATTAGGGTTTTATCAAATTTTTCATTTGTTCAGGATGTGATCAATTAGGGTTTGAGTCTTCACTCGCCTCAATTGATCTATCTTCATCAATCATCAACATTTGATCTTCAAATTCCTAACATTTTCTCATGATCTACCTTGAATCGACCAATTAGGGTTTTGATCGAGGATAGTGAATCATTGACTTTTTGCTCAATGAATGACCTATTTTCTTGGAGATTGATCTTAATATCATCAATGCAACATCTTGACCTAATTTTTTGGTTCAAAACATTCTAGAATCCATGATTGATCATCAGACAAATTCGTAATCATCTAATGAAAATTCAACTATTCAAAAAGGTCAAACTTTGACTTTTGGTCAACTTTTTCAAATCCAAATTTTTTCAACCATAAAATCATTTCAAATTATCAATCATGATCATAAAAAATAAAAAAGTGTAAAAAAGTCAACAAACAGTCAAAATTGAAAGTTGTTGAAATCCTTAATCTAGCCTAAGAACTAGCCAAACTCAGAAACCTCTTCCAAACCTCATGTATGCACATATTGAGCCATAACTTCCAAATTCTCAATCCACTCGTGCATCTTCCAATTTTTCACTTCAAACACCTTCTATACATCATATAGAAGTGATCCAAACCATCTTTTCATCACTGTAAACTCAGAATCATCAAACTCGATTATCACTTCAAGTGACTGTAGTTGGACTTGGTCAGAGTGATCCAGGCCATTTTAATCCAAGCTAAGCATCCATGCACACTCCATAAGGTCCAGTGGTGTTGTAGCAATCATCAAATCAGCTCTGTAACACCTCCTTCGAAGAATCAGAATTCAACTTGAAGAGGTAAGAGCTTGAACTTTGAACTCTTTAATTCTTGCTTTCTAGTTCAAAAATGGCTTGGCCATTTTGTTTCTGCACTATCACTGATCATTAACCCTCAATCAATTTCTTAATTCCATATCCATATACGATTTCATGATTAATTCTTAGAACTAGGGTTCGTCGTGTTCTTGCAAAAATTAACAGTTCTAAACTAAAAATAAATGAAATTAATCATCACCATCGTGTTCTTGGGCTTGAGACGAGCAACTTTGATGTTTACAACTTTCAAATTCATTGAGAAACGAAGGAGATAAGAATGATTCAAGATTGGAGGTTGCAGATGAAGCTGCGCGCGTTTTTCAATTTTCTGGAAAATTTAAATTCTCATTTCAAAATATATTTAATGGTTTATGTTTTATTCACGGATGTATTACCGCCCCAGCGAGTTGCCAGCACGCTCTTAAAACTCTTGCCATGCCTAAGGTCCAGGGTTCGAATCGCCCTGGGACCTTTTTTTCAAAACTTTTCTTAAAAGCTTCATTTTTCACTTGTTTTCAAATATTTTTCAAACTTGTTTTTAAATATATTTAATTCAAGGTGATTAAATGACAAGCCACGCACATGGCTCAGTGGTAAAATGTTTCACTTCTAAGAAAAGGGTCCTGGGTTCAAACCTCCTTAGGACCAAAACTTTCTTTTTATCACTAATTTTCTTAAGTTTTTTAACAAACTTCAACATTTTCAAAAACCAATCAAAACTTCTCGTTTTGAGATGATTTTTTGCACACTTGTCATTTAATATACCTATTTTATGATTATGTCAAAAAATCCAAAAAAATATTTTCTTTTTGATTATATTTTAATTAGGTTTAAAAATGAGACGTTTTAAATATTTTTAATACTTTTCAAAAATGTTTTCTTCCGGATTTTCAAACCTAATCGTTTTCAAAACTTCTTGTGAATATCCTTCACTTTTCAAAATCATTTTCAAACCTCTTTCAAAACATTTCAATAAACTTACACACCTTTTTCCATGATCGATTCGATTTGGAGATAAACCGAACTAGGTTTTTTCCTCGAATTCCTTTCAAATTAATCGTGGGCCTCCATCACGGTGTAAGTCCCAACCCTTTTTATGTACATATTTATTTCCTTATACATATCCACCCTTTTGTGTACATATTCATTTACTTGTACATATTCAATCATCTTTGTAAATATTCAAGTATAACAAACTTCGTTCGTTTGTTTTCATCCACTTGTTTATACACCGATTCCATTGGTATTAAGAGGAGCATTATTCCCGGTAAAACTACTCTTAAACCAATGGGCCTCCTAAGGTGTAAGTCCCAACTCCTTTTTATATATTCAAGTTACACTTGCTTTAATTTCTTGTTTTATACACTTATTTATATATTTTCTTCATAAACTCCTGTGAATACACATCACACACTTTATCATATACTTGTTCATATAACTGTTCATTTATAACATAACAACTAGTTTATTATCTAAGTTCCCTTACAGCCTCCTCTTAGGCATCGTATAAGACAACTCACCTGTTGAGTTTAGCCTCCTCTTAGGCTTCGTATAAGACAACTCACATACTAAATTTAGCCTCCGCTTAGGCTTCGTATAAGACAACTCCCCTGCTGAGTTAGCCTCCTCTTGGGCTTCGTTCAAAAGAACTCCCTCGTTGAGTTTAGCCTTCTCTTGGGCATCAAACAAGAAAGAGACCTAGAAATCTCTTAACAGCCTCCTATTGGGCTTCCAATGCAAAGAATCACCCGCACTAGGATAGAACCCTAAGAGTATGATTTCCCGGTGAAATCACTCTAGAATCCTAAGAGGATGGTTTCCTGGTGAAATCACTCTTAAATCCAAAGCCAACCATACCCTATAGCCTCCTCTTGGGCTCACAATGCAAGGACCCTCGATGTCCCTCGGAATTCCTCCTCTTGGGCTCAAAATGCAAGAACCCTCAATGACCCTCGAAATGCCTCCTCTTGTGCTTACAATACAAGGACCCACGGGCTTCTTAAAAGCATCCCCCTAATCAATAATCAATATCTCCTAGAGATTTAGACATTTATCATCTCTATGGAAGAAGTATCTCATCTATAACATCACATACAAAATCAAACACTTTTTTCAAACAAAACATCTTTTAATTGTAAGTGGTAACACTTGTGCACTCAAGCAAAACGCCCAATGCTTACAATTAAAGATTTAATCATCTTTCAAACATCTTTCTTAACTTGTAAGTGGTAACGCTTGCACACTCAAGCAAAACACCTAATACTTACGATGAAATATTTAATCAATCAACCTTTCAAAAATGTATGTGATGAAATAGATTAGATACATTTTTCATCCAGATGACATTTGTCTTTGTCTCTTAATAACACCCTTTGCTTCCACTAGCATAAGTGGGAACTAGGATTGCTCTGACTATCTCAACCTCCCTTTGAGAATACGTAGGCTCTAGGTCTCATCCTTGGCGAGCATACTTCTTTCTCCCTCAAACCAAACAAACCATAGTTCCCCTAGATCCGAGCTACAGGTGCTCTGATTCCCACTATGGGATATGTATGCAGAGGATCTCAATGATCTTTGTGAGCATAATAATAACAAAAATTAGCACCCAGCCTAACCTACCTTTCTTAAAACCCAAAGAAGAAATCTTCCCAAGAATAGAGTAGCAAATTAAAACACACAAACATATAAAAAATATTCATATATATAAAATATGCTATAGATAACTATATATATAGGGTGCTAATACCTTCCCTTTATATAAAAAACCCTCTTACTCAAGTCTTTCCCCAATGCGTTGCGTCTAGCTCACGCTAGTCGCATCACATATATTTATTTATTTAGGGTATTTCAGCTTTCCCATATTCCATCTCATTTTCTTGTTTGGAAACAATAAAGCTTGATGCTCGTGGCATCTTTTTTAAAACAAATCAAAAGGGTAAATCGTTTTGAGCCTGAGATTCGAATTTCGATTCAATTCCCTCGCTCGTCACTTTTTACTGCAAATAGAAAAAATGGCGACTATGCTGGGGAGCACCAAGCTTTTCTATATTTTCAAAAAAGAAAAAAGGGTTAAAGCTTCATTTGTGCATGTGTTTGTTTTCCTTTATTGTGTGTTTTAGTTCTCGCGATTTCATCTGATGGAAAAAATCCTAACCCGGATTTAAGAAACATTTTAAGATCTAGGTGGGGGTATAGTCATATTAACTTGTGAGAAGTCTCATTACTTACTAAGTGAATTTGAGATCCCTCGCTCAGTGTAGGTTGTCTTGGGGGTATTTGTGTTTAGCAAGTATTTACGAATACATTTTTCTTTCAAGGGAACTAACGAAGCTGAGTGGCTGTAGAACACATAATCCATCTTGGCCATTTAGGGTGTAGTGCAGAAGCTATTTAGGTGTAAACTTGGATTAGTTATCATGCGAGACTATGATCAGGCGAGTTTTTCTTGAAAAATATTATTGGACTTCAAGTATTTAACAAATCCGATAATATTTTAAAGAGAAGCGTTGAACCTGTATTATCAGTAGAACATGTTTTGCAGGTGAATAATCCCTTAGAACTTACCCACGTTTGGTTCTTATCGTTGACCTCATGCTCGTGACTTCCAACGCTTGAACGTGTGTATAACCACTAACCATGCTTGTATCTTTGTGGCATTCATGCATTCATTCAAAAACCTCAAATTCTCATTTCTCTTCCCATTTCCAAAGAATTTAGAGATTTTTCTTTGTAAAAATTTTAGGTTAGAGGGATGGACGTAAGAAGAAGATATACCAAGAGATACGGTTTTAGAATTCCTGATGTAGGAAAGTTAAAAGAGTTAGCATCCTTGGTAGAATATCCCTTGGATTTCAGAAAACGCTATGGAACTCTTTTAACTGTCTTAAACACTAACGTTGATGAAGGAATTCTCAAAAAAATTGTTCAGTTTTACGATCCAATCTATCGTTGTTTTTATTTCCCTGATTATCAGTTGATGCCTACTTTGGAAGAGTATGCACATATGTTAGGTATCTCAGTGTCTGAAAAAGTACCTTTCAATGGTTTGGAAGTCATTCCTAAGCCACCAGTCATTGCAGCGATGACTCATTTAAGGAAATCTGAGATAGACAAAAACGTGACTACCAAAGGAAATCTCTTAGGACTAACTTCAAAGTTCCTAATAGAGAAGGCTTTTAATTTTGCCGAAGCCGGTAGCATGGTAGCTTTTGAAGCTATTTTGGCTTTTCTCATTTATGGATTGGTGTTGTTTCCCAACGTCCCAAGTTTCATTTATATCAACGCCAAAATGATCTTTCTGATTAGAAATCCCGTTCCCACTTTGCTTGGTGACACGTATTTCTCCATTCATCATAGGAATCGTCAAGGAGATGGAATTATCGTGTGTTGTGTACCTCTGTTATTCAAATGGATTATCACACACTTGCCTAAATCTCCTATCTTCTGAGAAAACAAAAACGGTTGGCATTGGTCTCGAAGACTCATGTCTCTTACTAACGAAGATATCCATTGGTATACCTTGGCCAACAATGAGATGGAAATCATTGAAAGCTGTGGAGAGTTTGCCAACGTACCTCTCATTGGTATGAAAGGAGGAATTAACTACAACCCATTTTTGGCAAGATGTCAACTTGGTTACGCAAACTTCAGTAAACCCCTTAGTTTTACCGTAGAAAGTTACTTTTATCATGAAGGAGAAGATTCCCAAGGTTTGAAATCCAGAATGATAAGAGCTTGGCATCACATTCGAAGGAAAGAAAATGGTGATGCAAGGAATTGTGTAGCCATGGAAATCTACACTTCTTGGGTAAAGAAAAGAGCGAAGGAATTCCGAATGCCTTATGCTTATGAAGAACCCATGTTCCCAGTGGTATCTAAGTCGACCGCCATTCCCATTGAGACTATGGGAGAATACGAAGAAGCTTTAGCTAAGATGAGGCTAGAAAAAGAAGCTTTGAAAGACAAGTTTCTTAAGACTGACCTTGAGAATGTAAAGCTTAAAAAGCAGGTCAAAGATCATTGTTACAAGATTTTCAAAATGTCCAAGAACTTGCAAAAAAACTTTGTGCATCTAGGGTTTTTAAATTGAAACTTAGAGCTCCATAACCATAAATTACAAGTCATTTTACAAGTTTTAGGTCATTTTTGCAAACTTTATATTCTAGAAGCCTTGTCACCATTGAGAGATAAGTTATAAATTGATAATATCTTATAGAAATGATTGAGAGAAGGATTGGATCAAGATAGAATTTTAACCATGGTTAATAGAAGTTAACCATGTGCATTAAATGTAAAAGATTCTTTCTTACCTCTTAAGCCAACTTGCTAACTCTTTCAATTAAATCCTTGCCTTGCCATTCAGAACTCTTGGCCTATAAATAGAGGTCACTTCTTCATTCAAAATCACACCCAAGCATTCCTAAATAAGCTTTCCTTCTTTCTTTCTTTCTTGTTTTTCAAGTTTCAAGTTTCCAAGTGGGAGAAATTGCAAAACTCAAGGCCTTGCAATTTCTGTGCAATCTTAGGCTTCAAACACTTTCTAAATATCATTAGAAAGTTGTTGGAATCCTCAATCTAGCCCAAGAACTAGCCAAACTCAGAAATCTCTTCCAAACCTCATGTATGCATACATTGAGCCATAACTTCTAAATTCTCAATCCACTCGTGCATATTCCAATTTTTCACTTCAAACACCTTCTATACATCATATAGAAGTGATCCAAACCATCTTTTCATCACTGTAAACTCAAAATCATCAAACTCGATTCTCACTTCAAGTGACTGCAGTTCAACTTGAAGAGGTAAGAGCTTGAACTTTGAACTCTTTAATTCTTGATTTCCAGTTCAAAAATGGCTTGGCCATTTTGTTTTTGCACTATCACTGATCATTAACCCTCAATCAATTGCTTAATTCCATATCCATACACGATTTCATGATCAATTCTTAGAACTAGGATTCTTCGTGTTCTTGCAAAAAGTAACAGTTCTAAACTAAAAATAACTGAAATTAATCATCACCGTCGTGTTCCTGGGCTTGAAACGAGCAACTTTGATGTTTACAACTTTAAAATTCATTGAGAAATGAAGGAGATAAGAATGATTGGAGATTGGAGGTTGAAGATGAAGCTGCGCGCGTTTTTTCAGTTTTCTAGAAAATTTAAATTCTCGTTTTAAAATATATTTAACGGTTTATGTTTTATTCACGGATGTATTACCGCCCCAGCGGTTTCCATCACGCTCTTAAAACTCTTATCATGCCTAAGGTCCAGGGTTCGAATCCCCCTGGGACCTTTTTTTCAAAACATTTCTTAAAAGCTTCATTTTTCACTTGTTTTCAAATATTTTTCAAACTTGTTTCACTTCTCAGTGGTAAAACGTTTCACTTCTAAGCCAAGGGTCCTGGGTTCAAACCTCCTTAGGACCAAAACTTTATTTTTATCACTAATTTTCTTAAGTTTTTTAACAAACTTCAACATTTTCAAAAACCAATCAAAACTTCTCATTTTGAGATGATTTTTTGCACACTTGTCATTTAATATACCTATTTTATGATTATGTCAAAAAATCCAAAAAAATATTTTCTTTTTGATTATATTTTAATTAGGTTTAAAAATGAGACGTTTTAAGTATTTTTAATACTTTTCAAAAATGTTTTCTTTTCGATTTTCAAACCTAATCTTTTTAAAAACTTCTTGTGAATATCCTTTACTTTTCAAAATCATTTTCAAACCTTTTTCAAAAACATTTCAATAAACTTACACACCTTTTTCCATGATCGATTCGATTTGGAGATAAACTGAACTAGGTTTTTTCCTCGAATTTCTTTCAAATTGATCATTGGTCTCTCTCACGGTGTAAGTCCCAACCCTTTTTATGTACATATTTATTTCCTTGTACATATCCACCCTTTTGTGCACATATTCATTTCCTTCTACATATTCAATCATTTTTGTAAATATTCAAGTATAACAAACTTCGTTCGTTTATTTTCATCCACTTGTTTATAAATCGATTCCATTGGTATTAAGAGGAGCATTATTCCCAGTGAAACTGCTCTTAAACCAATGGGCCTCCCTTAAGGTGTAAGTCCCAACTCCTTTGTATATATTCAAGTTACACTTGCTTTAAGTGCTTGTTTTATACACTTGTTTATATATTTTCTTCATAAACTCCTGTGAATACACATCACACACTTTATCATATACTTGTTCATATAACTATTCATTTATAACATAAAGATTAGTTTAACAACTAGGTTCCCTTATAGCCTCCTCTTAGGCTTCGTATAAGACAACTCACCTGTTGAGTTTAGCCTCTTCTTAGGCTTCATATAAGACAACTTAATTGTTGAGTTTAGCCTCCTCTTAGGCTTCGTATAAGACAACTCACCTATTGAGTTTAGCCTTCACTTAGGCTTCACATAAGACAACTCCCCTGCTGAGTTAGCCTCCTCTTGGGCTTCGTTCAAAAGAACTCCCTCGTTGAGTTTAGCCTTCTCTTGGGCATCAAACAAGAAAGAGACCTGGAAATCTATTAACAGCCTCATATTGGGCTTCCTATGCAAAGAATCACCCACGCTAGGATAGAACCCTAAGAGTATGATTTCCCAGTAAAATCACTCTTGAATCCTAAAGGATGGTTTCCCGGTGAAATCACTCTTAAAGCCAAAGCCATTCATACCCTATAGCCTCCTCTTAGACTCACAATTCAAGGACCCTCGATGTCCCTCGAAATGCCTTCTCTTGGGCTCACAATGCAAGGACCCTCGATGACCCTCGGAATGCCTCCTCTTGGGCTTACAATACAAGGACCCACGGGCTTCTTAAAAGCATCCCCCTAATCAATAATCAATTTCTCCTAGAGATTTAGGCATTTATCATCTCTATGGAAGAAGTGTCTCATCTATAACATCACATACAAAATCAAACACTTTTTTCAAACAAAACATCTTTTAATTGTAAGTGGTAACGCTTGTGCACTCAAGCAAAATGCCCAATGCTTACAATTAAAGACTCAATCATCTTTCAAACATCTTTCTTAACTTGTAAGTGGTAACACTTATACACTCAAGCAAAACACCTAATACTTACGATGAAAGATTTAATCAATCAACCTTTCAAAAATGTATGTGATGAAATAGATTAGATACATTTTTCATTAAGATGACATTTGTCTCTGTCTCTTAATAATGTAACACCCCAATTCTACCCAACATTTATTTTAAAATCAGAGTGCCAAAAGTTTCAACCATATGAGGCATTACATTCATCATTCAAAACCGTCATCATAAAAGCATGTCATAATGGATACATAGCACATTTAATTCAAAGAATTTATAGCAGTTATTTATTCATCAAAAAATACTTCGTATTTATTCAAAAACTACGCAGCGGATTTATAATATTTCAAAACTCCAAACGAAATATAGCATCCTTCATAACAACTTAATTCAAGGAACAATTATCAAGTATTAACATGCAAAAATTGCAACGGAAAGTAATAAAAAATCAATTATGCGTTTATTCCCCCCGAGTGCTACGTATCAGAGCGACGACGCCATAAGCTACTAGACTCTTTACTCCTTGTTACCTGCACGTTACCAATATAAAGGTAACGACCAATAAAAGAAAGGGTGAGATATCTACCAATATAAACAAGTGTATGATAAATGATATATTAGGATTGAATCATATAAAATTATCACAACACAACTAACACGTCACAAATAATTCCCAAATCAACAACAACACACCACGACTTAATCGTTAGCAACAACATATAATTACTTTGCAATTAACAACACATGACTTCAAATAAGACTCAACAGTGCAGATGCATGTGGTACCGGTGGAGTAAACTCCCTTCACTAAATTGCCAGTTATCAGAGGCACAAGGCATAAGCCTTCTTCATAAATCCGCCAATACAGGCCTTCACAAATGCAAAATGAAATGCGATGCTACAACATGAAAATAACAACATAAATTCACTTCACAAGGCATACGCCTACATCACTTTTATTACCAATAATCAGATGTAACCATCGTCACTTAAAATATCCTGCAACTTCACATAAACAACCATATACAACAACCAATTCATCGCTGATGATTCACAATAATTTCACAATAAGGTGCATTCACACAAATTCATCAAAATAAGATAATCATAATCACTTACTAAAATATACGAACCATCCCGACCATTTTTACTTAATTTCGGACAACTAATTATACCATTAAATTCGACTATCGGAATTGTTTTCAACCCTATATTATTGTTCTGCCATTAATCTGCTAATAATATTATTCATGTTACTTAATTCATATTGTCCCTATTTACTTATTTTATTCTTCAAGTTTTAATTTATATTTAAAATGGATACATAATATTGTTGCAGTACTGCTACGTCGTTATAGTATACATTATAAAAACACAATGTATCATAAGCATAATATCATACTACAATCTCATGTCGCCGAAAATTGAATAAATATTGCAAGCATAGTTACTGTATGTTTCATTTTAGATTAGAACATGAAATGTTTTGTTTTAATATATAATATAACTTACAATAAGCCATTATGTAGTCTCTATAAAGTTTATGATTTTTCAAGTAAACTATACTTTCATTAGTCACAATTATACCTTACTGTGCCAAAAAAAAAGACTTGTCGCTCACCATATGATGTGAGGCCCACGCCCTCATCCCCAAGGCCTCTGTCTCCAATGGTTTTTTTGTTTTTGATTTGTCTGAGACGTCCGCCTCCTCTCCCTATGGTGTGAGGGGGGCTCGCCCCCACCCCTGTACCTACCGGTTTTCAATCCATCACTATAACACTAATTCTTTATATAACCATTATTCATGTCCTTCGATTTAACAGCAGTAAACACTAATTTAAAATCAACTATTTAATCTACATACGGTCTACACAAATAAGGATAATTTCATACAATTTCATCCCCACATACAATTTATCATAATCCCGTTTAGAGAGTTAGAGCCCCACCCCTTATCTTAAATTTGACGGTGGTTATAACTCCGATCGAATTTCTACTTTCCGGTTCCGATTATGCACTTCCGGTATCCTCTCCTAACCCTTGTTCCCCAATTTCTCCTTAAATTTTCCTTTTCTCACGTACAAACCCTATTCATATTATTTCCTTCCTTTAAATACTCCTTAATTTCATACTCTTTTATAAATTAATTAATTATTCTACTCCTTTAATAATTCAATATTTATTCTACCATATATTCTTTCATTTATTCTACTATATATTCTATTTGGCCAATTTAATTAATACTTCTCATTTTATTCCTCACATTATAATAAAACTCACTAAATACTTTAAATTAATTAGTTTCTACTCATAATAATAATTCTCCGATTAAATCGATTATTCACTTAATTTCTTCTTCAACTAACTTCCAACTAATAATTCCTTAATAATTCATTTAAATAATTAAATGATTTTCCGGGTGTTACAAATAACACCCTTTGCTTCCACTAGCATAAGTGGGAACTACGATTGCTCTGACTTTCTCAACCTCCCTTTGAGAATACGTAGGCACAAGGGCTCATCCTTGGCGAGCATACTTCTTTCTCCCTCAAACCAAGCAAACCATAGTTCCCTTAGATTCGAGCTACAGATGCTCTGATTCCCACTAGGGGATATGTATGCAGAGGATCCCAATGATCTTTGCGAGCATAATAATAACAAAACTTAGGACCCAGCCTAACCTACCTTTCTTAAAACCCAAAGGAGAAATCTTCCCAAGAATAGAGTAGCAAACTAAAACACACAAACATATCAAAATTATTCATATATACAAAAGATGCTATAGATAACTATATATATATAGGGTGCTAATACCTTCCCTTTATATAACAAACCCCCTTACTCAGGTCACTCCCTAATATGTTGTGTCTAGTTCACGCTAGTCGCATCGCATATCTTTATTTATTTAGGGTATTTCAACTTTCCCCTTTTCCATCTCATTTTCTTGTTTGGAAACAATAAAGCTTGATGCTCGCGGCATCTTTTTTAAAACAAATCAAAAGAGTAAATCGTTTTGAGCCTTAGATTCGAATTCTGATTCGATTTCCTCGTTCGTCACTTTTTACTGCGAACAGCATGTAACAAATAACATTAAGTGACTACCTCAAAAGATCATTGTTTTAAACGTGTTTTTAACGCTGTTTCCCTATCATTATTTTTTTCTCAACCTGCAAATGAAATAATATAGGTTCCACCAAAATAACTTTAGAACTCTTTTGGAATTCTACTTGTTCATTTTTTTATTATTTTTTCCTTCAAGGCAATTGAAAAAAATTGTGAAGAGAGTTTAAAGAGGTCCCTAAAAGTGGTCGCAAAAATAAGTAAACATAAATGAAGCTAAATGGACAATAAGAATTTATATCGCTAATTTACATCTAGGAAATAAGTATCTTATTATTTTTATGATTTTTACGTATTTAAGAACGTTCTTCTAATGAACATTTCATAAAAATGAAACATGATACCTTATTTTTTATCCCATTAAAACGTGCATTTGTAAAATTACATTTAGAGTTTTGTAAAAATTAAAAATCCTGAAGAAAAAAAAATGGCTTAACTCCAAAGCCTCGACTAAATAATATATTAGTTTATAAAGCTCAAAGTCAAAATACCAACAAAAAAATTTAAGAAAAGTATATCATATATTTTAAATAATAAACTTTAATACATAGATAAAAGTCTTGTTTACCCCTTTCTCATTAAATGGCTTTCTTTCCCCTTTTTTTGCTCTTAACTACTATGCACAAGAACTTTCTTGTAAAATGACAAAAAAAATGTGTCCTCTTTTGCGTTCCATAAAATAAACAAAATCAAAATAAAAACTTACACAAAACATTATGAGATAGAGAGATATTGGGAAATCCTTGTAATATATTATGGAAAAAGTCACACATCTCAAAGAAAAAGGTAAAATAAAACATAATCCAAATCTTATGTGAATGTGTATTCGATCTTTACCTTAGTAGAGCCTAGTCTAGTATCACTTTTCAAACGCTCTAACAACCGCATTTTAAACAAAGAGTATTAACATATTTAATATATAATCATTTTCCATAATAAATTATAAAATTTTCATTAAAAAAAAAAACTTAAAATGAATATTATTTAGCTGGTTAATTTTGGGGATGTTACAATATAAAATATCTACAATTAATTTGAGTATTATTTAATTTTTACCTTAGCAATTTAACATATTCAAATTTAGAACATTTCAATTAAAATAACATGTAATTCAAAAGTATAGATCTATCAACATTAATTTATATTAATTCACACTAATGGGAATAAATAAAACCAATATGCATTATCAGTTTAAACCACATTTTCAGTTATTTGATAATTCTTTTAAACAGAGAAAATGCACATGTTTTATCTCCTAATGAATAATTATTTCAGTTTTAATATATATATATATATATATATATATATATATATATATATATATATATATATATATATATATATATATATATATATATATATATATATATATATATATATATATATATATATATATATATATATATATATATATATATATATATCTTTCCATTCGAGTATTATTTAGTTTTTTTATCCAAAATTATTTTGTTATTTTTAATATAGAAACTAATAAGAATATCCTATAAGTAGTTTAAAATTGTAGCGGCACACTTACCAATAAGTAGTTTAAAATTGCAAAATTATAATAACTAGTAAATAATTTTTTATACGAGGGAAAATTGTTGTTAATCCGGATATAATTTCCTTAATTGAAAAATATAAAATAAAATAAAAAATTATTCGGCCTAAAATTGTTTAGAAACAAATATAAGTTATAACGTAAAACAAATTAGCAAGTTCTTAATACTCTGCACACCTTTTGAGTATAACTACCTCTTTAAATATCCAAACTAAACGAGTTCCATTGAACTAACATTGTACAACAATAAATTGTTGTTTATATATAAATATTTCTCATATAACAATCGCTTCCAATATTCAATTAACTGACATCTTTTATAAATTATTTGGATCTTTTTAAACTGTCTTTATAATCTTTTATTTTCGTTTTTTGATTATGACAAAAAGGGGGAGAAATTTGTGATTTTGATCTGATTTATATATAATAGTTATTGGGACTAAAGTCTTAAACATTCCTAACAAAAGTACAAGTGAATTTGTTTCTGAAGTATGCAGGGATATTTAAGCTCTGAAAGGAAATCCGGAAACAATAAATTAAGCTCTAAGCTCCAAGAAGGAAACTCTGAAAGAAAGATTTCCTAAGCTTTGAAAGAACAAACTCAGGGAAGTTCTACTGTGTGTTTATTTTCTTCTGGTTATTTATCTCATGGGGGGATTATTTATCTCAGGGGTAAATTATCTATCTCAGGGGGAGATTTTTACATATATACAAAATTTCTTAATCAAAATCTGAATGTTTTTGTCATCATCAAAAAGGGGAAGATTGTTAGAACATAGTTTGGTTCTAATCACATCTTAGAGTTTTGATGATAACAAATGAAATAAATTTTATATAGTAAATTTGATGCTCTGATGAATATGTTTGCATCTGATACTCTGATAAGTATATTTTTCCATTTCAAATGATGTTCTGACTCAAGCACTCTAGAAAGTAGAATATTAACTTGCGTTGAGAAGATAAAGAATTAGAAGTTCTAAAGATGAACAGAAACTTCTGAATACGCACGTTGAAAGCAAACTTTGATAGAAGAAAAGCTAACAAAGCCTGACAGAAGATACAGAGAAATAGTTAAGACTTTAAGTTATGAGACAAGCTCTGCTACAGTACCGTTAGACATTTAAAGCTTAAACGGATGAAGCACTCAAGTGGAACAAAGTTCGAGGTTCATTGAAAACACAAAGTACAAACAGACAAGCAACATTAAATGCGTTCTCATTGTTCAAGATAGCAACGGACAAATTCCTTAAGCTATATATAGAAGATCAATTGCTTAAATAAAAAGGTTATGATTGCACGCTATTTATTCAAAAACTCACGTTGAACTCAAGCAAGCAAGAACATTTTTAATTACTGAGTTTATCATTGTATTGAGCTTAATACTTAGTGAAAAATCACAGTTGTGATAAAGCTTATTAGAAGCAAACTGAAACACTATTGTTAGAAGTTATTTTGTAATTGTTCCTTGAGAGACCAGTGTTGGGTCAGATTTCTCGAGAGGGCTAGGACTAGAGAGTCTTAGAGGTGTTAGTCACTTGCAGTGGGCTTGTGCATTGTATTGTTAGTCACAACAATTGGTTGTGCACTTGTAATCAGTTTGGTTATAGTGAATTAAGTCCTCGTTGAGAGAGGCAAAATCACCTTGGCGAGTGGACTGGAGTAGTTTGAGTTTCAAACGAACCAGGATAAAAATACTTGTGTTTTACATTGTTGTTACGCTAGAATAAGAAGGAAAAACTTATTCAACCCCCCCTTCTAAGTGTTTTCTAAACCTTCAATTCTTTCTTGTATGGTATTATCTTTGTATGCAGGTTATTCCGTTATACTCGATTAAGATTGGATTTCCTCCAAATATAGTTGTTACTCTGCCCGTTTTTTTAAGACAAAAGGTCAACTAAAAGCATTGGTTTATCTGAAGCTTGTGTTTTTTGTCCGATTATTTGTTGTTTATATGGTAATCCAAAGGATGGGATATGGTATTGGCTCTTGATGTCAAGTACTAGCTTTCTCACCCGGTTAGATCTTTCTTTACCCTTACTGTTGACGCTAATCAAAATTTTTTACTAATTCGATTCGATACAAAACAATGAAGTCGCCATCTAACTTTATTTATTCCTAATGAGGAAACGGAAAATATAGATAAAACCCAAGAAACTAAAAGGAAATGAAATGGTCTTCGAGACCAAGAGATGTAGGTTCGGGAGTCGGTTATGCAAGGGGAAGGTATTAGCGCCCCTCACATCCATCGTACTCGATGGAACCCATTTAGTTCTAAGTGTGTTTGTGTGTTTAAAAAGTGAATTTACAATCTTCTTATTATTTATGTGAAAACATGTTTTAATTTTTTGAAAGTGTGTTCGCCAAGATGTTAGAATCTCGTGCCTACGTATTCCCCAAGTACGATGGGAAAGTCAGAGTTTACGTAGTTCTCGGTTGCGAGAACATTTGTTGGTTGGTTGATTTTATTTGTGAAAATAGTGTTAGAACAAAGTTTGTTTCTAATAATATATATTAAAGTTTTGATGATAACAAGCATAATAAATTTTGTTTGAATGAATATGATACTCTGACGTGTACATGTTCTATTTCAGAATATGTTCTGAATCTAGTGAAAAAATGGAAAATATCATGCTTAGTAGAAGATGAAGTTAGAAGTTCTAATGAGAGTAGAACTTCTGGACAAAGCACGCTCAAAGAAACTACTGAAAGAAATATGCTTTAGAAGTTCTAATGAGAGCAGAACTTCTGGACAAAGCACGCTCATAGCAACTGCTGACAGAAACACACTTTAGAAGTTATGATAGAGAACTTCTGGAAGACACGCTTCAAAGAAAGCTTCTGAAGTAAAGGATAAAATACAACTTCTGATGGAAGCTAGCAAAGCGCAACCTCTGATAAGAAGCACCAAAAATATTTTCTGTATAGAAGAAGTTAACAAGGCTAAAAGAAGATCATGAAGTATTAGAAGTTCTAACGAAGATAGAACTTCTGATAGAAGCAAGTACAATGCAACTTCTGACAGAAGCAAGCACAGCACAACTTCTGATAGAAGCAAGAACAACGCAACTTCTGATAGAAGCAAGCACAACGCAGAAGCAAGCACAACGCAACTTCTGACAAAAGCAAGCACAGCACAGAAGCAAGCACAATGCAACTTCTAATAGAAGCAAGCACAACGCAGAAGCAAGCACAGCGCAACTTCTGGTAGAAGTAACTTCTGACAAAAATTGGGAAGAGTAAAATTCTGATGGAAGCACCAACAGAAGTTCTGATGAGCAAATATTTAGAAGATCTTTTTCAATATGAACATTATCTTCTAAAAGACAAAACCTGCCAACAGTAACGTAGACCCACTGAGCAAAGAAAATAAATACTTGAGTGGTTAACTTCCAAGAAATATTTAGCAAGCTATTTACGTAAAAGGCTAAGCAAGTCACGTGAAGCTAAGCAAGTAAGAATTATTTTTTCCATTCTTCAAGACACGCCACCTCCAATGGACAGATTCTAGAAGCATTATTTAAGGATTCAAATTCAAAGAAGAATTCAAGAATTTTTTTATAACACATACATTACAAAAAGGTGCATCAACAAAAAGAGAAAATACTGTACGAAAGAGAACAATTGAACAATATCTTCTAGCAACTTACAAAAAGTGGTTTCCAAAGCAAACTCACTACTAGTTGAGTCTTAGAGGTGTTAGTCACAACGGTTGGTTGTGCGGTTTGTTCCTTGAGAAGACCAGTTGGGTCCAAATTCTTGAGAGGGCTAGGACTAGTGAGTCTTAGAGGAAGTTAGTCACACCGGTTGGGTATTGCACTCTGTAATCGTTGATTATAGTGGATTAAGTCCTCGTTGAGAGAGGCGAAATAACCTTGGCGGGTGGACTGGAGTAGTTTGAGTGTCAAACGAACCAGGATAAAAATACTTGAGTATTTTATTTGTTGTTTTGGGTAAAAGAACTAAAAGTAAGAAAAAATTATTCAACCCCCCCCCCCCTTCTAAGTGTTTTTCCAATCCTTCAAATAGGAGCTTAATCGTACGTGGATGATAAGACATCACTAGTGCACCGTGAGCGAAAGAAGATCGCGTGTGAGCGATGTGAGTTGAAAAAAGGACTTGCGCGTGGGCAAGGTTTGATGAGTTAAATTGATTTTAATTGTGGATAACAAGTACCGAAACATTAGGCTATCATCTAATGATTCTAATACTAGAAATTGGCGAGTGGACTCAACCAATCATCTCTCATCCCAAAAAGTTTATTATGAAAATAGTGAAATAAATCGGAGTTCACTCGTGTTAGGTATTTTACGTGGATGAGAGTATTTAGTTTATTGGGCTATCATCCAAAAACGTAAAGACTTTGAACTTGTTTTAAACCATTGGGCTATCATCCAACAACTTAAAACAAATACCATCCATGTTTTTTTTTAAATTCGTTTTTGAAATCAAGTCGACATTAGATCAACGTTTGAGAATTTGATTATGAAAGTGGTGAATGACAAGGAGATAAGATTTGGGCTATGATTAACCAAGAAAGCTTGATTAATCCCGAGAGAATAGACAAGTGTCTACTCCCTACCATGAGGCCCTTATTGAAAAATTGGTATATGGACCAAGGCGCGATAATGGAAGTGAAGTGAATAATTGCGAGCATTCATGGAAGTATAATTGATAAGAACCCATACAAGGCGGCCATATGTATGCTCCTAGAAAGTGGGACTAGCATGGCACTAGTATTCTCAACGAACGATCGGAACTATGAATGTGTGCGAGTGTGCATTGTGTATGTATACATGTTCATTGATGAGGAGCCCAAGAGGAGGCTATGTGTTCTAATTGAATGATATAGTCGTAATTAAGTAATAATTAAAACACACAAAGAGATAAAGTTCTAAGCTATTACAAACCATATGGGGATGACGATACAAATTTACCAATGGGGATAGATTTAGTTACAACTCTAATATAAATGTACAAGATAAATAGAAATAATCTAATAGTAATGCAAAATTTAATCTAAAAATAAACTACTAAAAAATAGAAATTAATAGCTAAACTATATATTCTTTTTTTTAAAAAATTTTTTTTATAAAATATTTACTTCTCAATTAAGATAATTAAGTAAATAAATAAGAATTATAATAATAAAAACATGAGAATGAAGGGGTGTTTGTATGACAATGAAGGGGCGGATGGCAGAAGGAGACGATGGAGCTACGTGATGACGAGATGGAGCAGCAGAGAGGTAGGTGGTGTGATGAAGGTTGTGTGGTTGGAAGAGGGAGTATCAGTGGAGACGGAGGGTGTGATGAAGATGATGGGTTAGAGAGAGAGAGAGAGCTGGTTGGTGGTTGAGATATATGAATGAAGGAGAGGAAGCTTGCTGGGAGTTGTGGAAAAGATGAAGAGGATCCTTTTGCGCGGATTTTTTTCTTAAAACAAGTTATACCATGTATGTGTGTGTATATATATATATATACACCGACAACTAGGTTTAAGCAATTTTTTAAAATGCCTAAAATGACCCTAATGATAAAATGGGCTATTAAGCCCAAAAGTTTTAAAATTAAACTATCCGAAAACGTTTTTGTTTTGATTTTTGGAGATAAAAATTGGACACTTAAAATTGTCAAAAACGATAAAAATTTAGATAATAAATTATCCAAAAAAATAAAATGAGTACATTAAAATAAACTACGGGTCTCAAAGACTAAAGAAAAATTATCGAAATAATTAATATCAAAGTAAAATTATAATAAAGAATACTCGGTTGTAAAACACTTACGATAAAAATGAGACTCCAAAATATATCGGAAAATTAGAGAGAACACATTTTCATGATCTACGCGACACGAAGATTTATATAACAGTGAGATAAAGGCGAAAACTTGAAATATTTTTCCCGCTAATTTTCCGCACAGTGTCGAATCGCTTTTAACAGTTTGTCTATAAAACCGAAATATCAATATTATCGACATATGATCAAGTTAACACGATGCAATAAACAGCTAGAGAGATAAAAATGAATGAAGTAGAATATCAGGTAATTTACAACTATAAAACAATGTAAATATCGATTTAAATTGACTTTTGGTCAACTTAAATACAACTAATGATGCATATGCGATGAGTGAATGATTGTTTAATGACAATGACCTAATGGAGGCGTATGAAAATGAATGCGAAGCCTAAGTCATATAACTTGAAAAAATTCAAGCGAAATTTCAGGTGTGACGGCTGCCCCTGTTTAATTATCTTTTAGCTTGATAACGTGGACCAATGGCTGAAAGTAATTAAATACAAACAAAACCTGAATCTCGTCCCCAAAGTAATGTGATGCCATGCATGTATGGATTTTACTGGGGAAATAAAGACTGAAAGTAAACTCTGCAGGGATTAAATAAGGTAAATTGCGAAAGAACTATAATAAATGTGTGGGTAAATGAAAAAAGATATGACGTCCTTGATCAATCAATCGATTCGAAAAACAAGAAATAAAACCGACATTAACCAGTGGATCAATAGAGAACTGACATCAACGTGTGGGTTAATAAAAGTCGACAACAAAAACTAACATTAACACGTGGGTTAATGGGAGTAAACACAACGTCCTCAACCAGTAGATTGAGTTCGAAAAAGAGGAAGTAATACCAACATTAATCAATGGATTAATGAAGGTGAACAACAAATTGTCATTAACTAGTGGGTTGATTCCAAACAAATAAGACATAAGTATTATCAACGTGTGGGCCAACGAAAGTAAACAACAAGAACTAATATCAACACGTGAGTTAATGAAAGTCGATACATCGTCCCCAATCAACGAATCGAGTTCGAAAGAACAAGAAATAAAGCCAACATTAACGTGTGGGTTAATGAAGGTGAAAATGAACTAACATCAACGCGTGGGTTAATGAAAGTAAACAACAAGAACTGACATCAATGCGTGGGTTAATGAAAGTAAACACAAAGGCTTTCAATCAGTGGATTAAAAAAAATAAAGACTAACATCAATACGTGGATTGACGAAAGTCGAAACAAAAACTTTCAATCAGTGGAGTGACAAAAATATAGACTGACACCAATGCATGGATCAATGAAAGTCAACACGAGAACTAACATCAACGCGTGGGTTAATGAAATCAAACAACAAGAACTAACATCAACACATGGGTTAATGAAAGTCGACACGACATCTCAATCAGTGGATTGAATTTTAAAAACAAGAAGAAAAGCCAACATCAACCAGTGGGTTGATGAAGGTGAACTAGAAAACTATTCTCAACCAGTGGGTTATTCTGAATTAATTGAAAAATAAATGATTAACTTCAACCAGTGGGACGAAAAGAAGTGAAAGGTTGTCCTTAACCAGTGGGTTGATTCAAAGTGACAAGGAAATAATGATAAAATTCAACCGGTGGATTAACCAAAGGGTGACATGATGACAAATTCAATCAATGGATTGACGCATGTGAAATGATGTATATGATGAGTGATCAATGCACAAAATAGTTTTTTGGACGTGGCGAAAGGGAATTGGATTTTTTTGTATGGTAGAGCTTGGTTTTCAGCGGAAAATGTCGAGCGAGGTTTGAGTTTATCTATGTAATGGGTGGATGCCCCATGAGTGATTGTTCGCGTTAAAAAGTGACGCGCTAGGGAATCGAATATGAATTCGGATTCTCTGGCTCGAAACGATTTACTCTTTTGATTTGTTTATAAAGATGCCGCGAGCATCAAGCTTTATTATTTTCAACACAAGAAAAATGATTATGAAAAAGGGGAAATTTGTTAATACCCTCAATTGATATGATATGCATTACGACTAGCACCAACTAGACGCAACGCATTGGGGAGATTCCGGGTAAGGGGGGTTTGTTATATAAAGGGAATAGATGGAGCACCCTAAATATATATAGTTATCTATAGCTTTATATATGAATATGTTTGATATGTTTGTGTGTTTTAATTGCTATTTCTATGATTGGGAAAGTTTCTCCTTTGGGATTTTAAGAAGGATAGATTATGTGGGATCCTAGGTTTTGTTATTATTGTGCTCGCAAAGATCATTGGGATCTTCTGCATACATATCCCCTAATGGGAATCAGAGCATTTGTAGCTCGGATCTAAAGGGATCTATGGTTTGTTTGGTCTGAGGGAGAAAGAAATTTGCTCGCCAAGGATGAGACCTTGTGCTCACGATTCTCAAAGGGATGTTGAGAAAGTCGAGCAATCGTAGTTCCCACTTATGCTAGTGGAAGCAACGGGATGTTATTAAGAGACAAAGACAAATTTCATCTTAATGAAAAATGTATCTAATCTATTTCATCACATACATTTTGAAAGGTTGGTTGATTGAAATCTTTCATCGTAAGTTATAGGTGTTTTGCTTGAGTATACAAGCGTTACCACTTACGAGTTTTAGAAAGATGTTTGAAAAAGATGATTGAATCTTTTAATTGTAAGCATTGGGTGTTTTGCTTGAGTGTACAAGCGTTACCACTTACGATTAAGAGATGTTTTTGTTTGAAAAGTGTTTGAAAAGTTTTTGATTGTATATGATGTAATAGATGAGATACTTCTTCCATAGAGATGATAAACGTCTAAACCTCGAGGAGAAATTGATTGGATTAGGGGGATGCTTTTAAGAAGCCCAGGGGTCCTTGTATTGTTAGCCCAAGAGGAGGCATTCCGAGGTTCGTCGAGGGTCATCGAGGGTCCTTGTATAAAGCTCAAGAGGTAGCTATAGGGTATGGCTGGCTTTAGCTTTAAGAGGGATTTCACTGGGAAACCATCCTCTTAGGATTAAGAGAAATTTCACCGGGAAATTATACTCGTGGTTCTATCCTAGCTGGTGATTCTTTGTATTGAAGCCCAATAGAGTCGTTAAGAGATTTCCGGTCTTTCTTTGTTTGATGCCCAAGAGAAGGCTAAACTTAATGAGGAGTTTTTGAACGAAGCCCAAGAGAAGGTGACTCAATAGGAGTGTTGTCTTATATGAAGCCTAAGCGGAGGCTAAACTCGATGAATGAGTTTTTTATATGAAGCCTAAGAGGAGGCTGAACTCGATGAAATGAGTTACCTTGTACGAAGCCCAAGAGGAGGCTATCTCAGAGGGAACCTAATGGTTAGACTAGTTGTTATGTTATAACTAGAATGTATAAACAAGCGTGAAGTTTATTGAGTTTATGAAGGAAATATAAACAATGTGTAAAGTTTATTTACAAGAGTTTATGAAGGAAATATAAACAAGTGTGTGTAAAACTAACGCTTAAAACGAGCTAACTTGATTATTTACAAGTTTGAATTGTGTACAAAGAAGTAAATATGTACACGAACGAGTATTTATGTACAAGGAGGTGTGGATGTACATAGGAGGGTTGGGACTTACACCATAAGGAAGGCCCATTGGTTTAAAAGCAGTTTCACCGGGAATAATGCTCCTTTTAATACCAATGGTATTCAGTGTATATACAAACGAAATGAAAACAAACGGACGAAGTTTGTCTGTACTTGAGTATTTACAAAGATGTTCGTATTATGTACAAGTAAAATAGATGTGTACATAAAAGAATTGGATATGTACAAGGAAATATGTATGTACATAAAAAGAATTTTGGGACTTACACCGTGAGGGAGGCCCATGATCGGTTATGAAATTCGAGGAAAAAACGAATTCGGTTTTATCGTTAAATTGGATCGATCATGGAAAAAGATGTAAGTTTAATGAAAAGTTTTGAAAAAAGATCTTGAAAGTGTTTTTGAAAAGTTAAATATACTTGTGAGAAGTTTGGAAAAGAATCGGGCTTTGAAAGTTTGAAAAAATCACCTTTGAAAGTGCTTTGAAAAGTACTCAAAAGTATCGTTGCCCGATAAAAATATAATCGATGAAAGTATTTTGAATTTTTTGACACTATCATAAAATAGATATGTTAATTGACAAGTGTACAAAAATCACCTCAAAATGAGGAGTTTTGATTGGTTTTGAAAGAGTCAAAGTTTGAAAAAATATGAAGTAAAATGAAAAGTTTATAAAATGGTCCCAAGGCTACTCGAACCCGGGACCATTGGGCAAGGCGTGGCAAGGGAATGACTTAAGAGTGAGTTGGCAACCGCTGGGGCGGAAATACATCCGTATTGATGTCAAACCATGTTATAATATTATGAACGATATTTGAATTTGAAAAACGCGCAACACCTTCTTCTTCCCGATCCTTCAATCACCATGGTTTCTTTGTTTCTCCACAAAATTGCTCGATGTAAACATCAAACTTGATCGAAATTTAACCGTGAATATGATGATGTGGTTTAATTTCATTTATTTTAGTTTAACATGATTAAATTTCCGAAATCACGAAGAACCCTAATTTTTAAAATCAAATTGAAATCGTGTATGGTTAATGAAATAAGCAATTGATCGAGGGTTAATGATCGATGGTGCGTAAACAAAACGCCAAGAGCTTTTTGAACCGGAAGCAAGAAATCAAGGAGTTCAAGTTGAGTTACATACCTCTTGAAGTCGAGATCGAAATCTTCAATGGGTGTTTCCAGTTGTTGTTTAATGATTGCTATAGCACCAGTGAACTTCAAGGATCGTGTGAGGATGGTCTGCTCACTTTGAAATTGCCTGAATCATTCCAACCAAGTCCACCTGCATATGCTCAAAGTGAAACTCGAATCTGTGCTTGGAGGTGTTACAGATCAAAAGTGATGGTTTGTATCATCCCTATGGAGTATGTTGATGATGTTTGAATGATAAAAACACATCTTGCTCGAGCCAAACATCAATTTTGAAAGTTAAGGCAGTTTTGGCAAGTTTGAAAGCTTGAAATGCAAATCTGATTTTTAGTTGTTCTTAGATTGATTTTAAGTTTCAAACCAGTTCTAAATGATGTTTATGACATGTTAGACACCAAATCTTTCATAGTTTTTCACAAGTTTTGAAAAATGCAAGAATTTCTCAAATTGAACTATCTTACTTGAATTTTAAGAAAGAAATGAGAAAGCTTGTTTTGGCATAGCTTTGGTGTAGTTTCAAATGGCCAACATGACCTCTATTTATAGGTCAAGGTTTCTGAATGGCAAGCAAAAGAGATTAGCTTGGATTTGGACAACTTGCCTTAGAGGGCAAGAAAGTCATTTTTGTAATAAATGCAAAAGGAAGCTTCCTTTTAACCATGGTTAATAATTCACCTTGATCTTATCCCATCATAATTACCTCTCAACTGATTTTTATCAGATCTAACCCTCTTGGCTAGGTGGCATGGCTTCTAGAAGGAGAAAACTCAAAAATGACTTGTAATTTTGAAAGTTGTACTTGAAATCCATGGTTTTTGGAGCTCTATGTTTCAAAATCAAAAGTATAGCTAGACTCCACGGATTTGCAAGTTCTTGGACATTTTGGAAATCTTGTTTCAAGGGCTACAACTTTCATGTTTTGAGTTTTTTCTAATTCAAAATGGAACTATGTGAAAAAATGCCATGAAGTTTGGAAAAAATGTGAAATTTTAACACTTGAAAATTTTTCTAAGTGTTGATAATTTTGACTTTTTGTTGACTTTTCCAAATTTCTTGATTTTTTATGATCATGATGGATCATTTGAAGTATTTTGATGATTGAAAAAGTTTTATCTTGAAAGTTGACCAAAAGTCAAAGTTTGACTTTTCAAGGCAGTATGAAATTTCATCGATGATCCGTAAATCGACGATGAATTTTGTGAACTTCGTGATGTTTTGAATCCGTAAATTAGGTCAACATGTTGTATTGAAGATATGAAGATCAATCTCCAAACAAAAAGTCATTCATTGATCGAAAATCGCTGATTGCTTATCCTCGATAAAACCCTAATTGGTCGATCCTTGATAGATCATGAGAAAAATTGATATCCAAGATCGAGGTTGATGATTTGATCAAGATAGATCACTTGAGGTGAGTGAAACTCAAACCCTAATTGATTACCTCTTGAATCGATGAAAATTGATGAAACCCTAATTTTGACCTAGAAGCTACACCCGATTAATTGCTCGAATCGTTAGTGATGCAGTTATGCAAATGTAAGGTGGTATATTAGGTCAAAAATTGGGGTATGACAGATGCCCCTATTTATGTTTCTTTACCCTGAGATATGAAGATGAATATCTTCGCCTCGATAGGTGAAGAGACTTAAATATCGAATACGCAAATTTTGGACCTAAGATACCAAAATGCGATGATGCAAAATGATTGCAAAAAGTTCACCCAAGAGATATCAAAGATTGATATGATGGGGAAGAGTTGTGAAGATGACTCGATCTGTCTAAGAAAAGAGAATCATGTTTGTTGGGAAACAAGCAATATGTTTCACTGTGTGATACGGTGAACTGACTTTGTAGGATTTTTGTATCCAAATGGATAGCAAGAGTCGCCACCGACTTTTTTTTTTATCCAATTAAGGGAAGGTAAAAGTAATGTAAAAGACCTTCGTTAGATTCTCGAAGTTCGGGAGAATGGTTATGAAAAGGAAGGTATTAGCACCCTTTCCATCCGTAGTTATCTACGGCTCTTAGTTGCTCTAGATCACTTTTTAAAATTGCTTGTGTGTTTGACAAAATGTTTTGAAAAGGCATTTCGCTTTGACTTTGTAATGACTTATGTAGGAGTGTATACAAAGTGTTCGAAATGTTTAGTTTTGAAAAGAGTTTGAACTTTGAAAAGTGTGTGGTATGAAAAGCATTTGATGGAGCGAGCAACTAAAAGACTTATTACCCACTCAGAATTGGTCGTTTTGTTGTACTTCTACATCGGACCTCCTAAATCCAATGGTGGTGTTAATTTTGACGAATCACCAGACAGCCGGTTCAAGCTCACAACCGAAAAGCCCTAGCAATGGTATTACACATCGACGCTCAAAGCCAAGGACGATTGCCAGATCAAACCCTAGGCCTCTCGTAAAACACATTGCAAGCATTAGAATCCATTAAAACACACGTAATAATAATATGCGATTTCAAGAAAAATTCAAGTATGTATGAATGTATATGGATCGATTCAGCATGCTTTGGTCAATAACAATGATGTATTCTTACTCATACTTACCCCCTGAGCACGTTTGGATGCTTGAGAGAGGCTGGAGAGGGCTGGAAAATAAAACTCGAATTTTCAAGTTTCTTGAGAAAATTTGCAAGAATTAGGGTTATGCTTGAGCTAGGGTTTCCTCTGGTTTGCTGGCTATGATGCTTGATATTTATAGAGAGGATTGGAAGGGAAAAAAGGAATGGAAAAGATTTGATTTGGAGCATTCAATATTTTTCAAATAAAATCGATTTTCTTGAAAAAATTTGATTTCTTCTTCAATGCAAGATCAAGCACGAATTTGGCAAGTATTGGGCTATCTTGGACTTCAAGGAACATATAAAATCCTTTTGAAAAATATGATTTTCATATTTTATATAATTTAATTTTGAATTAAATGTTCTAAAATTCAAAATAAAATCAATAAAATAGAAAATTGCCATGGCCAAGCATTTATGGGTCAAGAATATTGTCATGAACAAGTTTGGATCAAAAGATTATAAGCCCATTTGGAAAATTTTGCATTTTGACCAAAATGTCCTTTTGTGCAATCATTCAAAATTGCCCAACTTCGAATGGTGTATCTTGCTCAATTTTCCACATTTTGAGTGTTCTTGGACTTTTGGAAAGCTCTAAGAGTCCTCTAACCAATGTCTTTGGTCTCATCTCAATTGGAGTTACCATGCTCAAAATATCTTCAAAACAAAAGTTGACTTTTGTTGACTTTGAAAATGACCAATGTTTCGAGCTATACCTCTCAAATGAAGCATTTTTGGACATTCTTGTGAGACATGAAGTTGTAGAGAATTGAATTTCCTTCAAAACAAGAGGTGGTGGAAAAATTTCGAGAAAGTATGAGGAAGTTATGATCACCAAAGTTCATTGACTTTTCACCTAGAAACCCTAATTTAGAAAGTTTGACTTTGAGCAAATCTTGAGTTTTCTTGATGAATCATGATCAACCCTTGATCAAATGATGAATGTTACTTCAAAATGAGGATGTTGACCAAAAATTATGAAGTTTGATCAGTATGTTGACCACAGCTGACTTTTTGTCCAATATAACCGATTTTCAACCATCCGAGCAATTGTTCGAGGAAACTTGACTCAGGAAGCTTGAAACTTGACATGGAGGATCTTTAAAGCATATGAGGAGGCATGAGGGCCATTGGAGATGTTGAAACCATCTTGACTTGAGAGATACCAAACCCTAGTTTGGGTTGATTGTCTAGGAGAGAGTTTGTCCGATCAACTCGAGGAATCTTCGAGCATAGATGTATGAAATCTTTGAGAAGATGGAGGGCAAATTTTGGGGTATGACAACTGCCCTGCTCAATTTTCTTGTACTGAAGGTTAGATTGACATGCTTGTCTTTCGTGACTGGAGGTAGAAGATGATTGAACACCGAGTACACCGAAAATTTGCACTCGCTGGTGGATGATGCGGAACGGGCTTACAGATGCCGCTTGGAGAAGTTGGAGATCACTGGGAACCAGTCGACGCTAGACTCGAGTTAAATAGGAGAGCTGATGAGATGGGCTTAAGATGCCATCCGAAAGGTCGATGCCGGGAGCGAGCCGCGTTAGACTCAGATGTTCCCGAATGGAGAGGAGATGGGCTTAAGATGCCATCCGGGAGTCGACGTTAGACTTCGTGTTCACTTTGAATGAAGTTATTGGTCCGTATTGATTTTAACCATATATGCAGATTCGAAAGTGAAGAAATGTTGACAAGTAGTCGAGATGGGCTTAGACGCCATCCAAGGCAACCGAGTCAGACGCCGATCAGTAGTCCTGCTGATAATCGTAATAAATCGCACCGATTACCCGGGAGAGATTGTAGTTGGCCAGAATGTGGATAGCTTCCCTGTTGTGCATCGGGTGTTGATCCATTGCCTGTTATCGGAGGATAACCAGAGGTGGTCTTTCGGATAGTTTTCCGCTTGGTTCGGGCTTAACTCGACTGCTGCGGAGGCGGTCTTCGATAGTTTTCCGCCGGCTCGGGCTTAATCTCGACCTGCTTTTAAGGCGGTCTTTCAGATAGTTTTCCGCCGGCTCGGGCTTAATCTCGACCTGCTTATGCCAAGTGATCACACTGCTTTGGAGAAAACAAGAGAAACTTTGATAGAATATTTGTTAGTCTTATGCAAAGTATGATGCATGACAGTGTATATGAATGACATATGCATGAATTATGACTTTATGAGAAATGTATGAATGATAAATGTTGTGATATTTCAACACATATCCATCTTGAAGAAGATGCGGATGTTCTGCTTGAAGATTTCGACTCGCTGGGAATCGAGTAGGTGAGAACCCGCTTTGAAGGAGAAGAAAGATATCCTGATTCTCCGATGCACTACCGACCAAGTCTTGGGCCTAGATATTGTGAGGAAGGAAGAGATTTGAGAAGCTCGTTGTCGGAGGTCTCATATAGACCCCGCCGAGGAGAGTCTGGAGGCGATCTGCTGAGGAATTTTAGGAGGTGCCTCACGGGATTTCGAGGTAGATCTCTGAGAGCATTTGATGGTTGCCGAGACCGGCTAGAAGAGTCTCGAGTCCGTTGTAATCTCGGCCGGGGAATAAAGGTGTATGCTTCCTCCGATGCACTATCTCGCCCAAGTTTTGAGTCCGATACCGCCGGGAGAAGGGGAGGATTGAGAAATATCCGCGGGATGAAATGTTACCGCTGAGACCGATGTAACATTGCTCGTTGAGTGGAATCATTGTGGATTAACATATACCCGCTGGGAAGGTGTGTTGTGAGTGACACCTTTATGCTCGTGGGGAACTATTTGTTGACTTTCGCCGCATCCCGATTCCCGAACCCGTAGTAAGTACTTTTGTATGTTCACTTTTCGTATGTTCATGATTAGATTCTTATTGTCAAATGCGATAGTCATTCAAAGCAAACGTTGGACTTATTGCAAATAACAACAATGTAAATTGTAAAGAGAAAGAAGTCATTTATTTGAAAGGTGGCGATGGCCGTAGTTTGTACACAAGAAAGGTAAAAGCTATGCGGAAACAATCTCGTTAGGTTCCAACTATGCTAGTACTCATATATTTCAACTATCTCATCTCCTCAGTCAGAGAAAGTGAGTAGATCGATCTTCGCCACTTGAACTTGAATGATAGTAGTCCGAAGCAGTGATCCGAAGAGACATAGTTGTACGCTTAAATCCCTAACTTTTGCCTAGACCGCCTTTTCGGTTTTTAGTCCACCGATACCTTTTTGCCCAAGCCGCCTTTCGTGTTTTCGACTTGCCGGTGTACATGTTTTGTATATATCCTTAACTTTGCCCGAACCTTTGGTTCGCCAGATGCCCTTATTTTTGCCTAGGTTCGCCGACCTAGCGGGTCTCTTTTATGCGTAGTATTTTTGACTATGTCTCGCTCATGTGGTGGGAAGTCTTCACCATCCATGGTGCTAAGTATCATAGCTCCACCGAAAATACTGCCTTGACCACAAACGGTCCCTCATAAGTGGGAGTCCATTTCCCCGGATCACTTGTGGAAGAATGATGCGCTGACTACTAGATCACCGACTTGGTAGACTCGGTGCTTGACCTTCTTGTTAAATGCTCGATCATTCGCTTCGATAACTGTCCATGGCAAATGGATGCGAGTCGCTTCTCATCAATCAAGTTGATCCGTCAAGCGTGTCTCGAACCCAATCGCCTTCACCTAACTCGCCTCCCGGAGGACTCGTCGAGGGTATCTCAACTCGATGGGTAAGACGGCTTCCATACCGTATACGAGAGAAGGGGTTGCCTCTGATGTTCGTGTCAGTGCGATAACCATGAAGAGCAAATGGTAACATCTCATGCCAATCTTTGTAAGTCACCGTCATCTTCTCAGATAATCTTCTTAATGTTTTTGTTGGCGGCTTCCATCGCGCCATTCATCTTAGGCCGATAAGGAGATGAATTGTGATGCTTGATCTTGAATCGCAGAGTTCGGTGATCATCTTATTGTTGAGATTGGAACCGTTATCCGTGATAATCCTTTCGGAGTGCCCACCGATGATAAGATTATGTTTGATGAATCGAGCCACAACATTCTTGGTAATGATGCATACGAGGTCGCTTCTACCCACTTGGTAAAGTAATCTATTGCCACAAGGATGAAACGATGTCCATTGGAGGTCGGGCTTGATTTCTCCAATCATGTCAATGCCCCACATTGCAAAAGGCCACGGAGAAGTTAAAACATTCAGGTACCGGAGGTACGTGCACTTTGTCGCGTAACCGCACTTGTGACAAGATCGAGCGTGACAATCGCTTCCATGGTGGACCAATAGTAACCGTTCTCAAAATCTTTTAGCCATCGATGTCCACTAGAGTGGGTACCAAATTCTTCGTAACTCTTCCATGATACGCATTGTCGCTTTCAGTCTACACAATGAGTAAGCACAAGTCGTGGTTGCGCTTGTATAAGATGTCGTTCGAGGAAGAATTTGATGCAAATCTTCTCATAAACTTCTTATCATTGATGATGCCCTCGCTGGATATTCCCGAGTCTCAAGATACCTCTTCATAGTACCAAGGTTTCTCTCGATCAAGCTCATAACAATACCGGTTCGCAAACTTTCAATGATGATCCGGGAGCCTCGTTGTCCCATCTAACCTTGAACATAGACGATAGTAGCCAATGCGCCCGCCAACCGATTCTCTTCTCGTGGAATATGATTGAAAGTGATCTCTTCAAAGTAAGGAATCAAACTCGTAACATGCTCGATATGGAATGAGATCGGATGCTTCGTATCCCACTCGCCTTAATCCGCTGATCACTAAAGCCGAGTCTCCATACACTTGTAAGAACTTAAGTCAATAGCAGCTTTAAGACCCATGATGCACGCTCATATTCGCCATGTTGTTCGTGCAATCAAACATAATCGGTGAAAGGCGATGTCCGCTGTAGGGATGTGATGATGGCGCCAATGCCATTGCAAGTGCATTTGAGGCTCCATCAAAACCATAGTCCATCGGGATCCTTGTTCGTGTCCTTCGTCTGGCCTGTTCTTCTAATCAGAACTAGTAGAACATCTTCATCTCGAAATTAACGCATAGATCGATAGTCATCTACGGCTTGATGAGCCAAATGATCGGCTACCACACCTTTGATCGCTTTCGAGAAGTGTATCGATGTCATATTCGGTCAAGATCATTTGCCATCTTGCTATTCTTCCGAGAGAGCTGGTTTCTCAAATATGTATTTTATCGGATCCATCTTGGAAATCAAC
Source organism: Vicia sativa (assembly GCA_021764765.1). Taxonomy (NCBI): domain Eukaryota; kingdom Viridiplantae; phylum Streptophyta; class Magnoliopsida; order Fabales; family Fabaceae; genus Vicia; species Vicia sativa. The sequence goes on along the minus strand of CM038796.1, from coordinate 68,467,197 downwards.
AAGGTAGTGTGAGTCAACATATACTGCCTTAGTCAAGCAGCAAGTTAAAGCGTTGCAAGTTTTCTCGTGTGAGTATCTTGTTTCACAATCGGTAAACTTTTGCTAAGGTAGTATATTGCATGCTCTTTTCGACTGCATCGCCATGTTGCCCCAACACACACCCCATTGAGTTCTCTAACACCGCAAGTACATGATAAGAGGTCTTCCGGCAAAGGCATCAAGATAGGAGGATTCTCGTAGGTATTCCTTGATTTTGTCAAAAGCGATCCGCAATCGCTGCTCCATTCCACTACCGATCTTTCTTAAGTAACTTGAAGATCGGCTCACAAGTAGCGCTAGGTGTGCAATGAATCGCAATGTAGTTCAATCGCCCAAGAAACCTCCGACTTCTCGGTGCGGGAGTCGGCATCTTGAATAGCTTTAACCTTGGCGGATCGACTTCAATACCTTTACCACGACTACAAACCCTAGGAGTTTTCCGGATCCGACTCCAAAGGTGCATTTGTTAGGATTCGCCTCAACCTGTACTTCTTCAACCCAAACGCCGCAAGTGATCAAGATGTTCTTCCTCACCGTGATCGAGCTATCATGTCGCCGACGAGACCTCTATCTCGTGATGAATCATGTCATGAAATAATGTAACCATAGCATCGATAAGTGGCGCTCCGTTTCAAGCCGAACGGCATAACCTTGTAGCGTAGTGCCCCACCGTAACAAAATTAGTCTTCCATGTCTTGGAGCCATCTTAACTGATTGTAACCGAGAAACCATCCATAAAGGAGAAAACCTTATGCCGAAAGCGGTGTGTCAACCGTAACATCAATATGAGGAAGTGGGAAATCGCCTTCGACTTGCCTTGTTCAGATCTCTCGTAATCCACACACATTCGTATTTTACCATCCTTCTTAGGTACGGGTACCACATTTGCAACCCATCGGGATAAGAGGTGATGCTAAGAAACCCGTTGAATCGCTTCATAACTTCGGCTTTGATTTTCTCTCGACATCTCGTGACGCACGCGATGAACCTTCTGCTTTACCGAGAAAACCTTCTTTGTCGGCAATCGTGTACCACAATATCAATGTCTAAACCTGCATGTCTTCGTATGACCAAGCAAAACCTCAACATAGTCTCGTAGCATCCGAACCAACCTTTCTTTAACACTGCTCCAAGACCCGCCTCCTATCTTGACCTCTTTTTCCGCCTTCACAAGACCTAAATTCACAACCTCAACTTGTCTTCGTGTGGTCAGATAACTCGCTTTCTTGTCAGTAGCCCGCAAGTTCTCCGGCACTTCACAATCTTCCTCACTTTCGCCTTCGCTTGGTAGATCGGATTATCAAGTCATATTTAGCACTAGCATAGTCATATTAACTAGATTCGAGTGATTCGCAGTTGTATCACGGTGTGTGTAAGAAACACATAGCTTTTTGAAGGGTAATAAAGTAAAGAAAGAAAACACACAATTGAATGCAAAAGTCCAACGAATTTATTGAATGAAAATACGCAAACGATGATAAAACCCCGAACGAGCCATGACGCCTGCAAGGCACCAGCTTTCAAAGTTTATTGTTCAAACATAAAGAAATACGAAAAGCAAAACAAAACAAGAGCAATTACCCCGGCTAAAGGAGATTGGTATGACGCCTTCGCCTTCCAATTGCCGAGCCCATGATCCGAGTTGGAAGATCCACTTGCCGATGTCGAAGCCGTTGTCGTTATCTTCTATAGCATGGATTCCACTTTGGCTAATGAAGTCGGTCGCTCGCGATCATCATCGACCCTTGATGGTGAAGCCTAAACCAGCCTTGTCGATTTGAAAGGAAGATCGTGAGCTGACCCCAAATGCTACTCCTTGTTCAACAAAGAGCTTGAGCTCTTTCAACGAGGCCATCCTAGGCGGAACTTTGGCACCTTCAGAGGACGGAGAGTCAACAGCATGACTGGTATTGTTTCAAAAGCTTGACAGGAGTCTCAAGAATTCACCCTCCATCTCGAGATAGCGGAATGACCGTAGATGACCGACCTCTTCTTCACCACATACCGTGACAACCTTCCTTTCACCGGTATTTCAGCCGATGTATGGTAGAAAATACTTCCCATGTATCCAAGGGCCCAAGTAGGCAAGAGTAAGCGGACGGATGTCCATGACAAAGAAAGTGGAATCAAAAGTCTGGAACCGACTTTAATAGGCAGAGTGAGTCTCCAAGCACTGCGCTTAGAACCATCAAAAGCTCTCAATAATGTCACCGGGTCTCGTAACCAACCCTTCGACATCAAGTCGATCAAAAGCGGTCCTCGAAGGATATTCGAGCGTAACCGTGTCAACCAAAACATGAGATAAGGTAGTACCTTGCATTCAATGTAGATGTAAGGCCTTGTTATGTTTCTTTCCTAGAGTCAAATCAACATCGTAAGCCTAGGCCGTTGTTGGCAGAAGCTAGCAATACAAACTTCGAACTGTCATGGTAGTTCTTGCGACATGAGCATTCTTCAAACTTCACCAAGGCATTAGCATGAGCCTCGAGCACAAGAGCAAAGCGAGCATGGAAATCTTGGATGGAGTCTGTCCTAACTGCTCCACAACATTGTAGTCACTCTTCTTGATAATCTTCGCAATTTCTCCATTTCTTGTTTGGAGGTGTCTTCAGAACTTCCTTTGGTACTTCCGGTTGAGCAGATGAGCCACGGTTCTTTCCTCTAGGGATATTGGTTGAGTAGCCGGAATGCGAGCCGGAGTCGCAGGTCTTTTGAGGAGAGATCTCGAGAGAATACCCTTCCGCTCGGGTCACCCACCGATCCGGTGATGTTGTCGATGTCGAATGGTAACTTCAACAGAAGATCTTCAATGGTCGAGGGTCTTGCTTGACGCCATGATAGTAAACATCAGCTCCATAATTCCAAGGGATAGCCTTGTCAGAGGAATATGGCATAGGTCTTGGAGAAGTGATGATGAGAGGTGCAACTCTAGGCGCAGGATAAGCAGAGGAAATCCTTATGGTGTTAACATCAGCATAGTCTTCTGGGAAATCGTCACCCCATCCGGTCGCTTTAACATCTTCAATAGGAATCTTGTAACTATCAGGAACAGTGTACTTCACCATGTAATCATACTTTCCACTTGGCTGCCCCAAGGTATCCCATACAGATGGTACAGTTTCGTTCGCATTGTCGATCTTAAACTTAGACATTTCTTCACACAGCTTCGCAGGTGGCTTCGTAAATAGTATCTCACGGTTATCCATCATGCACCGAACACGCCTTCTCAACCAAGCACAACCATCGTGGGCACCAACGACAATCCTCTCGGGCATCCCGGATTGACACCCGCAGCAAATTCTTCTTAACAACATCGAGGAATGGTCAAGTCATCTATGTTGAAAACATAAGTATCACCAACAAAGATTGGAACTCTTGTCATGGTTAGGCATAGGCGCTTGATCACATTCGAGTCTCAACAGAGGATCAAATTCAATCTGCTTAGCTTCAATCATATCTTGAATCTTGTTCTTCGTGAGCCCAACAATTGTCGTTGTCGTGCCCTGGGTTGGAATGGTAAGCACACTTAGCATTAGGATTGTACTGAGAGGAAGTGTTGACATTCGAGGAGGATCCTCAAAGTAATCACCGCTTTCAACATGTGTTGCAAGGCTTGCGACAAAGGCATGTTGATTTTCAACGCGCTCGTTACGCGTTGTCTCACCGAGGTCAGGCCGATGTAGGATCGAGATCACAACCGCTCTACGATTGAGCACGGTCGGTCTTGGCTCGGCTCGACCATACACAAGATTAGCTTTTCTTAGCACCAAAAGATCTCTTCGCAGATTGAAGATGGCTCCACATGAATCTTCCCACTCTTGATACCACCTTCAATACGCCGTCACAATATCAACTCGGTGAATCCGGATGAGAATTTCCAATCGATGATTGAAGAACGGGCCTCGCTGTTCTATAAACATATCAACCAACTCCCTATTGGATAAGGGTGGTTGAACTCACCGCTAGATCTCCACTCGAGCATACCCTTGAACTTCTCACACGACCCATAGACATGCTTTGTAGTTGCATGCGAGTGGGTGTCAATTCAGATTGTACTCATATGTCTCAGAAAGCATCACCAAATCACCTGTACGGATACGGCCATTCTCTAGCCGATAGTACCATTCCAACTGGTTCCGACAAACTCTCTTGAAAATAATGCATCCACAACTTTCTCATCAGGGGATTGATCTTCTGACATAGGACTTCAAATGCACTTAGGGCAAGACATGCCATCATACTTGGCAAAAGTAGGAACTTTGAATTGGGAGGAATCACAACACCGTGAACAAGACTCGATCATCAAAGTTCAATTTGACATTTTCGTGTTTTCCACAAGATTCAGACGATCTTCAAGTTGCTTGTACTTGTCATCTTCCCGTAGTATCGCCATAATCGAATGATCCTCTCCTCCTTTCTTTGGTTCACGTCACCTTCATCACCCTTGGTACTCCCCCGCATGGACACTTCCTTCGAGAGCTCAATACGCCGACCACTTTAGAACCTCCTTTGAAACGCCTACCCATGTTGAGGAGACCAACAACCTTCTTCTTCTTCGCATCTTCTTGGCCTTGACCAAGTTGGGAACATCTCGAACCGAGCATTCCGAGCTTGAGATCTTTGACATCTGCTCAAGAGCCATTTCGCTAAAATAAATAGCGAGCAAATGAGAAAACCAATCTCCAATGTACCGTGATGCAATGTTTATGCTATGATATGCAATGTTTATGCGAATGCAATGCAATGTTTTCAAGGACCTAAGAGATTTAAATTTGTTAAACAAGCAATGAACAAACATTTATTAGTACTTCTCATTATTATTCTTTTCTTTTAAGTACAAGAGATAGTTCAAAATAATAAAAGAAAAGCATAAAATCCTAAAGCTCTAAGTCTCCCATGGCGCTTCCTCTTGGTGCCGATGTAAGCGTTGATATTTCGCCTCATGAAGTTGCTTGGTCAACTCTAGGACTTTCTTCTCACTTGCATAACATCGAGCTTCAAAGGTATCCCTTTCTTCTTTTAGTTGAATCCGGATCTCTTCAAGTCTTCAAAATCAAGGCATGGAGATAAGATAGGTACGCCACCTATAGCAACAGTTCCATAATTACCGTAAAACAGCGTGAATGGCATCATGAGGTTTTGAGCTCGAGCTCGCACTCCATTTGAGGTAAGGTTCCCAAGGAATGGAGTTCGGTGCCCCAAAGTCTTGGTATCGGTCTTCTTTACCATGCCCCAAGCATGTATAAACCTTCGCTTGCACTCGAGATCATGATTGTAGTCGAACACAACATCTTGGAGAAGCATATCATGGACCATCTCTTCGAAAGCAAAACCAAACCGACGAGAGCTAGAGAAGGTTGTAAGTAATACTCCCTTATACCAAGTAGTGGTACATTAGGGAACTCCACAACGCTCAATGAATGTGAAGTCCTTTTGAGAGAAAAGATTCCAACGGATATCGAATGAGAGAGTGACATCAATCTTTGAGACCATCTCAACCTTTGTTCATTCTTCAAATCGATGGAGGAAGGTGCTAAATAAACCACCTTGAAAGTAACGGTATACAACACATGAGAGTTCCTTGTCTTTGATGGTACGAGTGTGGAGAGAATGGGATGTCTCCAAGTAAGGTAGGCATAGGATTGCGGGTAAGGAACAACTTGATGGCATTGATATCGATGAATTGATCCGAGTTAGGAAATAGAACCAAACCATAAATTAGCAAGGCCACAATGTCTTCAAATGCATGGAAACTCATAACTTTGAGGAATTCTCGCTTTCTTAATTAGGAACTTGAAAGTAAACCCTTAACTCCACTTCTAGTTTCCCAATTGGCTTCAATATTTGAACGCTTAAGATGTAAGGCTGATGCAATGTCTTCGTACTTAGGAACCTTTTCTAGACCGTGAATGGCATTTGATCAAGAATAGGTATCCCAAGTAGCTTAGAGAACTCTTCTAAGGTAGGAACCAACCGATAATCGGAAATGTGAAGCAATGGTGTTTCGGATCAAAGAACTGAATAGGACATGCATCATATCTTCTTCAAAACCGAGATAACCAAATCAAGTGTAACCATGTCTTTGATGAACGAGCATGGTCGGAATTTCAAACCAATTCTTTGAGTTGAGAAGGGATACCCATGAAGTTGATTCGGATAGTCTTTCTAGCCATAATACCCTACAAAACAGAGCAAAGATAAACCCTAGGTCCTTGAAATAGTTAGAAATGATATGCAATGCGAATGATGTCATGATGTCATGTTTAGCACACACAAACAATTCACACAATGAGCCTAGGGTTAAGGCTTGCATGAGGTATAGGCGATTACCCCACCAAAAGTTTGAGTTGGTTCATCCGTCCTATAATAGTAACCGGTTCTAGGAATCTCATATCACGATCTTCTCAGAGGCGCTTATTTCAATACGACGCCAAGTGGTCGATCGAAAATGTCCCAAAAGTCCGATCTCAATGAGCGTAGCATCGAGTATCAACCAACCTCGGTCTACACCAAAGCCGCCATCTCACTACCTTCTAATGGCCAAGATGGGTCAATTAAGGTTCTAAAAGTTTAGTTAGCGCTGATGACACCACGCAGGCCAAATACTTTCTTCAACTTGGGAATGAAGTGTATCGGGCAACCAAAGTGTCACGCTTAGCCATCATGTTGACCGTGTAGTTATACGCCTAACGGTCGCGATGATCTAATGCTACTTACCTAAAAGGAAACCCGGATCCGTGTAGGATCCCAACAATATAATACCCAAGCAACCCTTAAAGATAAAGCATACAAGTCAAACAAAAGCAAAAAATGATCTAGAAATCCCTAAGGCAATTCTCTTTAGGATCTTTTTCTCACAGAGTCGCCAGCCTCAGATACTTGAACTGACTTTGTAGGATTTTGTATCCAAATGTGCGGATAGCAAGAGTCGCCACCGACTTTTATTTTTATCCAATTAAGGGAAGGTAAAAGTAAAAAAGACCTTCGTTAGATTCTCGAAGTTCGGGAGAATGGTTATGAAAAGGGAAGGTATTAGCACCCTTTCCATCCGTAGTTATCTACGGCTCTTAGTTGCTCTAGATCACTTTTTAAAATTGCTTTCTGTGTGTTTGACAAAATGTTTTGAAAAGGCATTTCGCTTTGACTTTGTAATGACTCATGTAGGAGTGTATACAAAGTGTTCGAAATGTTTAGTTTTGAAAAGAGTTTGAACTTTGAAAAAGTGTGTGGTATGAAAAGCATTTGATGGAGCGAGCAACTAAAAGACTTATTACCCACTCAGAATTGGTCGTTTTGTTGTACTTCTACATTCCTTTAGAATAGCGCTAGCCATACCATTAGTTAGTAGGTAGCTCCATTCGCTGGATGTAAACGGACATTCGAAGGGACATCGGATGGTCATAGAAGGCAACTGTAGGAAGTATCCTAGCACATTCAAGGACTATCATCATTTTCGAGGCGACAATCGAGGGTCAAGATCATGTATTCGGAGGCGACATCGTGGGTCTATGATCTTTCTATGATGATTTGTTTGGAAGGCGACGGTGCTAGGATACCTCTACGTTCGAGGGACATGACCATTTGAAATCGAAGGCATCGAAAGAGAATTACCCTAAGGTGTGTGTGAAAGAAGTGTGTCAAATTCGATATTTTATCTTGAAGATTAGTGTGAGCTATGTCCAATTATTATCTTGCCATACACACCTAATTACTAGCAATTGATAAGGCGGAAATAAAATGCGGAATGTAAAGGCGGATAAACCTACGCTATTACATGGCTTTGGGCGTATACATAATTAGGCGGAAAGTAAAAGTCCTAAATTAAACTATTACAACCCATGAGCAGTTACATTATTGAAAAGTAAAATAAAACGGAAGAATCGTCCGAATCGGATCAACCCGTGAAAGAATAAGAAAATCTAAGATGCAATATGAATCGAACAAGAGAAAAATGTTAGAAAATGCAAGTTTTGATATGGAAAATTAATACATGCTGGAAATAAGATAAATAAGTTAAAATAATTTTTGGGATTTTTGAAAAGATTTAATAATTAAAATGCAATTTATAATGATTTAAATGCTAAAATAAAAATAAAATAAATATGCATGCAAAATTATATTTTTAATATATTAAATTAAATAAAGGTTTTATGAAAATAATGTAAAAAAGAAAATGTTTTTGTAATTTTTAATGCGTAAATAAAATGTGGAAATTAATTAAAATAGAATGAAAATATTGAAAATAATTGGAAAATAGGAAAATAGAGTTTTGTAAAAGAAAAGGGATTGTCTCAACCAGAATCGAATCGAGACATCCCCTTCAAACCTTAAAAACCAACACGACCACTACGCCATGATGCACTTGGTGTTTGGTAAACCAAATCAAATCAATATGAATGTACACGCTGCTAGGGATATTTTGAAAAAATCAAACACACAACAAGGCCCCGCTGATTTTGAATGGACGAATCGAACGCCCCAGCCACGCCATGCCTCGCCGGCCGAGAAAGTCACGACGCCGGAGCCCTAGCTCCGGTCGCCTTCTCCTGAGGAGATTCTAACCCGCAAAATAACGCGAAAACAAAAAAAGAAGACCTTGTCCACCTAAATCGGACCTCCCGAATCCAATGGTGGTGTTAGTTTTGATCAATCGGCTGACAGCCGGTTCAAGCTCACAACCAAAAGCCCTAACAATGGTATTACACCGACGCTCAAAGCCAAGGACGATTGCCAGATCAAACCCTAGGCCTCTCAAAACACATTGCAAGCATTAGAATCCATTAAAACACACGTAATAATAATGCGATTTCAAGAAAAATTCAAGTATGTATGAATGTATATGGATCGATTCAACATGCTTTGGTCAATAACAATGATGTATTCTTACTCATACTTACCCCCTGAGCACGTTTGGATGCTTGAGAGAGGCTGGAGAGGGCTGGAAAATAAAACTCGAATTTTCAAGTTTTGAGAAAATTTGCAAGAATTAGGGTTATGCTTGAGCTAGGTTTCTCTCCGTTTGCTATGATGCTTGATATTTATAGAGAGGAAAAAGGAATGGAAAAGATTTGATTTGGAGCATTCAATATTTTTCAAATAAAATCAATTTTCTTGATAAAATTTGATTTCTTCTTCAATGCAAGATCAAGCACGAATTTGGCAAGTATTGGGCTATCTTGGACTTCAAGGAACATATAAAATCAGCCCTTTTTGGAAAAAATATGATTTTCATATTTTATATAATTTAATTTTGAATTAAATGTTCTAAAATTCAAAATAAAATCAATAAAATAGAAAATTGCCATGGCCAAGCATTTATGGGTCAAGAATATTGTCATGAACAAGTTTGATCGAAAGATTATAAGCCCATTTGGAAAATTTTGCATTTTGACCAAATGTCCTTTGTGCAATTGTCCAAAATTGCCCAACTTCTGAATGGTGTATCTTCTCAATTTTCCACATTTTGAGTGTTCTTGGACTTTTGGAAAGCTCTAAGAGTCCTCTAACCAATGTCTTTGGTCTCATCTCAATTGGAGTTACCATTCTAAAATATCTTCAAAACAAAAGTTAACTTTTGTTGACTTTGAAAATGACTCAGAATGTTTTGAGCTATACCTCTCAAATGAAGCATTTTTGGACATTCTTGTGAGACATGAAGTTGTAGAGAATTGAATTTCCTTCAAAACAAGAGGTGGTGGAAAATTTCGAGAAAGTATGAGGAAGTTATGATCAACAAAGTTCATTGACTTTTCACCTAGAAACCCTAATTTAGAAAGTTTGACTTTTGAGCAAATCTTGAGTTTTCTTGATGAATCATGATCAACCCTTGATCAAATGATGAATGTTACTTCAAAATGAGGATGTTGACCAAAAATTATGAAGTTTGACTATATGTTGACCACAGTTGACTTTTTGTCCAATACAACTGATTTTCAACCATCTGAGCAATTGTCTGAGGAAACTTGACTTGTGAAGCTTGAAACTTGACATGGAGGATCTTTTAAAGCATATGAGGAGGCATGAGGGCCATTGGAGATGTTGGAAATCCATCTTGACTTGAGAGATACCAAACCCTAGTTTGGGTTGATTGTCTAGGAGAGAGTTTGTCTGATCAACTCTTGAGGAATCTTTGAGCATAGATGTATGAAATCTTTTGAGAAGATGGAGGGAAAATTTTGGGGTATGACACACTGGCAAAATAGATTCACAATGGATGTGAATATCTATTTCGCTTTGGGAAACAAAGAGATTACCTTCTGTCAGCCTTGTGACAATGTTTAAGGTAAATGAAAATGATATTACCAATTATCAACCTTGTGAAAGTTTATGGTAATGAGTTCTGAAGATATTACCAATTATCGCAAGTGATAACTATAACAAGGTAATTCTTGAGAAAATTGTTGAGTATTCAGCCTTGTGAATAATGTACAATGATGGAAACAGATCTCAAATGAGTTTCTATTTTCACGCCTACAATCTTGCGGATATCTTTCTCGAGAAGATGGCATTTTGATTGAAAAGACATGTGTTTTCTTTTAGATGTAAAGACAACTATGGAGATTTCTTGAACTTTCATGATTTGATCTTACTAAGAAGGTTAATCGTTTTATGACAAGTTTCAAGATGAAAAGGAAATAAGCGGCTCGGATGACGAGGCTATTGCTTATTGTTTTGTAGGTAGATTTTTTTGTGAAATCTAATCCTGAAATGATTAGAGACAAGGTTCTATCCAGGAATGAACTGGAAAGAAAAGGTCAATCAAGACTTCGTTCCCAATGAGCACTGACATCAGCTGGGGAACATGATAGAGAAAAAAAATGTATTTTTCTGCTTGGGGATAATCTACTGGAGAGATGACATACCCACACTTGTTTTTGGGAATCAATGCAACCTAAACAAGTGATGTTGAAACAAACATTTGAGAAATGCAGGAATGCATTAATGATGCTATTATGTATGAATGATGAATGTCATGAATGTCATATGCACGCTGACGATACTTAACAACAAAAAGGGTATTTGGGAAGAGGACTACAGTCGAACAAATACTCAAAGAAAATCTGCAGCAATGGTGTAGACGCATCGATGAAGACTCGAGTTGCATGCTTTAAACTTTCCGAAAAAGGCATTCATTGGAAACTTTGTTGGGAATTCTTTTGGATAAGAACACTGCCTTTGATGACCTCTGAGGAGAAGAAACTTCAGAAAGCTTGTTCTATCTTTCAGAGGTCGAAACACTTTATGGAGAAAACTATTGAAGTTCTTTCTGTGTTCATAGTTCAAAGGAAAATTTCGCTTTTATTTCAAAATTTTGAAGTAAAATTCATTTAAAACCTTTTTAGTTTCAAAAAGTGATTTTCACATTAAAAAGCGTTATTTTGCAAAATAGAATAAAGCAAGAATTGCAAACAAATGGACACAAGGCTCAAATTTTATTGATAGAATGGTAATCGGCCAAAGGCGTGATTCCATGAACTATTTACAAGAGTTGGAAATGATAATTTATTGGGAAAAGGCTACATTGAAAGCAATAACCACTATGATCCCTAACAACTTTGAATTCCAATTGTGCTTGTTGCTTTAGAAGATTTTGATTGAAGATCCGTTGATGTAAGATTCTTCAGACTGACGAAGTATGGACTGATTGCAGTTACTTTGTCATTTTTTGTATCCTTATTTTTTTTTGCCTAGATTGCCTTTTCAGGTTTTCAATCTATCAGGATAATTTCGTTTATTGTCTCTAATTTTGCCTCGGACCGCCTTTTCGTGTTTTCATCCACCGAGACGCTTTTTGCCAAAGTCGCCTTTTCGGTTTTCGACTTACCGAGTTGTTCTTTTGTTTTTAGACAAAGTATTTCTTGATCGCATCAAGATTCACAGGATGCGGAGTTCATCACGTCCATGGTTGTGAGAGTCATAGCACCGCCGTAAAAGCTTCTTTTGACGATGTATGGGCCTTCATAATTAGGAGTCCATTCGCCCTAGAATCGTTGAAAGATGTAATCTTTTTAAGCACGAGGTCGCTTCTCGAATTCATGAGGTCGGACCTTTTGTCAAAAGCTTTCTTCATCCTTCTTTGATATAATTGTCCATGACACAAAGCGGTCGAAGTTTTTCTTCGATTAAGTTCAACTGGTCGATCTGCGGACACCATTTGGCCTCGTATAACTTAGTTTCCATGAGGACTCATTGACGAATCTCAACTTCTACGGGAGCACCGCCCATGTCGATACTAGAGAAAAAGGAGTTGCCCTGTGGTGCGATCTGGCACGATACCCATGCAGAGCAAATGGCAACATTTCGCCGCTTTGTAAGTGATGACCATCCTCCGGACGATCTTCTTGATGTTCTTGTTGGCGCTTCAACGGCGCCGCTCATCTTTTGGGTAAGGAGATAAGTTATGATGCTCGATCTTGAATTCCCACGTTCTTTCATCATTTTTTGTTCAAGTTCGATCCATTGTCTGTAATGATCTTACTCAGAACTCCATATCGGCAAATGAGGTTGTTCTTGATGAACCTCACAACCACTTGTCTTGTGACGTTGGCGTAAGATGTTGCTTCGACCCATTTGGTGAAGTAATCAATAGCCACTAAAATGAAACGATGTCCGTTGGACGCTTTTGGTTCGATCATCCCGATCATGTTGATGCCCCACATGGAGAAAGGCCACGGAGAAGAGAGAACGTTGAGTAGAGTTGGTGGCACGTGGATCTTATCTGCGTAGATCTGACACTTGTGACATCTCTTGACGTGTTTACAGCAATCAAATTCCATTGTTATCCAATAGTATCCTGCTCTCAAGATCTTTCTGGACATTGCATGTCCATTTGAATGGGTTCCAAAGGACCGTTCATGCACTTCATGGATTATTGTGTCTGCTTCATGTCTGTCGACGCACCTGAGCAAGACCATGTCGAAGTTTCTTTTGTATAGCACATCTTCATTCAGGAAGAAATTTCTAGAAAGCCTCCTTAGAGTTTTCCTATCTTTGTACGATGCCCCGAGTGGGTACTCCTGAGTTTGAAGAAAACATTTGATATCGTGGAACCACAGTTTATCATCGAAGACTGCTTTAGTTGCAAATACATACGCAGGTCTTTCAAGGCGTCTGATACGGATCTTAGGCATATCATTCCAATTGTTGATTTTGAACATGGAAGATAGAGGCCAAGGCGCCTACCATTCGATTCTCGATCTCGAGGGATATGATGCGCTCAACTTTGTTGAAGAAAGTCACCAAACGCCTTGCATAATCTCGTAAGGAATCAAACCAAGATGATGAGTTTCATACTTGTCTTTGATTTGATTGATCACAAGGGTGAATCTCCATATATGTCAAGGATCTTGATCCTCAAGTCGATGGCTTCTTCGATACCCATGATAGAAGCTTCATATTCTCGCGATGTTTTGGTGCAATCAAATAGCAATCCGGAAAACGGAAATGAGAACCCTCGGGAGTGATGATGATCGCCCAATTCCATTGCCATAAACGTTAATCGCCCATCAAAGATTAAGCCCCATCTAGATTCTCGGATCGTGACCTTCGGTAGCGGTTCGTCACAATCTTTCATCTTTAAGTACATAACATCCTCGCGTGAAGTCGAATTTGAGAGATCGATATTCTGATCGTTGATGAGCCAAGTGATCGCGAGAATGCTTCCTTTGACCGCTTTTGAGCATGGTACTGATGTCATACTCGATAATAGCATCCGCCATCGAGCAATTCTTCCGTTAAGGCAGTGCTTTTCAAAGACGATTTGATTGGATCCATTTTGAGATTAACCAAGTTGTGTGATTGATCATGTATCATGAGACGCGAAGCCCACACCAAAGCACAACATGTTTTCTCGAGCATGGAGTAGCGAGTTTCACAACTGTGAACTTTTTACTCAAGTAGTAGATGGCATGCTCTTCTTACGGTTTCATCTGCCGCCCAAGCACGCAGCCCATGGAGTCTTCTAGCACGGTAAGGTACATGATTAATGGTCTTCCTTCGATTGAAGGAATCAATATCGGTGGTTCTCGATGTATTCTTGATACTCTCAAATGCTTTTGGCAATATTCGTCCACACAACCTCTTGATTCTTTGACAAGCTTGAATATCGCCCGCAGTGCAGCTATTTGAGAGATAAACTGGAGATGTAATTCAACCGCCCAAGAAATCCTCTTACTTGCTTTTCAGATGTGGCGCAGCATTTTTGAATAGCCTTGACTTTGTCAGGGTCAACTTCAATACCTCTTTGACTGACAATGAAACCTAGGAGTTTTCTAGATCTTACCCCAAAGGTGCATTTGTTAGGATTCAGGCGGAGCTGAAATTTCCTTAGTCATTGAAACAACTTCAAGAGATATTCTATATGTTCTTTTTCAGTGTCAGACTTTGCTATCATGTCGTCTACGTAGACTTCGATCTCTTTGTGCAACATGTCATGAAAGAGAGTAGTCATTGCCCTTTGGTAAGTTGCCCCTGCATTCTTTAATCCAAACGGCATTGCTTTGTAGCAAAAAGTGCCCCATGGCGTGATGAAGGATGGCTTCTCCATGTCTTCGGGAGCCATTTTAATCTGATTGTAACCAGAGAAAACGTTGAATTTTGCAGTGTTACCCACTAGCATGTCGATATGCGGTAGTGGGAAATCGTCTTTTGGACTAGCTTTGTTCAAATCCTTGTAGTCAACACACATTCGACCTTTCCGCCTTTCATGGAGACAGCACTATGTTGGCTAGCCATTGAGGATATTCGTATGACGAAGAAACCTCGCCGAAATGCTTTTGAACTTCCTTTTGATTTTGTCGGCCATTTCAAGGTGAACTCTTCTCGCCTTTGTTTAACTGGTGGACACTCCGGTCTTAATGGAAAGTGGTGCTCCACGATGTGGTATCTAAACCCGCATGTCTTTGAGAAGATCTATCGCTTTACTCTGACGCTGTCGCCGAGTAGAGCTCCGATGTTTACTTTTTGTCTTCCTCGTAACCCAAGTTGATTGCTTCCAAAGGCTCTTTGTGAGGTTGAATGATTCTTTCCTCGTGCTTAAGTAGTCGAGAAATCTCATCCAGATCTCTTCTTCAACTTCTTCCTGCGACTTCAATCGGGATTTCAAAGTTGGGAGAGAGCATAGAGTTATTGCGTTCAATGGATTTGTCCATCTGCATGTTTAATTTTGTGTTTGATTAATTAACCCTTCATTTTTCATTTTTTTTTTTTAAGAAAAAAGTTAATGTGAAAGTGTATGCAGATTATTATTTTTTTTTGAAGATTTTTATTGTGTTTTTTAGGATTATCATTTCCAAGAAAAGGTAAAACGAAAAACAAACACAAAGTGTGGAATCAAAGTAACGCGTTTTATTTATGATTCATAATATGAAACAGGGCCCTAAAATACAAACTCACTTGTCTTTGGCAAGACAAAGAGGAACTTATTTAAAAGCTAAACCCTATAAAACATCTCTTCGCTTTGGGCGAAGCGAGAGTTCAAAACAAAAGCAAAATAAACTACTTAGAACTATGAACATTAGTCCGAACTTCAACAGGCTTCCAATAGTAGCGAACTCCTTGGACATCGAGGTACTTTGGTAGTTTTCCACTTGGCTTAGTTCTTGAATAGACCTTGGTCGTTGGTCGAGCAGGCTTTGAAGACTCTGGATGTTTGACCTTGCCTTTGTGCCATCAAGCGATCTTCTTCGCTTGATGGATGATCGAGAAGCATGGATACAAAGATATGTACTTTCTATTGGCATTTGCGTAAAATTCTGGGGATGTACTCTCCAATCTTCTGAGTGAAGAGACTCATTGTCGGCGACACTTTCCAATTCGTATCCCGAGTCGTATCCCTGATCTTTAGTAATTACGTTGATGTAGTGGTAATTAAAACTGTTTAACAAACTCCACGCATTAAAGAAGAGATCTTCATTCGGAACCTCAATTGGTTGATGAGATCGGGAAGATGTGTACACCTCTTCTGGTTGACTAGGATACTCAAAAGAATCACCCCATCCAGTTGGCTAGATATCTTCAATTCTGATTTTTGAGCTTTCAGGCGCAGTGCATTTCACCATTTAGTCAAACTTTCCACTCGGTTCTCCCAAGGTATCCCAAACTTCAGAAGGGACAGGTGAATTTTCATTCTTTTGTAGGGACATGCCTTTGAATTGATCAGTCGGAGGATAGAACGGTGGGTACAATTCTTCCTGAGACACATATTCAGGGCTGGTAAGATAAGTGCTCCACTCTTCAGATCCAGAGAGATCATCTTCGTCACCTTCATTAGTAAGAACATTAACCTCTTGAAGAACAGGGTTTAAGAAACCCCCACTGTGGAATACTTTTCTGATTGGACGAAGTATTTCATCCCTTTGATTGTCTTTAGGAAATACTGGAGCAAAACCAAGCCCGACCTTTGTCTCGTTGTTGACAGGTTTTATCACTTGTCCCCAACCTGCAGCATTACCGCCTTTTACCATCTGCGCTGCTTCTTTATAAGAGGAGATAGATGATCTGCTTTTGCTTGTAGATTCATCTTCTAACGGATGTCCTCGGAACTGTGTTCCCTCAATGTCGTTGGCTGTGATGAAATAAAAACTGGATAAATGGCTTATTAGTAACGCTTGTTCTCCGATGATGGTTACTAGCTTCCCATTTACTGTGAACTTCAGTTTTTGATGGAGAGTGGATGTCAGCCCCGCCTGTGTATCCATGGTCTTCCTAGCAAACAATCAGAAGTACCGCATATCCATGACCGAAAGTGATTTGAAGGTATGCGGACCAATCGTCATTGAAGGTCGACTTTCAATAATGATTTCGACCCATCAAAGGCTCTTACCACTATGTCATTGAACTTCATCGGCGTTCCTTTGTAAGCTAAACGAGCGAGAGTCGTTTTTGGCATTACATTTAAGGCTGAACCAATATCCACTAGTACGTTGGACAAAGAGTCTGATTGGCAAATCATTGAGATATGCAGAGCCAGATTGTGATCTTTCCTTTCTTCTGGGAGTTCTTCATCACTAAAGCTTAAATTGTTGCAAGTTATGTTGCCCACAATTCCACCAAATTGATCTCGTAGTCACGCCGTGATCTACGAAGCTTGATCTAGCACTTTCATCAAAGCTTTCTGTGGGCTTCGCACTCAAGTAGAGATAGTATCGAAATTTTGAGGAGTCCGTGATCACCGATCCACAACTCAGACTCGCTTCTTGATTAACTTCAAAATCTCATCGACATCTGAGTTGACATTGGTTCTATCAGACGGACCAACATTTATGTTTGGATTATCAACGGATTCTCGGATTTCGTGAGATGTATTAACCGGATTTTGTCTAACAACAGAACAACAAAGTGCTTTGGTGGCAACGGAGTATGTACTCGTCCACTTCGCGTTACTCGTCCAATTTCAGTTATATTGACATTGGCTGAAAGAGTTGGCATGGGTTTCTCCTTCCCATCTTCTATCATAGTCGCACTGTATTGATAGGGAATTGAAGATAGATCACCAAAGGAGACTCTGGAACCTTTGAACCGTTATATTCAATTTCCACATGCTCGGCTACGTTGAAACAGGGGATAATGACGTTTACTTTAGGAATTTCCGAGTTGATATCTGAGACTAGAAGCTCATCCGGAAAATGCCCTACCGTATTTACGTCATAGTCGCTTCAAGATTATATCTATCGCCAATGTCTAGTAATCTGAATGTCCGCACTGGGCATCCTCGAAAATCCTTAGAGCAGATTCTGCAAGCTGCGTAGTTATGTTTAGTGAAAGCGCCCATTGTACTGTATGTATCATGGAGTTGTACCAAGCTCTCTCTTATCAGATTCACATCTGTGACAAGATACCGATTTGTATTCCTTAGTATCATTCACCGTATGTCCACTATGACCGGAAGTGGATTTGCTTGCACGCTTGATTTGTATTTCAAGGAGAGAAGATTAGACCTTACTAACCTTTGTACTTCGCTTTAGGGCGATGCAATGCTCAAGATCATGACCGTGCCCTTGATGAAAAGGGCAAGATGCCCGCTTTATACCACCATGGTAATTTTTCTCGTACGGGTGGTGACCTTGTTTGCACAAGATTCCTTTCTATTAATGCAGGATATAGTTCTGTACGCCATCTGAATTGGATCAAATTGCAGACCTCGCATTGCTCGATTGTTGAACCACGAGCCTGTCGAGGTCAGTTGAGTTGCCGGAATCATGAGCAACCTCGATTGGACTTGTATTAAAAGGTGCTATGGCAACACCTGTTTTCGGCTAACATTCTTTCGTGGTTTCCGGATACCATTTCTATGTCATGTTCCTTTTTTTGAAAACGGTTCCAACCTCTTAGTTCCACTAGAAGATCCTATTTCTTTGACAAGGCCCTGCTCAACTCCTTCCTCTAGCCGCATTCCCTGCCATCATCCCGTAAGAAACCTTGGAGCTAACGCGACAAGTTTCCAACGCCGACTTTGAATGTCTCTTTTCCTCTCGAGACATGGAGCGGAGTTGATCCCGATCCGGAGCCATGTCCAAGTTAAATTTGAATTGTCGGACAAAGGCTTCGCCTAAATCATTCAATGTTTGGATATTCGTGCTGCCTAGTCCCATGTACCATTTCAGGCAAAGACCGTGAGACTCTTGGAAATAGTGAATTAGCAATTGGTGATTGTCGTACGTAGACATTTTCCTAGCGTACATCGTAAGATGACTCAAGGGTGAATTTCTTTATACTTTTCAAAGTCGTGGACTTTGAACTTTGCGTATCCTTACGCGAGGAACTAGGCACAAATCATATGCTCTTCCCAAACAATTCCTTTCCACGGATTGTTTTAATCTCAAGCTGCATCTTATGGAGTTGTTCTTGGAGATTATCCATCTGGCCACGAGGATTCGTGTTGTCGCCTGGATTATGATAGACTTCTTCGCCCGCAGTGTGAACTACGTCGAGTTTGTCATGATCGGTTGAGAAACCGCTATAGTGACTTATGAAAGGTTACTCCATGTCGGAGCAAGCGTTGAGTTCTGTAAAGTAGGAACCTCAAACGTGGTCGTTTGTACCTGAGAAGTAGGTTGACGAAACCCGATGCCGAAATTGAAAAGCATGCCCCATGGATAACCTTCTGGTATACTGAAGAGTGAACTACTAGCGGCAACAGTTGAAACTGGAGTAGTAGTAATCAAATCGCCGCTGATTTTGACCGCTCAATGTTGCTTGTCGACTTTGCGCAGTTGCCAACGAACTTACCAAAGAAGTGAGTCTCTCCACCTCCTCTTGGAGTGTTGTCACTGTACTACGAAGCTCAACATTTTCTTGCTCAAAACCTTCCATTATTTTCCTTCTTTTTGAACGAGTATTGTATGTACGAGTCGGGTGTGGACGTGGTCGAGAAACTCTAAGACGCGACAGCTTGACGATCTTTCTCTTTTTGGAAAAAATTCCAAAAGATAAGACTCTAAACAATAAACTCGATATGCAAAGTATGATGCATGGTTATGAATGCAGAGAGAAAATAATTTCCAAAGAATTTATGCTAAAAGAGAAATTTCTGGCAAATATTTGGATGGAAACGCTTATTTTTATTGATTATTGAAAGAAGATTACAACAATTTTTGTTTTTGAGCATAGCTCATACAATGATAAAATAAATGGTAAAATTACAATCTAAACTTAATTAATCGTCCTCGTCGGATGAAGATCCAAAGGCTTGATGTAGCTTCAACTTCAGGATCTCCTTCCCATAGTGAGTCGCCTTTCTCGCTTTTAGTCATTGATGACTTTCTTCCACTCGTCAGAGCAGGATCGTTGTCATTTCCTCATGCTTTCTTCTTTCTTTGATGTATCTTTTGATCGCTATCTTTCTCGATTTAATCTTCTCATCTTTCTCCATGAGCCATTCATCTTGAAGTAAAGCGCCTTTTCATGATCTTTGACTTGCTTCTTGAGCTTCTTTCGAGATCCCTTAAAGAACTTGTCTTCCAAAGCCTCCTTCTAGCCTCATCTTGGCCAAAGCTTGGTATTCTCCCATAGTCTCAACGGAAAATTGTTGATCCGAAGTCGTTGAAAACATGGGTTCCTCGAAGCATAAGGCATTCGAATTCCTTCGCTCTTCTTTACCCAAGAAGTGTAGATTTCATGGCTACACAATTCCTTGCATTACCTTTTCCTTCCTTCGGATGTGATGCCAAGCTCGATCATTCTCGCTTTCAACCTTGAGAATCCTCCTCATGATAAAAGTAGCTTTCACCAGAAACCAAGAGGTTTACTAGAGTTTGCATACCCGAGTTGACGTCTCGCCAAGAATGGTTTGTAGTTGATTCCTCCTTTTGTACCGATGAGAGGTACGTTGGCAAATTCTCCACAACTTTCAATGATTTCTATCTCATTGTCTGCCAAGGTATACCAATGGATATCGTCGTTTGTAAGAGACATGAGTCTTCTTGACCAATGCCAATCATCTTTGTTTTCGCGGAAGATAGGAGATTTAGGCAAGTGTGAGACAATCCATTTGAAGAACAGAGGTACACAACACACGATAGTTCCATCTCCTTGATGATTCCTATGATGAATGGAGAAATGAGTGTCACCAAGCAAAGTGGGAATGGGATTTCCAATCAGAAAGATCCTTATGGCGTTGATATCAACGAAACTTGGGACGTTGGGGAACAACACCAATCCATAGATGAGTAAAGCTAAAATAGCTTCAAAGGCTACCATACTACCGGCTTCAGAGAATTTAAGAGCCTTCTCCATTAGGAACTTTGAAGTTAGTCCTAAGAGTTTTCCTTTGGTAGTTAGGTTTTTGTCTATCTCAGATTTCTTTAAGTGAGTCATTGTTGCAATGACTGGTGACTTAGGAATGGCTTCCAAACCATTGAAAGGCACCTTATATGATACTGAGATACCTAGGATGTGTGTGTACTCTTCCAAAGTAGGCATCAACTGATAGTCAGGGAAAGTGAAACAACGATAGACGAGATCGTAAAACTGAACGAAAGTTTTGAGAAGTCCTTCATCAACGTTAGTGTTCGTGATGTTAAAAGATTTCCATAGCGTTCTCTGAAATCCGAGGGATCTTCTACCAAGGATGCTAACTCTTTTAACTTTCCCACATCAGGAATCCTAAAACTGTATTTCTTGGTGAATCTTCCTCTGACGTCCATCACTCTAACCTAAAATATTTACAAAGAAAAATCTCTAAATTCTTTGGAAATGGGAAGAGAAATGAAGTTTTGAATGAATGCATGAATGCTACAAACATGGTTAGTAGTTATACACGGTCAAGCGCTCAAGTCACGAGCATGAGGCCAACGATAAGAATCAAACGGGTAAGTTCTAAGGGCTTATTCATCCGTGAAACGGTTCTACTAAGAATACAGCTCAACGCTTTCTTTGAAATATTATCGGATTTGTTGAATACTCAAGCCCAATAATATTTTTCAAGAAAACTCGCCTAATCGTAGTCTCGCATGACACTATTCTAAGCTTACGCCGAATAATTTCTCGCACTACATCCTAAATGGCCGGATGGGTTATGTGTTCTACACCACTCACCGTTAGTTCTCTTGAAAGCAAAATGTCTTTGCAAATACTTGCTAAACACAAATACTCCCAAGACAACCTCCGAGAGAGGGATCTCAAATTAACTCGTAACCGAGACTTCTCACAAGTTAATAGGATTATACCCCACCTAGATCTTAAAATGTTTCTTAAACCGGTTAGATTTCTTTCCATCGATGAAATCGCGAAAACACACAATAAAGAAAAACAAACATATGCACATATGAAAGCTTAACCCCTCTTTTTCTTTTTGAAAACAAAAAAGCTTGATGTTCTTGAGCAGAGTCACATTTTTTTTGAAAATCAAAATTTAGCATACTCCCCAACAGAGTCGCCATTTTTTCTGTTCGCATTAAAAAGTGACGCGCTAGGGAATCGAATATGAATTCGGATTCTCTGGCTCGAAACGATTTACTCTTTTGATTTGTTTATAAAGATGCCGCGAGCATCAAGCTTTATTATTTTCAACACAAGAAAAATGATTATGAAAAAGGGGAAAGCTGTTAATACCCTCAATTGATATGATATGCATTACGACTAGCGCAAACTAGACGCAACGCATTGGGGAGATTCCGGGTAAGGGGGTTTGTTATATAAAGGGAATAGATGGAGCACCCTAAATATATATAGTTATCTATAGCTTTATATATGAATATGTTTGATATGTTTGTGTGTTTTAATTGCTATTTCTATGATTGGGAAAGTTTCTCCTTTGGGATTTTAAGAAGGATAGATTATGTGGGATCCTAGGTTTTGTTATTATTGTGCTCGCAAAGATCATTGGGATCTTCTGCATACACATCCCCTAATGGGAATCAGAGCATTTGTAGCTCGGATCTAAAGGGATCTATAGTTTGTTTGGTCTGAGGGAGAAAGAAATTTGCTCGCCAAGGATGAGACCTTGTGCCTACGTATTCTCAAAGGGATGTTGAGAAAGTCAGAGCAATCGTAGTTCCCACTTATGCTAGTGGAAGCAACGGGATGTTGTTAAGAGACAAAGACAAATGTCATCTTAATGAAAAATGTATCTAATCTATTTCATCACATACATTTTGAAAGGTTGGTTGATTGAAATCTTTCATCGTAAGTTATAGGTGTTTTGCTTGAGTATACAAGCATTACCACTTACGAGTTTTAGAAAGATGTTTGAAAAAGATGATTGAATCTTTTAATTGTAAGCATTGGGTGTTTTGCTTGAGTGTACAAGCGTTACGACTTACGATTAAGAGATGTTTTTGTTTGAAAAGTGTTTGAAAAGTTTTTGATTGTATGTGATGTAATAGATGAGATACTTCTTCCATAGAGATGATAAACGTCTAAACCTCGAGGAGAAATTGATTGGATTAGGGGGATGCTTTTAAGAAGCCCAGGGGTCCTTGTATTGTTAGCCCAAGAGGAGGCATTCCGAGGGTCGTCGAGGGTCATCGAGGGTCCTTGTATAAAGCTCAAGAGGAAGCTATAGGGTATAGCTGGCTTTAGCTTTAAGAGGGATTTCACCGGGAAACCATCCTCTTAGGATTAATAGCAATTTCACTGGGAAATTATACTCGTGGTTCTATCCGCTGGTGATTCTTTGTATGGAAGCTGTTTAAAAGGTGACGCCTAGAGGATGCGAACGTGAGTTCGGATTCTCCGCTCAAACGATTTAATCTTTTGATTTGTTTATAAAGATGCCGCGAGCATCAAGCTTTATTATTTTCAACACAAGAAAGATGATTTAATGATTTTGAAAAAGGGGAAAGCTGAAATACCCTCAATTGATATTGGTATGCGTAAGGACTAGCGCAAACTAGACTCAACGCATTGGGGAGATTCTGAGTAAGGGGGATTGTTATATAAAGGGAATAGATGGAGCACCCTAAATATATATAGTTATCTATAGCTTTTATATATGAATATGTTTGTGTGTTTTATTTGCTATTTCTATGATTGGGAAAGTTTCTCCTTTGGGATTTTAAGAAAGATAGATTATGAAGGATTCTAGGTTTTGTTATTATTGTGCTCGCAAAGATCTGTGGATCTTCTGCATACATATCCCCTAGTGGGAATCAGAGCATTTGTAGCTCGGATCTATAGGGTTCTATGATTTATTTGGTCTGAGGGAGAAAGAAATTTGCTCGGCAAGGATGAGACCTCAGGCTCACGATTCTCAAAAGGATGTTGAGAAAGTCGAGCAATCGTAGTTCCCACTTATGCTAGTGGAAAGTAACGGATGTTAGTAAGAGACAGACAAATGTCATCTTAATGAAAAATGTATCTAATATATTTCATCACATACATTTTTGAAAGGTTTGACTGATTAAAATCTTTCATCGTAAGCATTAGGTGCTTTGCTTGAGTGTACAAGCGTTACCACTTACATGTTTAAGAAAGATGTTTGAAAAAAAGATTGAATCTTTAACTGTAAGTATTGGGTGTTTTGCTTGAGTGTACAAGCGTTACCACTTACATTTAAGAAAGATGTTTTTGTTTGAAAATAGTTTGAAATAGAGTTTGAAAAGTTTTTTTGACTGTATGTGATGTGATAGATGAGATATTTCTTCCATAGAGATGATAGATGTCTAAATCTCAAGGAGAAATTGATTGGATTAAGGGGATGCTTTTAAGAAGCCCATGGGTCCTTGTATTGTTAGCCCAAGATGAGGCATTCTGAGGGTCATCGAGGGTCCTTGTATGAAGCTCAAGAGGAAGCTATAGGGTATGGCTGGCTTTGTGTTAAAAGGGATTTCACCGAGAAACCATCCTTTTTTGAATAAGAGCAATTTCACCGGAAATTTTACTGGGATTTGAAAGTGATTTCACCGGAAACCATCCTTCGTGGTTCTATCTTAGCGTGGGTGATTCTTTGTATTGGAAGCCCAATAGGAGGCTGTTAAGAGATTTCCTATCTCTTTCATTGTATGATGCCCAAGATAAGGCTAAACTCAATGAGGAGTTCTTTTGAACGAAGCCCAAGAGGAGGCTAACTCAACAGGGGAGTGTTGTCTTATATGAAGCCTAAGCGGAGGCTAACTCATACTGGTGATGAATTGTCTTGTACGAAGCCCAAGCGGAGGCTACAACTGTGGGGAACCTATTGGTTAGACTGATTGTTATGTTATAATTAGACAGTTGTATAAACAAGTGTGTGTGTGTGATATGTATTCACAGGAGTTTATGAAGGAAATATAAACAATGCAATGATTTTTATTTATAGCAGTTTAGGAAATATAAACAAGTGTCTGTGAAACGAACATTTAAAACGAGCGTAACTTGATTATTTACAAGTTTGAATTGTGTACAAGGAAGTGAATATGTACACGAACGAGTATTTATGTACAGAGAAAGATGGATGTACATAGGGGGGTTGGGACTTACACCATAAGGGAGGCCCATTGGTTTGAAAGCAGTTTCACAGGGAATAATGTTCCTTTCAATACCAATGGTATTCAAAGATATACGTAAAACAAACGATCGATCAAAGTTTATTCAGAAAAGGTATCTCGATTATGTACGTATAAAAGTTTTGTATGAAAAGAAATTGATATGTACAAGGAAAAGATGTATGTACATAAAGAATGTTGGTTTGTGTATACACAAGTGAAATGAAAAACAAACGATCGAAGTTTGTCTGTACTTGAGTATAAAAAGTATCTGTGTTATGTACAGATAAAAATTGTATGTGTTTGAAGAGTTTTTGATATGTACAAAGAAATATTATGTACATAGAAGAATGTTATAGGGAATAATGCTCCTTTCAATACCAATGGTGTCGGTGTATAAACAAACGAATGAAAACAAACGAAAAAATTTGTTTATGTTTGAATATTGACAATGATGATTTGTGTATGTACAAGTAAAACTAAGTATGTACATAAAGGATTGGGACTTACACCATAAGGGTGGCCCATTGTCGATTGAGAAATTCGAGAGAAAACGAATTTGATTTTATCGTTTAAATCGGATCGATTGTGGTAAAAGATGTAAGTTTTGATGAAATGTTTTGAAAAATGATTTGAAAAATGTTTTGAAATGTGAGGTTCATTTATGAGAAGTTTTGAAAAAAAATCGGAAGTCGAAAACCTGAAAAAATTCACTTTAAAGGAGGTTTGAGAAAGTGTTCAGGACGTCGTTTTCGGCTCGATTAAAATATGATCAGATGAAAGTTTTTTTCTGAAAATTTTTGCACTATCATAAAATAAATGTATTTATAGACAAGTTTTCAAAAAATCACCTTAAAATAAGGAGTTTTGATTGGTCAAACAAATTGTGAAAGTTTTGTAAAAAAACATGAAAAATTGGAAAGTTTGAAAAAGAAATGGTCCCTGGGAGTTGAACCCATGACCAAAGGGTGACACACGTGGCGTAGAAACTTAAGAGCAAACAAGCTACCACCGACAAACGCGCCTTGGTGTTTAGTGGACTAGAACACGTGTTGATATGAGATTGGAATTTTGAATTTGAAAAGATCAAGAACACGCAAGATCTGTTCTTCATGTTTTGATTTTCGAATCATGATCCAAGCTACCATCTTCGCTTTCTCAATGAAAATCAATGATGTAAAATGAAACTTGCTCGCTTTTTTCATCACGAACACGATGGTACTTGTTAATTGCATTTATATTTAGTCTAACTCAATTGAATTTCGAAAATGCTAAGAACCCTAAACCGATTTTTCAAATTAAATGACGATGTTTAATGATTCTTTGATTTTATTGAGGGTTATTGATCGTTATGTGTAAACAAACGCCATGAGTTTTTTCAATTGATGAAAGGAATCATAGAGTTCAAGTTGGTGTTCATACCGTGAAAGTGAGAATCGAATTCGCAAGAGTGTTTCCGAGCTTGTTTCAGGATCATTTGAGCACCATCGGCATGTATGGAAGCTGTGAATGGTATGCTTGCTTCAAATCACCTCAAATCGCTCCAGCCAAGTCCACCTGCACAACTCGAAATAGAAACTCAATTCGATGGAAAACCTTATGATTGTTGTTTATGTTTTGAATCATCCTTATGATGTATATTGAAGGTGTTAGAATGATTAGAACATGATTTGATCAAGCCTAGCTTCAAATTCGATCCATAAGGCAGTTTTGGAAGTTTGAAAACTGGTTTTGGCTTGATTTCAGTTTGATTTTAAGTTATAAACAAGTTTGATAATGATCATGGAATGTGTTTGACACCAAAGATCAACCTGGTTTTAACTAAATTTCAAAATGCAATATTTTCACTTTGCACTAAATTGCTTGATTTTGAAGAAAGTAGAGTGAAAGCATGATCTTGCATTTGCTTTGGTGTGGTTTTGGACTTGAATTTGTGATCTATTTATAGGCAACAAGTTCTGAAATGTTAGGCAAAGAGTACAATGCTTTTGGAAAATCAAAGATAACTTAGAGGGCAAGAATGGTATTTGCCAAAAAAGGAAACTTCCTTTTTCACCATGTGCTCATTTTTACAATTTGATCCAATCCTCTCAATTATTACCTCTAACTGATATTTATCAGTTCAATCATCCATTTGGCAAGGTTAGATTGCTTCTAGATGAAGAAAGCATAAAATGACCTATAATTGAAGTTTTGATTTTGAAAATCAAGTTTCATGGAGCCTTATGTTTCAATTTCAAAAGTATGGCTAGACTCCATGGATTTGAGAGTTCTTGGACATTTTGGAAAGCTTGTTTCACAAGCTACAACTTTCATGTTTTGATTTTTTCAAATTCAAATTGGAACTAGGTGAAAAATGGCATGAAGTTTGAAAAATAAGAAATTTCAACACTTAGAAAATTTTCTAAGTATGAAAACTTTGACTTTTGTTGACTTTTTCAAATTCTTTGATTTTTATGATCATGATGGATCATTTGAAGTATTTTGATGATGGAAAAGTTTTGTTTTGAAAATTTGACCAAAAGTCAAAGTTTGACTTTTCTGCGTATGAAAATTCATCGATGTTTCGTAAATTGACCGATGAAGTCTGTGAACTTTGTGATGTTTGAATCCGTAAATTAGGTCAAGATGTTGTATCTAAGATATAATGACCAATCTCTATCCAAAAAGTCATTTCTTGCTCAAAAGTCGAGAAAATTCTCGATCAAAACCCTAATTGGTCGATCCTCGATTGATCTATGAGAAAAAATGGATATCTAAAGATTGAAGGCTGATATTTGATTAAGATAGATAAAATGAGGTGAGAGAAACTCAAACCCTAATTGATTGCCTCTTGAATCAGATGAAAATCTGATGAAACCCTAATTTTGACCTGTGAAATCCACACCCGATTAATGCTGTCTGAATTGTTAGTTATGCAAATGATGCAAATGTAAGGTGGTATATTAGGTCAAAATTTGGGGTATGACAGATGCCCCTATTTAAGTTTCTTTAACCTGAGAGATGAAGATGAATATCTTCGTTTTGATAGGTGTAAAGAGACTTAAATATCAGAATACACAAATTTTGGACCTAAGATACCAAAAGATGCGGATGATGCAAAATGATTGAAAAAGTTCCTCCCAGAGAAAAATCAGAGAAATGACATGGTGGGGGGAAATTTGTGGATACATCCCTGCTGGGGAAAGAAAGATTCACAAAAATATGTGAATATCTGTTTTCACTTTGGGAAACAAAGAGATTACCTTCTGCCAGCCTTGTGACAATGTTTAAGGTAAGTGAAAATGATATTACCAATTATCAGCCTTGTGATAGTTCATGGTAATGAGTTCTGAAGATATTACCAATTATCAGCGAAGTGATAACTATAACAAGGTAAATCTTGAGAAAAAATTTGCTATGCATTCAACTTTGTGAATATCAAACAAATGACGGAACAGACCTCAAAAATGAGTTTTAAAGATATTACCAATTATCAGCAAAGTGATAACTATAACAAGGTAAATATTTTAGAACATTGCCGTATTCACTTTGTGAATAATGATTGAAAGAAACAGAACTCCAATGAGTTTCTACTTTCTTGGATAAAATCTTGCCAAGGATCTCTTTGAGAAGATGCGGCATTTTGATTAGAGACACAGTTTTCTTTTTGACGAAAGACAACTGGGGATCTTTGAATTGTCGTGATTTGGCCTTGTTGAGAAGGACAAACCTTTTGACAATGTTGAGGAATGAAAATAAGCGGCTCGCATAATGAGGCTATTGCTTATTGCTTTGTTGATTATAGATGTGGTTCTATCCAGAACGAATCGAAAGAAAAAGCCAATCAAGACATTGTTCCCAAATGAGGAATGATCTCACTGGGAATGTGGTGAGAGAAGAAAATGCATTTCTCGCTTGGGAATAGAAAAGATGTATTTTTTTCTATTTGGAGATATTCTACTGGGGACAGACTTGTATTTACATGAGTAAGTGTGACTTACACCAGTGATTTGGAAGCAAACATTTTGAGAGATGCAAAAAATGCAATGAACGATGCTATTATGTATGAATGTCATGAATGTTATATGCATGCTAACAATACTTGACAAAGACACTAAAGAGATATTTGGGAAAAGGACCGCGTCACAGTTCGAACAAATACTTGGTGAAAATTGCAGCACTGGTGCCGATGTTCACTAATGAAGAATTTGAGTTGCAGGCTTTAAACTTTCTGAGAAAGGCACTTCATTGGCAACTTGGCTGGGGATTCTTTTTTGGAATAAGAATACCGTCCTTTGATGATTTCTTCTGAGGAGAAAACTGTTGTAGCAGTTGTTTTATCCTTCGGAGATCGAAACATTCTTGGAGAAACTGTTGAAGTTCTTTCCGTGTTCATAGTTCAAAGGAAACATTTTTTGCTTTTTTTTTGTTTCAAAATTTTGAAGTAAAAATTCATTTAAAACATTTTAGTTTCAAAAAGTGATTTTCACAATAAAATCGTTATTTTGCAAAACAGAATAAAGTAGGAATTGCAAACAAAAAGCACAAGGCTCAAATTTATTGATAGAATGGTAATCAGCCAAATGCGTGATTCCATGAACTATTTACAAAAGTTGGAAATGATAATTTATTGGGAAAAGGCTACATTGAAAGCAAATAACCGCTATTATCCCTAACAACTTTGAATCCAAACTGTGTTTGTTGCTTCAGAAAAGTTAATTGAAGATCCGTTGATGGAAAATTCTTCAGAGTGACGAAGTACGGACTGTTTGCAGTTACTTTGTCATTTTTGTATCCTTGTTTTTGCCTAGATTGCCTTTTCAGGTTTTCAATCTATCGTGATAATTTCGCTTATTGTCTCTAATTTTGCCTGGATCGCCTTTTCGTGTTTTCAATCCACCGAGACGCCATTTTTGCCTAAGCCTCCTTTTCGGTTTTCGACTTACCGAGCTGTTTTTTTGTTTTTTTAGACAAAGTATTTTTGATCCACAAGATTCACTGGATGTGGGAGTTCATCACCGTCCATGGTTGTGAGAGTCATAGCACCGCCGAGAAGCTTCTTTGACGATGTATGGGCCTTCGTAATTAGGAGTCCATTTGCCCTAGAATCGTTGAAAAGACGTAATCTTTTAAGCACGAGGTCGCCTTCTCGGAATTCACGAGGTCGGACCTTCTTGTCGAAAGCTTTCATTCTTTTTTGATAGCGTTGTCCGTGACACGAGCGGTCAGCGCTTTTCTTCAATCAAGTTCATTGGTTGTATCCGCTTGGCACCACCGGCCTCGATAGCTTAGTTTCCATGAGAACTCTCATTGATGGATTTCAACTTCTACGGGAGCACCGCCCATGCCCGATACTAGAGAAAAAGAGTTGCCCTCGTTGAAGTGCGCATCAAGCACGATATCCATGCAGAGCAAATGGCGATTTCGTGCCGCCTTGTAAGTGATGACCATCTTCCGACGATCTTTTGATGTTCTTGTTGGCGCTTCAACGGCGCCTGCTCATCTTTGGCCGGTAAGGAGATGAGTTATGATGCTCGATCTTGAATTCCTCACACAATTCCTTCATCATTTTGTTGTTAAAGTTTGATCCATTGTCTGTAATGATCTTGCTTGGAACTCCATATCGGCAAATGAGGTTGTTCTTAATGAACCTCACAACCACTTGTCTTGTGACGCAGCGTAAGATGCGCTCGACCCATCCGTGAAGTAATCAATGGCCACCAGAATGAAACGATGTCCGTTGGATGCTTTTGGTTCAATCATTCCAATCATGTCGATGCCCCACATGGAGAAAGGCCACGAGAGGAGAGAACGTTGAGTAGAGTCGGTGGCACATGGATCTTCTCGTAGATCCGCACTTGTGACATCTTTTGACGTGTTTACAAAGAATCGATTCCATTGTTATCCAATAGTATCCTCGCTCTCAAGATTTTTCTAGACATTGCATGCCCATTTGAATGGGTTCCAAAGGCCCTTCATGGATGATCGTGTCTGCTTCTTGTCTGTCGACGCATCTGAGCAGAACCATATCGAAGTTTCTTTTGTATAGAACATCTTCATTGAGGAAGAAATTCCTGGAAAGCCTCCTTAGAGTTTTCTTATCTTTGTACGATGCCCCGAGTGGGTACTCTCGTGATTGAAGGAAACGCTTGATGTCGTAGAACCACAGTTTATCATCAAAGATTGCTTCTGTTGCAAACACATATGCAGGTCTTTCCAGGCGTCTGATACGGATTCTGGGCATATCATTCCAATCGTTGACTTTGAACATGGAAGATAAAGTAGCCAAGGCGTCTGCCATGCGATTTTGATCTCGAGGGATATGATGCAGTTCTACTTTGTTGAAGAAAGTCAACAATCGTCTCGCATAATCCCTGTAGGGAATTAGACCAAGATGATGAGTTTCATACTTGTATTTGATTTGATTGATCACAAGGGCTGAATCTCCATATATGTCAAGGATCTTGATCCTTAAGTCGATGGCTTCTTCGATACCCATGATGCATGCTTCATATTCTGCTATGTTGTTGGTGCAATCGAATAGCAATCTGGCGGAAAACGAGATATGTGAACCCTCGGGAGTGATGATGACTGCCCCAATTCCATTGCCAAAGACGTTAACTGCTCCATCAAAGACTAAACCCCATCTGGATTCCGGATCTGGTCCTTCTCCGTGTAGCGGTTCGTCACAATCTTTCATCTTCAAGTACATAACATCCTCGTCTGGGAAGTCAAATTTGAGAGATTGGTATTCGTTGAGCGGCTGATGAGCCAAGTGATCGGCGAGAATACTTCCTTTAACCGCTTTCTAGGTGCGATATTGGATGTCATATTCAGATAGTAGCATCTGCCATCGAGCGATTCTCCCGGTTAAGGAAGGCTTTTCAAAGACGTACTTGATCGGATCCATTTTGGAGATTAACCAAGTCGTGTGATTGATCATGTACTGGCGAAGACGTTTTGAAGCCCACACCAAAGCACAACATGTTTTCTCGAGCATGGAGTAACGAGTTTCACAGTCTGTGAATTTCTTACTCAGGTAGTAGATGGCATGCTCCTTCTTACCGGTTTCGTCTTGCTGTCCAAGTACGCAGCCCATGGACTCTTCTAGTACGGTAAGGTATATGATCAATGGTCTTCCTTCCACTGGAGGGATCAGTATTGGTGGTTCTGACAAGTATTCCTTGATACTGTCGAATGCTTTTTGACAATCGGCTGTCCACACAACCTTTTGATCTTTGCGGAGAAGCTTGAATATCGGCCCACAGGTAGCAGTCATCTGAGAGATAAATCTGGAGATGTAATTCAATCGTCCAAGAAATCCTCTTACTTGCTTTTCCGTACGTGGCGTAGGCATTTCCTGAATAGCCTTGACTTTGTCAGGGTCAACTTCAATTCCTTTTTGACTGACAATGAAACCTAGGAGTTTTCCTGACCTTACCCCAAAGGTGCATTTGTTAGGATTCAGGCGGAGCTGAAATTTCCTTAGTCGTTGAAACAACTTTAAGAGATAGTCTATATGCTCTTCTTCAGTATCAGACTTTGCTATCATGTCGTCCACGTGGACTTCGATCTCTTTGTGCATCATGTCATGGAAGAGAGTAGTCATTGCCCTCTGGTAAGTAGCGCCTGCATTCTTTAATCCAAATGGCATTACTTTGTAGCAAAAGGTGCCCCACGGCGTGATGAAAGATGTCTTCTCCATGTCTTCGGGAGCCATTCTGATCTGATTGTAACCAGAGAAACCGTCCATGAAGGAAAAGACATTGAATTTTACAGTGCTATCCACTAGCATGTCGATATGCGGTAGTGGGAAATCGTCTTTTGGGACTAGCTTTGTTTAAGTCCCGGTAGTCAACACGCATTCTGACCTTTCCATCTTTCTTGGAGACAGGTACTATGTTGGCTAGCCATTGAGGATATTCAGAAGTAACGAGGAAACCGGCGTCGAGCTGCTTTTGAACTTCCTTTTTGATTTTGTCGGCCATTTCAGGGTGAACTCTCCTCAGTTTCTACTTAACTGGCGGACACTCTGGTCTTAATGGCAAGTGATGCTCCACGATGCTGGTATCTAAACCCGGCATATCCTGGTAGAACCAAGCGAACACATCAACATATTCTTTGAGAAGATTTATCAGTTTGCCTTTGACACTACTGTTGAGTGAAGCTCCAATATTTACTTCTTTTTTATCTTCCTCAGAACCCAAGTTGATTGCTTCTAGAGGTTCTTTGTGAGGTGAATGATCCTTTCCTCGTGCTTAAGTAGTCGAAATTTCATCGGGATCTCTTCTTCAACTTCTTCCTCGACTTCATAGGGATTTCGAGTTGAGAAAGAGCGTAGAGTTACTTTCAATGGATTTGTCCATCTGTTTAATCTGCATTTTTGATTTATGTTTGATTAAAAAAAAAAAAAGTTTTTATCATCATTTTTTTTTGAAGAAAGTTAATGTGAAAGTGTATGCAGATTAATTTTTTCATTATGTTTTTTTTTTGAAGATTTTTTTTTTATTGTGTTTTTTAGGATTATCATTTCCAGAAAAGGGTAAAAATGAAAATAAACACAGAGTGTGGAAACAAAACAACGCGTTTTATTTATGATTCACAATATGAACAGGGCCCTAAAATACAAACTCATTTATCTTGGACAAGATAAAGAGAAATTATTTAAAAGCTAAGCCCTATAAAACATCTCTTCGCTTTGGGCGAAGCGAGAGTTCAAAACAAAAGCAAAAATAAACTACTTAGAGCTATGAACATTAGTCCTAACTTCAACAGTTTCAAGAATGACGAACCTTTGAAGTCGAGGTACTGTGTAATTTTCCGCTTGGTTTAACCTTGAGTAGACTTTGATTGTCGGTCGAGCGTGCTTTGAAGACTGGACGATGGCCCTTGCCTTTGTGTCGCTAAAGCGATCTTCTTGATTAACGATCGGAAGTATGAGATATAGCATTTGTACTTCCGTTGATCTTTGTGTTGAATATCGAGGATGTTCCTTCCAGAGTGAAGAGACTCGTTGTCGCGACACTTTCCGCATCGTATCCCGAATCATACTTGATCTTTAGTGATCATGTTGATGTAGTGATAACCAGGTTCTGGCTTGGTGAAATCCAAAGACGTGTTGAAACAGAGATCTTCGTTTGGGATCTCGATTTGCTGATTAAGTTGAGAAGACGAGTATTCCTCTTTGATTGACTAGGTATTCAAAGTCATCACCCCATCCCGTAGGTTGGATATCTTCGATCCGGATTTTTGAACTTTCTCGCAGATACTTTACCATGTAGTCAAATTTACCACTCGGTTCTCCCAAGGTATCCCAAATTTCTAGGATCATGGATTTTCACGTTGTCGCAAGGACATGTCTTTGAATTGACACCGGTGCATATGATTCCTCTTGAGACACATATTCGTGGCTATTCAAATAAGTGCTCCACTCTTCGATTCGATGGATCTTTCATCCTCTTCAATGGTTACAACATTAACCTCTTGGAACAGGTTTAAGAAACCTCCACTATGAAATACTTCCTTGATCGGGGGAAGTGCTTCATCCTTTGGTTTGTTCTGGAAGAATACAGGTGTGAACCCGAGTCCGGCTTTTGTTCCGTTGTTGACAGGTTTGATAACTTGTCCCCATCCTTGAGTATTGCCATCTTTCACAACTGTGCCGCTTCTTTATATGAAGAGATAGATGATCTGTTTTTGCTGTCAGATTCATCTTCTAACGGATTTTCTGGGAGATGTGTCCCTTCGACGTCATTAGCAGTGATGAAAGAGAAACTGGACAATGACTCACCAAGAAAGCTTGTTCACCGCTGATGGTTACCAACTTTCCATTGACCGTGAATTTTAATTTCTGATGGAGAGTAGAAGTTATCGCCTCTGCTTCGTGGATCCAAGGTCTTCCTAGTAAGCAATCAGAAGCAACCGTACGTCCATGACTTGAATGTAATTTGAAAGTGTGCGGGCCAATTGTCATCGGAGATCAACTTCCCCAATAACGACTTCCTTGATCCATCGAAAGCTCTTACTATTATGTCGTTGAACTTCATTGGCCTTTGTAAGCTAAACGAAAAGTCATTTTGGCATTACATTTAAAGATGAACCCGTATCCACCAATACATTGGATAGGGAATCGATGGCAAATCATCGAGATGTGCAAGGCCAAGTTGTGATCTTTCCTTCTTCCTAAGTTCCTCGTCACTAAAACTCGATTATTGCAGTTATGTTGGAGACGATCCTCCAAACCGATCGTAGTCACATCGTGATCCACATAAGCCCGGTCTAGTACTCTCATCAAAGCTTCTCGTGAGCTTCGAGTTAAGGAGTAAAGACAATATTGAAATTTTTGAAGGAGTTCCATTAGTTGATCTACGACTGATATTCGCTTCTTGATCGTTTAGTATCTCTTCAAAGTCGAGTTGATGTTGGTTCCATCAAGAGAACCAATGTTTGTACTTGGGTTAACAATGGGAATCGCAGTGATTCTCGTAAGATATGTTAACCGGGTTTTGTTTGACAACGGAACCGCAGCGGTCTTGGTGGCAATGGAGTGTGCACTCGCCCACTTCGCTACTCGTCCGATTTATATTGACATTAGCCGAAGTGTAGGCATGGGTTTCTCTTCCCATCCTCTATCATGGTTGCATTGAATCGTAAGGAATTGCTCGTAGAACTGGAACAGACCGTGGGCAAATTACCAAAGGAGATGTTCGAATCGGAACCATTGTACGCGATCTCCACATGCTCGGCTATGTTGAAACAAGGGATCACAACGCTTACTTGGATTTTCCGAGTTGATATCCGAGACTAAAAGCTCATGCGAAAATGCCCTATTGTATTTACGCCATGGTCATCTCTATTTCGTAAACTTGTAAATCACCAATGTCTAACAAATGTTGGATATCCGCTTATGGTGGAACATCCTTGAATATTCGGGAGCGATGCAAGTCGTAATCATGCTTAGTGAAGGTGCTCATGGTACGTATGCTTCATGAAGATGCACCAAGTTTTTTGATCGTTTACGTGACGAGATACCGTCTGTATTTCTCAAGATCAAACTTCGAGTGCCCACCGTGATCGAAGTGGATTGGCTTGCACGCTTGGGCTCAGATTCTTGAAGGAAAGAAGATTAGTCCCTACTAACTTCTGTACTTCGGCCTTTAATGCTATGCAATGTTCGAGGTCATGGCCTGGTGCCCCTTGGTGAAAAGGGCAAGATACGTCTATTTTGTACCACCATGGTAATTTTTCGGGAACCGGAGGTGGTAACCTTGTCTGTATTAGATTCCTTTCAATCGCAGAGGTAAAGTTCTGTGTACGTCATTGGAATCGGTCGAACTGAGTGACCCGAGGCGTACGGTTTTGATTATTATAGTACTGAGCCTGTTGACGAGGCTGTTGAGTTTGTTGGTTTTGTTGAAATTGCGGGGCAATTCCTGTGTTTGGAGTTGTGTTGACGGCGGGTGCTATGGTAGCTACCTGTCGTTGTTGAATGTCATTATTACGTGGTTTCCTGGATACCATTCCTACGCCATGTTCTTTTTCTTTGGGAAACCGGCCCAACTTTTCTAGTTCCACTAGAAGATCCCGCCTTGATTAGACGTCCGCTCGAACCCTCTTCTAATCGTATTCCCATGCTCGCCATCTCGTGAAATCTCCGGAGCTTAGCGATCATTCGCTCATAGTAGAATGAGCCTAGAGTATTCAAAATACCTTAGTCATCTCCTTCTCTTTCAATGGTGGGTTGACTTGGGCAGCAATTTCTCCATCGCGATATTCCTTGAATGTCTCTCTTCCTTTTGAGACATGGAGCGGAGTTGATCCTATCAGAGCCATATCCAAGTTAATTTTGTATTGCTGGACAAAAGCTTTGCCTAGGTCATTGAATGTTTGGATATTCGTGCTATCTAGCCCCATGTACCATTTTTGCGGCATGAGACCGCCCCGAAGTAGTGAATTAGCAAATCGATGATCCTCATTGTACGTAGACATTTTCCCGCATACATCGTGAGATGACTTTATGACAGGAGTTTTTTTGTGCTTTTCAAAGTCGTGGACTTTGAATTTTGCGTATTCTTACGCGAGGAACTAAGCACGATCCCGGCTTTTTCTAAACAATTCTTTCCTCGAATCGCTTTTTATCTCAAGTCGCATTTTGTGAAGCTGTTCTCGGAGATTTTCCATTGAACCACGTGGATTTGAATTATCGCCGAGTATGATGAACTTCTTCGCCTAAGGTAGCATTACTAAGTCGAGTTCGCATGATTGGTTGAGAAACCGACATCGTTACTTGTGGAAAAGTTAATCCACGTTGCGGAGTAGAGTTTTGCTGCAAAGTAGGTATTTCAAGCGAGATTGTTTGAGAAGTCGGTTGGCGAACTCCGATGCCAAAGTTGAAAGGCATTCCCCATGGATAACCTTCTGGCATGCTGAAAGATGAACTACTGACTGCGACGGCTAAGACCGGAGTAGTAGTGTCCTCTAAAGTTGCTGGTTGATTTTGACTACTCGATGCTGCTTGTTGACTTTGCGTTGTGGCAAGTGAGTTGACCAAAGATGTGAGTCTCTCCACTTCTTCTTGCAATGTTGTTACCGTGCTACAGAGTTCAACGTTCTCTTACTCAAATCCTTCCATTACTTTTCTTCTTTTTGATCTAGTATCGTACGTTCGAGTCGGCTGTGGACGCGGTCGAGAAACTCTAAGACGCGACAGCTTGACGATCTTTCTATCTGTTCGAACTGTTTAAGCTTTTCAAGCTGTGAAAGTATGAAACTGTGAAAGTATCAAACTCTAAACAATAGACTT